>CM039665.1:22859834-23398177 GCA_022405105.1 Aristolochia contorta
AAAGGTGGACGGAGTAATACGATGCTCAAATTGTGGAGTGTGCTTGAGGTAGCGTAGAATACACTTAGTGGCCTGTAAATGAGGAAACCGGGGAGCTTGCATAAATTGACACAACGAATTTATAGAGTAAGATATATCTGGTCGAGTTAGAGTGAGATACTCCCCAGTAGCTGACGATAAGGAGAAGGGTCTGTGAGTAAATCTCCAGTGTGCATATCTAAGTTGTCACCAGATAGAGGAGTTGAGATGGGTTTCGCCCCATCCATACCATATAGTTTAAGTAGCTGAAGCACATACCGCCGTGGGGAGAGAAATAAGCCACCAGGTTGTCTCTTAGTTTCAAGACCGAGAAAAAACTTCAATTCACCAAGATCAATTAAAAGTATTTTTGAGTTGATGCAGAAATAATTGAATTGAAGTAATTGAAGAACCCGTTACGAAGACATCGTCTACATATACCAGAATAATCATAGTCTCTCCATTGTGCCGACGAAGCCAGATTTGAGTAGAAATTGACTAAGCTTTGAATACCAAGCCCGCGGGGCTTGTTTTAGACCATAAAGAGACTTCTGTAGGCGGCACACATGATGAGGATGATTTGGATCAACAAAACCATCAAGCTGCTTCATAAAAATTTCTTCGAGAAACACATTCTTGACGTCTAACTATTGTTATTGAGGCCAATTTTTAGAGATAGCAAGAGAGAGAATGAGACGAACTGTAGATGGCCTGACCACAGGAGAAACGTATCAATAAAATCTTGACCAAGTCGCTGATGAAACCTCTTGGTTACCCGGCTGGCCTTGAATCGACCCGTCAGACTTGCGCTTTACGCGAAATACCTACTTGTTGCCAACAATATTCATTTTCTCATTACGAGGAACTAAGCGCCAAGTTTGATTTTGATGCAAGGCTATAATTTCGGATTGCATGGCATCTCTCCATCTCTTATCTTTGACGGCAACCAAAAATTGTGTCGGTTCTGTTAGAACCGAAGAAGCTGAAACGGTAAGACACGTAGGTAGAGGATAGCGTGTTACGGCTAACGATTTTGGCCGGCATGTGCCATACATATTGCGAGTTGTCATAGAATGCAGTCATAAGTCTGGTTCGGAAATTTCAGTAGCAGCACCCATAGAAGAAAACGACGGCCCAATGGATCCCGCTATAGGTAGTTGCATTTCTGGAGAAAAAGACAAATTAACAGTAGAATTTTTAGAAGACGGTAACTGTGGTCCAATAATATTTGTGTCTCGTAAATGTTAATATGTACATATGTAAAGTAGGGGTATACTGGTCATTGCACCCATCAAGGGTATTTTGGTCATTTGACCACTATAGCATGTATATATATACCTAAGTTCATTAATAAGATGTAACCCACTTGATCAAGCTAACATGGTATCAGAGCCACTTTCCGTGCGTGGGCATGCTCCCCAATTTGCCTTCTTCCTTCTGTCTGTGGGCTGGTAGCCCAATTTCCCTTCTGTCTTCTGTCTGTGGGTTTGTAGCCCAATTTGTCACGTCTCAGGCTGAAACTGGGCCTGGACGTGAGGGGGAGTGTTAAGTCCCACATTGAAATGAAGTGAAAAGAATCATGGGCATAAAAGAAGAAACCCATGTCTCCATTGTAATGAGGTCTTTTGGGGTAAAACCCATTAGCAAAACCGTGCGGGCTTGGGACCAAAGCGGACAGTATCATTACAATGTGGAGATGTGGGCCTGTTGGGCCCATCCAGAATTCTAACATGATACCATGTTAAGTCCCACATTGAAATGAAGTGAAAAGAATCATGGGCAAAAAAGAAGAAACCCATGTCTCCATTGTAATGAGGCCTTTTGGGGAAAAACCCATTAGCAAAACCGTGCGGGCTTGGGACCAAAGCGGACAGTATCATTACAATGTGGAGATGTGGGCCTGTTGGACCCATCCAGAATTCTAACATGGTATTAAAGCCGAGTCGACTCGGCCTCAACTCGGTGTAAATCAATTTGTAAAAGGGTTCAACTCGGAAGGGCAGACCGAGTCAACTCGCTCGACTCGTCGTCTTCCCCAAATCTGCGTCTCTGGTTTCTTTGCTTCTTTCGGCGTCGATTTCTTGTCGATTCGTCGATTCTTTGGCTCGGAACTCTCCTTGTTTTGCTTCGTTCCGACCCGATTTGTTGCTCTTTGCTGTCGGATCTTTGGTATTTGCTTCCGCAAAAGCTAATTGAAGGAAAACTTTGGTGTTTTTCAGGTGTTTTTGAAGAGGACTTGGGTGTTTTTCGTGCCTCCTCCGCCGTGTTCGTTGTGTCCGCGGCTCACCGCCGCGGCGTCGCCGTCGCCGCCGCCGCGTCCGCCATCGCCGCGTCGCCGCGCCGTCGCCGTCGCCGCCGCCGCCGCGCTTGCCGTCGCGTTGCCGCGCCGCTGCCGCCGCGGCGCCGCGTCGCCGCCGCCGCCGCCGCCGCCGCCGCCGTTGCCGCCGCGTCGCCGCCGCCGCCGTTGCCGCGCCGCCGCCCGCCGCGTTGCCGTCGCCGCGCCGCTGCCGCCGCCGCCGCGCCGCCGTGCCGTTGCCGCCGCGTCGCCGCCCGCCGCCGTCGGCGTCGCCGTGCCGTCGCCGTCCGATTCGCCGTCCGGGCGACGTTGGGTTGCCGCCGCGTCGCAATCCATGCTCCGCCGCCGCCTCTTCTTCATCTTCCCCTTTTGGTCTCTCGCATAAAACCCTAGCTAGGGTTTCCTCCACCGAGCCAACCCAGCCCGGGCCAGCTCAGACCGAACCGGGCCAACTCAGACCGAACCGGGCCAGCTCTGACCGAACCGGGCCCACTTAGACAGAATCGGGCCCACTCAGACCGAGGCAGTCCAGGCTCATTCCATATCAGGTTATTTTGTGTTCTTGCTTTATAATTTGAGATTGTGTGCCACCTATTATCGTTCATGGCTTCATCCGATCATGCTCCCCTTATGCCTGTGAAATTGGATAGCATGAACTATGTTCATTGGGCTTCTCTTATGCGTAATTTTTTGCGCGGCCGTAATTTGTGGAAATATGCTTCTGGTGACTGTAAAATGCCTCCTATAACTGCCGACGGTTCAGATTTCAAAGCTATAGAGGAATGGGAAGTTAATAATTCCCGCGTGATTTCATGGTTAGCTAGTGCTGTTTCTCCTTCTCTTAGTCTGCAACTTGGGAAATATGAGAATGCGAGAGATGCATGGTTATTTTTAGAATACCGATACAAGGGCACGAACTTTGCTCAGAAGTACAAGCTCGAGATGGATATTCGATCTCTTCGGCAGACTCCTGCTCAGTCCATTTCCGATTTTTATGCTCAGATGTCTCTGCTGTGGGATCAGCTAGGTGCTATAGCTCCGAAGTTTGTCTGTAATGCTGATGCTATTATTTTTCAGACCTATGTGGATGAAGAGCACTTGGTTCAGTTTTTTATGGCACTCAATGATGAGTATGAGTTTATTCGGTCTTCCATACTTCATAGGCATCCTTTGCCCTCTGTGGAGGCTGCCCTATCAGAATTACTTGCAGAGGAAACACGTCGTCACACTGGGGGACCCATTACTTCACAGATCAGGGATACCGACACTGTTCTTGCAGCTTCCCGACGTCCTCCACCTACTGCCAGTCAACCTGGCCCTCCTCGTGACATGACTCATGTCCAGTGTCGTTATTGTAAGGAATATGGGCATCTGAAGTATCACTGTCCCGCTCTTTCCAAGCGGCGTTCGCCTCATCCTTCTGTCCGACGCAATACGGCTGCCTCTGTCTCCACCGATGATTCATCTCGTTTACCTCCGCCTTCCACTCCTGCACTGAATATTGGTGATATTTAGGAGGCGATTATTAAGGCCCTTGGTGGTCTTGGTCACGGTAATTCTTCAGTCTCTGCATTGTCTGCCACTTCAGGTAAGGGTTCTTGGATTATTGATTCTGGTGCTTCTAACCATATGACATTTGATTCTTCTCTTTTTATTTCTACTTCCTCTTCCTCTCCTTTGTCTTTCTCCCCTATTTATACTGCTGATGGCTCTACACTGCCTGTTGAATTTTCTGGTTCTATTAGTACCTCTGCTGGATTTAGTATTCCTGATGTTCTTTATGTACCTCGTCTTTCACTGAATTTGTTGTCTGTTGGACAACTGTGTGATCTTGGCCTTCATGTTTCATTTTCTTCCTCTGGCTGTCAGGTACAGGATCCATCGACGGGGAAGGTTCTTGGGACAGGACGTAAAGTTGGCCGCCTCTTTGAGCTTGATACTTTACATATTTCCTTGCGTACTAGTTCCCCTCGCACTTGCAGTTTGCTCGCTAGTTCTGAGTTTGCTCTGTGGCATAGTCGTTTGGGTCATGTCTCTACCTCTGCTTTGAATAAATTAATTAGTACTGGTCAATTAGGACGTGTTTCTTCTGAATTGTTGCACTGTGTTAGTTGTAAACTTGGCAAACCTACTGCTTTACCATTTAATAACAGTATTGTGCATTCTTTAGCTCCGTTTGATATTGTTCACTCTGATGTTTGGGGACCCTCTTCGGTCCCAACTATTGGTGGCTCTCGATATTATGTTGTATTCATCGATGATTATTCACGTTTTGTATGGGTTTATCTGATGCGGTCTCGTTCTGAATTTTACAATATCTATGTTGATTTCTCTACGATGATTCATACTCAATTTTCTCGAAAAATTAAAATTTTTCATTCTGATTCTGGCGGTGAGTATATTTCTGACAAGTTTCGATTGTTGCTGAAATCCCATGGTTCCTTGCCACAACTCTCTTGTCCCTATACTCCACAACAAAATGGAGTTGCTGAGCGTAAGCACCGACACATTGTAGAAACTGCTCGTACTCTTCTTTTGTCTTCTTTTGTCCCTAAGCATTTCTGGGGTGAGGCTGTTTTCACTTCTATTTATCTTATTAATCGATTACCTTCTGTGGCTTTGAATGGCTCTACCCCTCTCACTCGTCTTTATGGCAGGTCTCCGGATTACTCTTCTCTTCGTGTCTTTGGTTGTACTTGTTTTGTTTTACTTCCTGCTCGTGAACGTGATAAACTATCTGCCAAATCTGTCATGTGTGTTTTCTTGGGTTATGGTACGCAACAAAAAGGTTTTCGGTGTTATGATCCTCAGACTCAGAAATTACGTATTTCACGACATGTTACTTTCTGGGAAAAAGTTCCTTTCTACTCGTTGCCTTCGCATAAATCGCATTGTGATGTATCCCCTACGGTTGCTTTTGATCTTTTCCCGGAACCCTTTTCTTCTTCTGTGTCTGCTTTGCCTGATTCTGTTGCAGGTTCACCGTCTGCTGACTCCCTGTCCCCAGTGCCTTCTCTGCCCGATGATTCTGTACCTTCCTTGGATCCGACGTCTCCTCCTTCACCCAGTGCTCCTGAGTCCTCTTCGGATTCTCCTCTCCGCTCGTCCACCTCTTCTTCGCCTGAGGATCCTGTTGGTCAGTCTCGCTATCCCTCTCGCACTCGTCAACCTCCAGTACGTTTACTTGATTATCATTGTTATTCCTCTACTCTTTCCTCTGATTCTGAACACTCTTCCTATCGCGAGGCTTCCTCTAACCCTCTTTGGCAGCAAGCTATGTCTGAGGAATTACACGCACTGGACCGGACTCATACTTGGGATCTTGTTAATCTTCCTCCTGGTAAGTCTCCGATTGGCTGCAAGTGGATTAATAAAATCAAGACTAAGGCAGATGGAACTGTTGATCGCTATAAAGCCCGTCTTGTGGCTAAGGGCTATTCCCAGGAGTATGGTATTGATTATGAGGAGACCTTTGCTCCCGTTGCTCGATTGACTTCTGTTCGTTTGTTAATTGCCATCGCTTCTGCTCGAAGTTGGGCCTTGTTTCAGATGGATGTGAAAAATGCGTTTTTGCATGGTGACTTAGCCGAGGACGTTTATATGTTACCCCCACCCGGATTTTCTCATCAATCGGGGCAAGTATGTAAACTTCGTCGTGCTCTATATGGACTGAAGCAAGCACCCCGTGCTTGGTTTTCCACCTTCTATTTGAAAATTGTTCAGTTTGGGTATCGTCAGAGTTCTCATGATTCTGCATTGTTCACTCAACAGACCTCTCGTGGTATTGTGCTCTTGTTAGTATATGTGGATGATATGGTTATCACTGGTGATGATATGCAAGGCATCTCTGATCTTAAGGCCTACTTGCGTACTTGTTTTGAAATGAAGGATCTTGGTCGTCTCCGCTATTTTCTTGGTCTTGAAGTACTTTCCTTATCTGGTGGCTATGGCCTTTCCCAGGCTCAGTATGCAGCTGATTTGATCAACCGTGCTGGTCTCACTGATAATAAGACTTGTGATACTCCTTTAGAGCTTAATGTTAAGCTTCGAGGTACAGATGGCGAGTTACTTTCTGATCCCACTCTGTATCGTCAGTTAGTCGGCGGCTTGATCTATTTGACTATTACACGTCCAGACATCAGTTATGCTGTTCATGTCGTCAGTCAGTTCATGTCTGCTCCTCGCTCTGTTCATTATGCCGCCGTGTTACGTGTACTGCGCTATGTTCGTGGCAGCTTGTATAGGGGTTTGATCTTTTCCTCTGCTTCCCGTCTTACTTTATCTGCATATTCTGATGCTGATTGGGCTGGGGATGTTACCGATCGTCGGTCTACCACAGGCTATACCATTTTCTTCGGTGACTCTTTGATTTCTTGGCGTAGCAAGAAGCAATCTACTGTTTCGCGTTCGAGTACTGAGGCTGAATATCGAGCTCTTGCAGACACTACTTCTGAGCTTGTCTGGCTTCGTTGGTTACTCCAGGATATGAGCGTCTCTCCGGATTCTGCTACCCCCCTTCATTGTGACAATAAGAGTGCTCTTCAGATTGCTCACAATGATGTCTTTCATGAGCGGACCAAACATATTGAAGTGGATTGTCACTTTGTGCGACATCACTGTCTCACTGGCACTCTCACCTTATTATATCTTCCCTCCGAACATCAGACTGCAGATCTCTTTACCAAATCGCTTACCTCGTCGCGATTTCGGTATTTGTGTTCCAAACTCCAGTTGGGCTCCTTTACCCCATCTTGACTTTGAGGGGGGATGTTAATATGTACATATGTAAAGTAGGGGTATACTGGTCATTGCACCCATCAAGGGTATTTTGGTCATTTGACCACTATAACATGTATATATATACCTAAGTTCATTAATAAGATGTAGCCCATTTGATCAAGCTTACAGTAAAAATGAATTGGACGATGTGGTCTCAGAGGGCTGTGCGGAAGCGACTGCCGGAACAAGGGGTACCGGAGGCGGCAAAGTTACCAGCGCAGAATCGGAAATGGCACGGAATCGGCAGGAGTGAGAGCCAGTTCTGGGCACTGTGGGGACGGCTTGGGGTGAGAACGCCGAAGGAACAGGGGCCTTTCTAGGAGCAACTCGGGGAGTTCGGCGAACATGACCGTGCGGCAAGACACGGTTCTGGGCAGGAGCACAACGACTTCCTTCTTTTGGCGAAGCAGAGACGGAAGGCGACTCAGAGGGCTGCAAACAGACCTGGGGTTGCTGGAGCACGGCAGGGATTTGTGGAGGATTTTGCAATTCAGACGATGGAACGGGTGCGAATTGCGCCAAATTCGACACCGGAGGAGCGGGATGAGAAGTTGTGCCAGGAATAAATATGTCATCATAGGTGGTGGAGAGCGAGGCCCGAACAGGGCAATAAGGACGAGGCGAGCCAAATAGTGGATTTGGAGTGGGTCGTCTCGTTGAAGCGCAAATCTGGAGGAACCAGAGGAAATTTCCTGCTATGATATTGTGAGTGCAAAGGTCCCCGTGGAGGGCAGACCAGGGTAGACATACTCGTTGAAGACTACATGTCTGGAAATAGTAATGCTTAAACTTTTAATTTCGAGACAGATATAGCCTTTATGGCGACTGCTGTAACCCAAGAAAATATTGGGCGAACTTTTGAAATAAGCTTTGTAAGAGGGAAAGGACGCAAACATGGGAAGCAGAGACACCCAAATGAGGGTAAATGAGACTAAGTTGGTTGACGACCATGAAGGCGGAAAAATGATGTGTGATTATTAATAACTGGGGCTGGAAGCAAATTAATGCAATGAACTGCAGTTAAAAAGGCATAAGACCAATATAATTGAGGGAGACAGGATTGACCGAGCAATCTAAACCCTGTTTCGACCACATGTCGATGCTTATACTCAGCGACACCATTTTGTGCAGGAGTACCTAGACAAGATAAACGTTGTTAAATACCTTTAGTGCGAAATAAGTTCTGCAAATTAATATTGATGAATTCATCACCAACATCGCTTTGTACGTATTGAATTTTGGATTGGAACGTATTTTGAAGAAGTGGAATGAAGCTTTCAAAAATTGAAATTTTGTCAGATTTTCATTAAAGTGGAAAGAACCAAGTAAATCTTGATTAATCATCAATAATGATCAGATAGAAACAAAAACCATTTACTGCAGTAATTGGAGCAGGGCCCCATACATCACTGTGAAGCATATCAACAGGTTTATCAGTACGAATTGAAACAGAATTGAAAGGAAGACAATGACTCTGTCCAAGTTGGCAATGAGAGCAAGGTGGAGATGATAAATTCAAATTACGTAGATGCAAAACCGATGACAGAGAGTGAAGAGCATGATGCGAAAAATGACCTAGATGGTGGTGCCAAATTGCAAAGGACGCATTATTCACTGAAAGACTGAATTTTTGTGGAGCCGACAGTGGGTAAAGTCCCCCTTTACTAGGTCCTTGATGCAAGATCATGTTGGTTTGAAAATCACGAATCAGGAAACCAGTTGGAGTGAATAAAAATGACCAATTATGATCTTTTCAAAGCTAAGAAACAAAAAGTAACTTTTTAGAGATTTGAAGCACTAATTGTGTTTTGCAAGACATTGTAGAACCAAAAGAAAGATGTAGGGAAGAACGACTTGTATGAGAGATAGACAAAGGTCGACCATTACCGACTAAAATCGAGTCGGAACCATGATAAGGTTTCTTACCAGACAGATTAGCAGAATCGGAGGTAAGATTGTGTGTGGCAAAAACAGTCGTCTGTGACAGTAGAAGTAGAAGCGGCAGAAAGAGCAATTGAGGCTGGAAGTGCATTGTCTGGAGCCCAACGATAATAGACGACTGAAGATCCAACATTGGAATTCGTTGCTAGAGAAGGAAAAGGAGGATTGGACGTCCACGGCCCCGATTTGCAAAGGAACGCCCACGGCCTCCGGGAAAATGACGAGAATTACCTCTGCCAGAACGAGCCACAGGTGGGCCTGAACGTGCAACAACAGCTGGAGGAGGTGTAGCCAAAACAATTGAATACGAGAACGTGTAACTGGTCCATAGTCCTCTTCAAGCGTTGACCAGGCATCGTGGGTTGTTGTGGTATCAAACATTCAGGGTAATACGGAATCAGAAAGAGATTGCAAGAGCCAACCTAAGGCAAGCTGGTCAAGCCATTTCCATTTAGCAAACTCATCGGAAGAGGAAGTAGGAGGTGGACGGCTGCCATCAATTAGACTGAGCAGATTATGACTACGAAGGACCGGAGTGATTTGGACCTTCCAAATTAAAAAATTGTCCGGCATGAGTTTGAGGGAAACTTCCTGGCTAATGGCTCTGACAACCAGAAGAGTAGAAGAGGAAGTTGGCGGCTCGGTAGGAGAAACAACGATGGTTGATAGGGACTCCATGGGAAGAAAAAAAAATAAGAAAGTAGATTGATCAATTTGGAATCCACCTAGACTCCTGATACCAAGCGAGAAAAGCTTGAATCGATGAATTGTATTGATTGAGTAAGTGTGTATTTATACACTATTTTACAAAGTTTGGGGAAACGGAAAGGCAACAGTTACGGTATTTGGTGTAATGCCAATGACCGTTACAAGATGAAATTGAGGAGATAAGGATAAGTTATCTAAGACTATTAAGAGATTTATATACAAGAGCTGTAACCGTCTAACACTGAAAACATGTGTCTAGTTCGTGTCCAGGTCATGTTTGCCTTTTCGGCATCAATGAGGAAGGCTCCCCGAAAGGGTTTTAAACAGAGACAGTGTTGGAAAAGAGTCCAGAAACGCCCGAGTCAAATGTTTTTGGTCCAATGTTACTACGTGCGTAACACGTGTAACGGTGCGCGGGAACTTAGGTCCCGATTCAAATCGGGACCTAATAATTTTATATGGGCTTATAAGGCCCAAATACGACCACCGGCGGAATAGTCTTCCGCCGACGAAACAACTTTCATTCTGCCGCGGAGACTATATTTCTAGTAGTGCTCGTTCAATCGCAAGGGCCCCACTCAAGTAACTTCCTCAACCTTTTCCTCTGAGATTGTTTGAAGACATGCCTATGTCAATAGTGACATAAAAGAGAACGCTTAATTGGATTGGATTGAGACTCCATAGTTTAAATTCATTTACTCATTCAGTGGGACCCACTATCTCCACCTATAATTTTTAACCATTATATGATGTATACCCGAATGAACTTGTTCAGTCAAAATTACATGTTTCATTGGTTTGATGACCAGTTCAATTTTTTCAACATTGATTAAATTACGAAAAGTTAAATTTCAAAAAATGCAAAAACAATAAAAATATAGAATTCAAAAAGTGAGGAATAGCCTGTCAGTCTGTTGCTCCGTAGCCATGCATTCTAATTCCCTTTGGTCTTTGTGTCTGGTGTTTTTGGCCTCCAAACTCTTAAAATAATTCCCTTTTTGTAAATAGAGTCCGGAAGAGAGTCCCAAATAGAAGAGTCTTATTCGTGCATTGGTGCTACAAGCTGGTGGTACTAATTTTCTTACAAGACGGAGCTACTCCCCAGAACTTCACTGTAAAGGTTTCTGAACTCTGAGGCACCCAGCTTTACAGTACCGATAGCAAAATATTGTATAAAAAGAGACTTAGATATTATAAATGATCAATTTCTAGTAATAGTTTTACATATATATAACTATTTTTAAATAAAACTTTATAGGATTTAGTGATACTTCATCCTACTTATTGAGAGTTTGATTTGGAATAAACTAAACACAATTATTAGGTAGCACTAGCAAAAATGACACATCCGCCGACGGGCCAAAACGCACCGGCAGAATACGAAAGCCCGTCGGCGGACATCCGACGACGGGTCACGTCACGTCGTCGTAACATCCGTCGCCGGATGCGTCACCCGACGCATCAACCCGTCGCGTAACCAAAAAACCCGTCGTGCGACAGAATATTGTCCGCCGATGCCGGGACCCGTCGGCGGAGGAAATCGTCCAACGACGGACCTCAACGCGTTGGCGGGAAGGATTCCCCCGACGTATCCCTCCGCGTGGGGTGCGTCGGTGGAATAGATTCCATCGACGGCTGGAGGTGCGTCGGCGGAACGTTAAAAAAATAAAAAAAAATTTGATTACGGAGCAGAGAGAAGAGTGGAGAAAGAGAGAAGAGAGAGAGAAGAGAGAGAGAGAGAGAGAAGAGAGAGAAGAGAGAGAGAAGAGAGAGAAGACAGAGAGAAGAGAGAGAAGAGAGAGAGAAGAGAGAGAAGACAGAGAGAAGAGAGAGAAGAGAGAGAGAAGAGAGAGAAGAGCAAGAGAAGAGAGAGAGAGAGAGAGAGAGCAGAGAGCAAGAACAAGGAAAGAAGAGAGAAGAGAGAAGAGAAGAGAGAAGAGAAGAGAGAAGAGAGAGAGATGAGAGGGAGAGAGACGAGAGAGAGAGAGGAGAGGGAGAGAGAGATGAGAGAGAGAGGAGAGAGAGAGGGAGCACACCTGTAATTTTGCAAGAACCTTTCTAAACGTGTAAAGGATGTAATTTTGCAAAGTATTAGCCAATATCCTGCAATCAAATACAATAGAATGGCATTCATTTCAAGGTAAGTCAAAGCTATCATTACCAATTGGAAAGGAAATGTAACATCGGTAAACTTTTTTCTTATTGGAACAGCAAAGCTATCATAAAGCAAAGGGATAAACAGAAGAAAGAGTAATAGCATCACAAGAATGTCGGCAGCAAAATCCAGCGTGGAAAGGAGAAGAGGATGGGCCCAGGGGAGGGAGAAGAAGAATTGCGGGGGAGGGAGAAGAAGGGGCGAGGGGAAGAAGAAGGTCGCGGGGAAGGAGAGGAAAAAGAACGGCGGGGAGAGAGAAGAAGGACGGTGGGGAGAGAGAAGAAGGACGGTGGGGAGAGAGAAGAAGGGCGTGGGGGGAAAGAAGGGGGCGTGGGGGAAAGAAGGGGGCACGGTGGGGGGGAGGGGGGGAAGGCGCGGGGAAGGGACCAAGAAGAAGGCGCGGGGGAGGGACAAGAATGGCGTGGGGGAGGGAGAAGAAGGGCACGGGGGAGGAGAATAAGGACGCATGGGAGCAGAAGAAGGGCGCGGGGGAGGGAGAAGAAAAGAGAGAGAGAAGGGCGCGGGGGAGGGAGAAGAAAAGAGAGAGAAGGGCGCGGGGGAGGCAGAAGAAAAGTGAGAGAGAAGGGCACGGGGGAGGGAGAAGAAAAGAGAGAGAGAAGGGCACGGGGGAGGGAGAAGGGCGCAGGGCAGGGAGAAAAGGGGAAAATCGACCGACGACGTGTAACTACGCGTCGGCGCAGAAATTTCAGCCGACGCGTAAGCAAGCGTCGGTGGAGACAATTCCCCGACGAGTAGTTTTGCGTCGGGATTCTTTTCAGTGTCTGCCGACGCCAGATTTGGTGCGTCGGCGGAAGTAAAGGTATATTCCCCCGACGGGTTTCGTACTCGGGTGCGTCGGCGGACGAAATGAAGAGTTCCCCCGACAGGTTCATTCTGTGGTGCGTCGGCGCTTCAGTTTTGTGTCCGCCGACGCATGTTAGGGTGCGTCGGCGGAAGTGTTTGGGTGTTCCGCCGACGGGTGGACGAGGTTCAGCGAAGTTCCACCGACGTGACAAAATGAGCGTCGGGGGAGAGGTTTTCCGCCGACCCAAAATTTTCCAACCGTCGGCGGATAACACTTTTTTACTAGTGTAGTACGTCAATTAGCTGGAGTTTGAGTTGTGGGACTTAGAGATAGAAAAAGGGCTGGAGTTATCCTTGGTT
This sequence comes from Aristolochia contorta, assembly GCA_022405105.1. Lineage (NCBI taxonomy): Eukaryota > Viridiplantae > Streptophyta > Magnoliopsida > Piperales > Aristolochiaceae > Aristolochia > Aristolochia contorta. Next base: position 22,872,896 of record CM039665.1, read on the forward strand.
GTCATATATTTGTTAGATAACGGCCATGTCGAGTTTCTGACATAATTTCTCAAGCATCCGATAAGAAATGTCCAAGAGAGAGATTTAATAGGACCGACTATTATTGGTAACCTAAAACAGGCTTGATTTTTCAGAGGTTTTCACAAACAGTACTGCTTGAATAATTTTAAACATCAAAATAGTTACGGTGAAGAACGTTAAGTAGAAATCATCTTGGGTGCTTGATATTATCCTCATCGATCTTCTCATTTTTAAGTTGTCTCACTATGAAGGAAGCCTAGCTTATATATATATTGCAGATTCATTGTTGGTTTAGACAGCCATTTGGCTATCCTCTTTGATTGAGAACTTTTAGAGATAACTCCAGCTAAGGTGGTAAAGGGCTGGAGTTTGAGTTTAAGTTGTCTCACTATATAAGCATGCTAAGGTGGTAAAGGGCTTGTTTGGCTAAACTCTTTGGATTTGGAGGCTAAAAGCTTCTTTTTGCATGAAAGAGTCTCTTCATTTGATAACAATTGAGTTTCGGTAGACTTTCTTTAATTTAGATAAAAATTTCTTTTTAAAGAGGATATTAAAATGCTTAGAAAGACCTCCAAGACGAAGCTTTAATTTTCCAAAAAAATCTTTCAAAGAGTTATCTCTAAAAGTTCTCAATCAAAGAGGATAGCCAAATGGCTGTCTAAACCAACAATGAATCTGCAATATATATATAAGCTAGGCTTCCTTCATAGTGAGACAACTTAAAAATGAGAAGATCGATGAGGATAATATCAAGCACCCAAGATGATTTCTACTTAACGTTCTTCACCGTAACTATTTTGATGTTTAAAATTATTCAAGCAGTACTGTTTGTGAAAACCTCTGAAAAATCAAGCCTGTTTTAGGTTACCAATAATAGTCGGTCCTATTAAATCTCTCTCTTGACATTTCTTATCGGATGCTTGAGAAATTATGTCAGAAACTCGACATGGCTGTTATCTAACAAATATATGACAACCAAGGATAACCCCACCCCCTCGCCCCTGCCCCCACCACCCCCCACCACCCCCCACCTCACCTAAAGAGCATATCCTCAGGTCCAAAACCTGTAACATTTACCTTCACTGTATATTCGATCCAGACGCAATAGAGTCGTGAGGTTGAAATGTTGCATAAAGGAATCAGACTATCTGAGATTTTTATATGTAAATACCTGTCGGAGATAAAAGTAAGGTGACCCCTGCAAGGGCAAAAGCAGTCTCCAGGGCATATGCCATGGCATAACCCTTTCCACGGCATATCCCAGTGCATGTACCATAATGCATATGGTTTATAAAGCTCTCCAGGGTCGTCCGAAGCATTTCAAGCAGCGATGTGGCTTCCGGAGCGTGGAAGCGATACAGTTGTAGGGCTTCCCTCCTTTGGCAGGTGATCTTCGTGGAGTTTACACTGAAAGCAAACTAGCGTTGCTACTCCCATCCGACATATCCCCTCGCAATTAGGCCCGCCAAAGGAGAGTTGCCCTATGACTGCATCTGCTTATAAGCCTGATATCTGTGCCACCAATGCATGCTTAATTACCAGATGTAGCTCAAGGTAAGACCACAAAACATTGATGCACAGTTTGCAAAATGGGCTCTCAAGTCTGTTTCTTTTACCAAATTGGAATGTTCAGCAAACGAATTTGATCTGATCTATTTTTTTATCGTTCCCTTGATCTTTATACTACTTAGATTTCTTCCTCCTTCATGTGTAATATCTTGACGAAATTGTTGATCAAGCTAACATAACGGAACAAGGTTAAAGCTTCCGCCCCACTTTGAGTAACGAAGGAAACGTACGTAGCAAAGGCATAAAAAACGCTGCCATGCATTATGCAACGAGAGTCATAAAACTTGCTTTAGCAAAACTAAGAAATTGAGGCAAGTGTCGGCCTTGCAGTGATTCCGGTTTTCAGAACTGTTTACAAGCCCATCCGCACGATGCTTCCCACAAGTTATGTATGTGAAAATACTTAATTAGTGCTATATATAAGACAGTCAGCAAGGCATATATATATATATACCGTACTTGCTGTATGAATTCACCTGGGATTTCTTTATCCGACTAACTAACATGTGGACTATCTTGGTCTAATTTAAATCATCTTAATTTGACATTAAGGTTCTCTGCTAGTTACAAAAGCTTTACACGAAGAGTGACATCCGATATTATTCAACCCGCAGGTTGAAAGCTGAGGGTAGGGCACGCATGCAGGGTGCTAGTCAAGTCAGGACACGAATCCCCAAAGTTATGATAATCCTTTATCCCCTCTTAACTCTTCTATTCTTTCATCTGTTATTCACCACGGAAATCAAGTGGAGGGTTAATACTTAATTTCTAGTTTTGTCTATATATGTTCCTTTACGGCTTTGCCAATAGCAATGCTTACTGTCCAAATGGAGATTAAAGGGAGTTGAATTAGAATCAAGTGGGTATGTTGTGGGATGAAATGCATTGGTTTTTTTTATTATTATTTTATCCGTATCTCTTTTGGATTGTCATAATTGGAAATAATCTAAGCATGAAAGACAACATTCTCTCACTTTACTTCAGTTACCATATTCTCTAATTATTTTAAAATTTTATTGTTAGTAACTTGATGCAATCTTGTTCAATCGTGATTCCAAAATGGCTGATTCTAGTTTTGGTTCAATATCAATGCCTTCTATTTCAAAGAGTTTGCGCCAAATCAGATATAGGGTGGAATTATTGTAGTTTGTTTCTTTAATGCCTTCTACTCACTACATCACCAGGGTTTCAACTAAGCATTAAAAGTGTGATGGCTGCAAAGATGGTAGTGGAATGCAATCTTAGCTGTAGTCAAATAGATGTATGATACATATCTTTCAATGCTCTCAGCTATGCATATATTACACCATATATTGATGTTATAACTTCAATGTGAGAGGTACATATTTGGGTGTGTATTCACTGAAGTGAGTTTTCAACACTGCTTTGAGGAATTGTTGGAAAGATAAAGAGTGCAGCAAGTGCACTAGTAGAAATCAAGTTTTTACCGGGGGTTTACAGAAATAACCACCGGCGAATATAGGAGTTACCGGCGGTTATAAAATAAACCCCCGGTACTAGAAGATTACGAAGAAAACCGCCATTAAAATACATTTAACGGCAGTTTTACTAAAGCCCGCCAGTGAAGAACCTTTTTGCAGGCGGTCTCCTCCTAAACCGCCGTTAAATCATTATTTAATGGCAGTTTTCAGGCAAATCGCCACCAAAAACGCGTTTTTAATGGCGGTTTAGCGAAACTCCGCCGTTAATTTGGCTTTTTGCTGGCGGATCAGCTCTTAACCGCCGTTAAATGGTTTTTAATGGCGGTTTTCAGCTAAACCGACACCAATAAACGTTTTTTTCTAAAATCGTCCATATGCTTTCTCGAATATAGTTTGTAATTAAAGGACCCTTTGCCGGCGGGTGTAGTAAAACCGCCATTAGAGAAGTTTTTGCCAGCGGTTATGGGTAAACCGCCTTCTACACTTTTTTTTAATGGCAGTCTTTTCGTAACCGCCGTTGAAGCTCTAGGTTCTAATTTTCCCAAATTTGGCTTTTGCCTTTCTGTCGCGCTTTTTTTCTCCCGCGAAACTCCCCAAACGTTCCTCTTCTTCGTCTCCGGCGTGAATCGGCATAAAAAATCCTGGTGCATTCGCCGTCGTCGCTGTGTCGTGCTTCGCTGTCACCGCCGTCGTCGCAATCGTCGCCGTGGTCTCTGGAATCGTCGCCGTGGTCTCTGGAATCGTCACCGTGGTCTCTGGAATCGTCGCCGTGGTCTCTGGAATCGTCGCCGTGGTCTCTGGAATCGTCGCTGTGGTCTCTGGAATCGTCGCTGTGGTCTCTGGAATCGTCGCCGTGGTCTCTGGAATCGTCGCCGTGGTCTCTGGAATCGTCGCCGTGGTCTCTGGAATCGTCGCCGTGGTCTCTGGAATCGTCGCCGTGGTCTCTGGAATCGTCGCGTGGTCTCTGGAATCGTCGCCGTGGTCTCTGGAATCGTCGCGTGGCGTGCGTGGTCGCGCTCGAAAATCCTTCATCGTGTTGGAAAATATTAGTTTTCATTTGTCTTTTAGAATTGAAGAGTGGAAAGACAGAAGCTTCTTAGAGACAAGTAAAATTATTTTTGCCTCGCCGTACCGGTAAAATTATCTTTCAAAAGGAGGTTTCTGTACTTTCTTCAAAATGCCACTACTTTTTTTTCATAAAGTAGTTTAAATACAAATAGTTAACTGATTTGTCAAGATATAGTTGTATAACTGCTGCTATTGTCTCAGATAAGTTATTTGATTTCTGAGTTGTAGTGGCAACAAACGGATATAGAATACACGTTCTGCCAAATGCTCCACCTATGTACCTCATCAAAGATCATGTATCTAATCCAATAATTTTTTTTTAATCTTTATAATTAGACAGTGTAACATTTATATAGAGTCAATCAAGTGTTGTGATTTAGTTTTTTAGTTGTTTATGCACTTTGTTCGTAAAGGTAGAAGAGTTTTCCTGGGATAGTTAATATGTTGAGTCAGGGAGGTTAAAATGTAACTCCTGATCAGAGAGAGATCAGAGAGAGAAATCAGAGAGAGATCAGAGAGAGAGCTGAGAGAGAGAGAGAGAGCTCAAAGAGAGAGTTTAGAGAGAGAGCTCAGAGAGAGAGTTTAGAGACAGAGTTCAGTGAGAGAGCTCAGAGAGAGAGATCAGAGAGAGAGATCAGAGAAGCTGCTTCATATTTATTTTGATAAATTAGATCTTCAAACTATTAGATCTTCAAACCATTAATTTTCTAAACCAATCATTACTACTCATGCATGCTGTAATTATTTGAATTCCTTTCTGTTTTAATATTGCAGTAAATTCTAGAGAACCAAGGAAAGGAAACATCAGTAACTTGAAAAGTGACTGGTCTTCTAGATCTCCTCTTGTTGTTTATTGGTTTTCTCTTTGTTGGTAAGATGTTCTTTTCTATCTACATAAACTTCATTATATCTGAAAAGATTTCATTGTCCTTGTAGAAGCAGTAGTAGAAATCAGAGAGGACACGTGAGAGAGAGCTGAGAGAGAGAGAGGAATCAGAGAGAGAAATCAGAGAGAGAGATCAGAGAGAGAGAGATCAGAGAGAAAAATCAGAGTGAGAGATCAGATAGAGAGATCAGAGAGAGAGATCAGAGAGAGAGACCAGTGAGAGATTAGAGAGAGAGATCAGAGAGAGAAATCAGACAGATCAGAGAGAGAGCTGAGAGATCAGAGAGAGAGCTGAGAGAGAGAGAGATCGGAGAGAGAAATCAGAGAGAGAATCAGAGAGAGAGCTGAGAGAGAGAGAGCTCAGAGAGAGAGTTTAGAGAGAGTGCTCAGTGAGAGAGCTCAGAGAGAGAGATCAGAGAGAGAGATCAGAGAAGCTGCTTCATATTTATTTTGATAAATTAGATCTTCAAACTATTAGATCTTCAAAGCATTAATTTTCTAAACCAATCATTACTACTCATGCAAGCTGTAATTATTTGAATTCCTTTCTGTTTTAATATTGCAGTAAATTCTAGAGAACCAAGGAAAGGAAACATCAGTAACTTGAAAAGTGACTGGTCTTCTAGATCTCCTCTTGTTGTTTATTGGTTTTCTCTTTGTTGGTAAGATGTTCTTTTCTATTTACATAAACTTCATTATATCTGAAAAGATTTCATTGTCCGTGCAGAAGTAGTAGAAATCAGAGAGGAGACGTGAGAGAGAACTGAGAGAGAGAGAAATCAGAGAGAGAAATCAGAGAGAGAGATGAGAGAGAGAGCTGAGAGAGAGAGAGATCAGAGAGAGAAATCAGAGAGAGAGATCAGATAGAGAGATCAGAGAGAGAGATCAGAGTGAGAGATCAGAGAGAGATCAGAGAGAGATCAGAGAGAGATCAGGGAGAGATCAGAGAGAGAGCTGAGAGAGAGAGAGAGATCAGAGAGAGAAATCAGAGAGAGAGATCAGAGAGAGAGCTGAGAGAGAGAGAGCTCAGAGAGAGAATTTAGAGAGAGCTCAGAGAGAGAGAGTTTAGAGAGAGAGCTCAGTGAGAGAGCTGAGAGAGAGAGATCAGAGAGAGAGATCAGAGAAGCTGCTTCATATTTATTTTGATAAATTAGATCTTCAAACTATTAGATCTTCAAACCTTTAATTTTCTAAACCAATCATTACTACTCATGCATGCTGTAATTATTTGAATTCCTTTCTGTTTTAATATTGCAGTAAATTCTAGAGAACCAAGGAAAGGAAACATCAGTAACTTGAAAAGTGACTGTTCTTCTAGATCTCCTCTTGTTGTTTATTGGTTTTCTCTTTGTTGGTAAGATGTTCTTTTCTATTTACATAAACTTCATTATATCTGAAAAGATTTCATTGTCCTCGCAGAAGCTGTAGTAGAAATCAGAGAGGAGACGTGAGAGAGAGCTGAGAGAGAGAGAAATCAGAGAGAGAAATCAGAGAGAGAGATCAGAGAGAGAGCTGAGAGAGAGAGAGATCAGAGAGAGAAATCAGAGAGAGAGATCAGATAGAGAGATCAGAGAGAGAGATCAGAGTGAGAGATCAGAGAGAGAGACCAGTGAGAGATTAGAGAGAGAGATCAGAGAGAGAAATCAGGGAGAGAGATCAGAGAGAGAGAGATCAGAGAGAGATCAGAGAGAGATCAGAGAGAGATCAGAGAGAGAGATCAGAGAGAGAGATCACAGAGAGATCAGAGAGAGATCAGAGAGAGAGATTAGAGAGAGAGATCAGAGAGAGAGAGAGAGAGAGAGAGAACATATTAATATTGCATGGTTTTTAATTTTTTCTTGTCTTTTCAGTTGCCGGTAGGTGCTTGAAATTAAGTGTTGGATAGATAAACTCCTGTGGTGTGGACTCGTTGTAGGTGGAGTTTTCCCAAGACACTAAAGGTAGATTACGTTTTACATTAAAAAGTATTATACATCATGCTTCAAATAGTATACATTAGTCTCTTCTGATTGGTGTGCCCTTTATATTTTGCTTAATCCGAGAGAGAAATGCTGTAGTCTATTTTAATTCGCTTTGTTTACTTATATAGGTTCAGGTTCAACTCTTTTGTTTCCATTTGCTCCTTCCCATTGCACTCTCACACTCTAATAGGGTGTGGGAGAGGAAGGTGGAGGGACATATGGACTATCTTAATGACAAGAGCTGGATGTACCAGTATGGAAACAAACATGACCGGTGCAATCCTGAGTTTGTGGAAGGCATTCGTTTCTTCGTTGAATATGCCAAACAATACACACCTGTCCAAAGTAGCGGTACTATGAGATGTCCATGACTCAAATGTGAGAACAGATATTCATTTAATTGCGAGACAGTGGAGTACCACATAGTAAGGGAAGGGTTTGTTCCATGTTACACTATTTGGCACTACCACGGGGAACCACGGTTTGTACATGAAGAGAATATTGAGGTTGAGACCGGACATGGCCCTGAAATGTCTCAGTTGTTGAATGATGCTTTCATGCGAGAGGTGGATGCGGATGGTGTAGAGGGTGTAGGTGAAGACCCGGAGTTAAATCGATTCGAGCAGCTAATGGACGAGGCAAAGAAACCCCTCTATGATGGATGTGAAAAATACTCCAAGCTTTCCTTCATGGTTCATTTATTTCAGCTGAAATGTTTGAACAAATGGAGTAACAAGTCATTCTCGGATGTGGTGGCACTTATTAAGGATGTTCTTCCCTCGAGCAATACCCTTCCGCACAATTGGTATGAGTCCAAAAAAATGATGGCTGATTTAGGGCTAGAATACCACATAATCCATGCTTGCCTCAATGATTGTGTGCTTTTCAGGAAAGAATACAAAGATTTGAACAGTTGTCCCAAATGTGGAACATCAAGATGGATAGAACGAAAAGACAGTGGGAAGAAGAAGGGCGGGAAACCGGTTAAGGTTGTTCGTCATTTTCCATTGGTCCCAAGATTACAGAGGATGTTTATGTCGAGGAAGACCTCTTCGTTTATGGCATGGCATGGCTCTGCTCCTGCGTCTGTAGAAGGGAAGATGAGTGACCCTAGGGATTCTTTGGCGTGGAAGCACTTCGATGCACAATATCCCGAGTTTAGTATTGATCCACGAAATGTAAGGCTCGGCCTAGCCAGTGATGGTTTCAGTCCCTTCAAAATTGGCACTGGTTCGAGTGGCAGCACATGGCCGGTCACCATAATTATTTACAATCTCCCCCCTTGGTTGGCTATGAAGCAGGGTTTTTTCTTATGAGTCTACTTATAGACGGTCCTAAATCACCGGGAAACGATATTGACGTTTACTTGCAGCCATTGATCGATGAGTTGAACGTACTGTGGGCTGTGGGGGTGAGGACTTATGATGCTGAGCACCGATCATTCTTTCAGATGCGCGCAGTGGTCTTGTGGACTATTTCTGACTTCCCAGCATATGGCATGCTTTCTGGTTGGAGTACGAAAGGGTACAGAGCATGTCCGACATGTAATGTTAAACATGGTTCTATCTATCTCAAGGCAAATACAAGTTTGGGAAAAGAAAATAGTTGGTCTCAAGAGTCACGATTACCACGTCTTGATGTAGGAACTCCTCTCAGTGGCTTTGAGGAAGTCACTTTCGAAGCCCGTTGCAAAGGTCATTAACGAGCTCAGTGTTTTTTTCAGAGATTTATGTGCGAGAGTGGTTGACGTGAGTAAACTAGAGACTTTGGAACATGCTATTCCAGTTATTCTTTGCAAGTTAGAACGAATTTTCCCACCAGCATTCTTTGATGTTATGATCCATTTGACAGTTCATTTGGCAACAGAGGCCAAACTTGCAGGACCGGTTCAGTACATATGGATGTACCCAATTGAGAGTCATTTATTAACACTGAAAAATTATGTACGTAACAAAGCTCGTCCTGAAGGATCCATTGCAGAGGGGTATTTGATGGAGGAAGTTACTACATTCTGTGCACGTTACATTGATGGCATGGAGTCAAAGCTAAACAGACCTATCCGTTATGAGGAGGGCCCCGTTGGTGCCGCACGTTCCTATTTGGTTACATTCGAGGAGGCACAACAGATACATCGGTTCATCCTGTTTAACAGACCGGATGTTGACCCATACTTGACGTAAGTCCAAATAATTTTTTTTATTGGTGAATTTTGCAACATCTTTAAGTCTTGTGCTATTAATTTAGGCAATATTTTAATTGAATGATTGTAGGCATCACAAAAACCATTTGCTCTTGCACAAGGTCCCAGATGCGATGGTGTTTTGTACCATGGGTTCTACGTGAATGGGTACAAGTTTGAGACAGAGTCACTTGAAAAAACAAGGGTCACGCAAAATAGTGGTATTGCAACCACTGGCGAAGGAGATTTGTTCTTCTATGGGGTTCTACAGTCCGTAATTGAGGTCCAATTTGGAACAACCTCGCCTATTCATTTGTTCAAGTGCATCTGGTATGACATGGTGGGAAGCGGACGCGTCACTGACGATTATAACTTCACTTTGGTGAATACCACTAAACGAAGTTTTGAGGATGAACCATTCATCTTTCCATCTCAGGCTCAACAGATATTTTACTCAGAAGACCCAATCACGCCTTACTGGAGTGTGGTTTGTTGGTGGAAACCGAGAGACACTTACGAAATCCCATTGGATCATTCAAGTCAGGATGGGTCAGAAGCTTAAGCATTGCTACGTGCCCAGGATGCAGGGGTGGGAGCTGTAGGGGCTATAGACCACGACGATGATGTTGTTTGGGACTGTAGAGAACTCGGGGCAGGATTGATGATTGATTTAGAAGAGTTGAATGCACGATAACGTAGGTTATTAAATTTTTAGATAGACAATCTGCTTATAGTAGTAATAGTAATTCAATTAACCGTAATTTAATTGTTTGTTTCAGTAGGATGATGCCGCTCAGGAAATACTTTCGTGGCTCTTCAGCTAGCTCAGGTATATCTTTCTAGCATTTTGTGAATTACTTTATACTCATTCCTTTTAAGTTATATATTAATAGTTTTTCGATATTTTTTAGGGCCTTCCCGAGTGCCGGTCATCGATGAGGATGGTGAGACATATGAGGAGGGACCCGAGAGAGAGTTGTAAGTTTAAAACTTTGCATGGTCATACGTGCATCTCTCGTCTTCACGTGTAAGTTTGAAAACTTAGTGTTTTACTCTTTGTTATGCAGGAAGCGGTATAAAGAATAGCAGAGGCTCACGACCTCACAGCGTCTCAGGATCCGGCTGACCTGGCTTCGATGCTAGATGAAGCTTTTGAAGGTCACCACGGAGGATATGAGAGAGGGCTTGGCTTCGGGTACAACAGAAAGAAAGGCTTCTTCAGAGGCAATTCGAGCCAAAGTGCCCAACTTAAAGAGATGGAAGAAAGGCTCCGTGCTTCAGAAGCAGGACATAGTGCGTTGACTGAGGAGATTAGGCGTCTGGACGAGCAGGAAGCTGAGCGACAGAGGGAGAAAGCCAAGGAGGAAGCAGAGCGGCAAGAAATGAGACGGTCTATTGCTATGTTGCAACAACTTGTGATCGGAAAGTTGGGAATGTTTCCTACGTCGAGCATCAATAGCCCAGGTATGCTACTTAAACTGTTTTATTTGAAAATTTGGAAAATTTATGCATAATTTCCCTTATTATTGATTTGTCATTATGGTACAGATGAGACACGTGACGTAGACGGGGATACCCGCCCAGGTCAGACCTGAAGTTTGATGTAGATAGTGCACTGCATATGGTGGTTGAAGGTTGGATTTCTCGTTCATCTGAATCAAATTCGTTTTTTGACTATTAGCATCCGAATTTCTCGTGCATCTATGGTACTCTTGGATTAGTGTGGTTTATTTTCATGAGCTTGTTGTGATAGTGAAATCTGTTTTGCCATATTAATACCAAATATTTATCTTTGCAATATAGATATTCTTTTCTTTTCTCGTATCTTTGATATAACGTACGGACTTCATGCTAATTTCTTTGAAGAAGAAGTTTTATGTTATGCATAAATGTGACTAAGAGTAAAATTATGAATTTGTTATTAGTAGAGTATCTTTAACTTATATTGTTGCTTGTTGCCATCAAATTGTCTTGACAGCTAGAAAATAAGGTTTATTTATTAATTTTTTATTTGACAGGCATCACCCAAAATAATCTGTGCTTTCAATGGGACTCGGGGTGTCAGGTTAATGCAGCACAAGTAGATTATCCGAGAGGTGGATATTATGAGTGATATTTTTTACCCTTTTTCCCACTTTTGTAAAATCAGAATTTTTGCCTATACTTTTTTTTTCATATTTTAGATTGCAGATCTATTGTAATTATTCGATGGGTATTCAATTGTGCAGATCTATTGTAATTATTGATTGCAGATTCTGTTTTAATTTCATGTATTTTTACTTTTAATATGTTGTAATCAGAAAACAGGAAAAATCGAAAAAAAAAATCTTTGCCGGCGGTTAATAACAGCCATTTAAAACAAAAACTTTAACGGCTGTTTTAAAAAAAAAACCCCGGTAATATTTTCAAAACTTTTAATGGGTGTTATCAAAAACCGCTGTTAAAACTTAAAACTTTTTTAAAGGGGGTTTAATAGACCGCCGTTAATGTATTTGAAACTTTTAATGGGGGTTTGCAACCGCCGGTAATTATTAAATTAATTTACACGGTGGTCGTTAAAACCGTCGGTAATAATAAAATTAATTTAAACGGCGGTCGTTAAAACCGCCGATACTTACTTATATTGCCGGCGGTTTTCGGTACACAGCCGGGAAATCTCTTTATTATTGCCGGCGGTTGTGATTTTCACCGTTACTTGAAAATGTTTTACCGGGAGTTCAAACCGCCGGCAAATGCGTCGGCAAAATATTTACCGACGCAGTTATTGACGGCAGTTATTAAACCGCGGGTAAAACATATACCGGCGGGTTTACCCCATTTAACGGCGGTTTTTCGCCCCCCGTTAATTATTTGATTTCTTCTAGTGGTGGATGGACAGAGACCTGTAATAAAAAATTGATCAACTTTCATGTTTAATTATTTTCCATGAGGTACTGTTTTCTTAATGTCAATTAATGCACTAGAAGAGTTCCAAACTTCATAAATGTTTTTAATAATATAATTCATACACCATGGCATCACAGGTGCTCCATAGCTATACCTTGAGAGGTGCCACTGGTGACCTTTGACTCTTGTATCCGAAGCCACTCATAGATATGGTGGTTTAGGTGTTAGGCACTTATGTGCCCTAGGCCAGATATCCATAAAGTTTTATTGGATATCTATTCCGTATTTAATTTGATAGATAATATCCAATAAGAAAATGGATATGTGATAAAATTTGGTAAGGAACATATAAGGATATCCATTAGGCCCTTTATTGGATATTTTTCATTTTGAAATATAAAATATTTTTAATTTTGAAAATGTATGTAATAAATCCTTGGCAGCTGGGTTTCAGGAATAATGTAATATATCAATATTATTTACAATAATTAAAAACTAAGAATTTAAGATCATAGTATACGTAAAACAAGAGAGGAAATAGAGAGAAACATGAGAGATCGTAGAGGGAAAGTACAAAGTGAAAGTAGAGAGAACAACGAATGAAGAAGTACACAGAATGTAGACAGAGGAAGAAGAAAGATCAAAGGTAGAAAGAAAGTAGATAAAGAAAGTAGAGAGAAGTTGAGAGAAAGTAGAGAGAGACATTAGAGAGAAAAAGTGGAGAGAGATAGTAGAGAAAAAGTAGAGAAAAAAAGTGGAGAGAAAAAGTAGAGAGACAGTAGAGAGATAAATAAGAGAGATAAAGTTGTGAAAGAAAGTAATGGAAAATGCTAGCTACACCTACACATAGGTGAAGCCATTTTCCTACCACATACTTTTCTTTTCCAACATCATCTCCTCCATCTCTTTTCCAAAATTTCCCAAATTTCCTTCGCTGATTCATCGTTTACAAATAGGTCAAAAAATTGTTTGTCATGTGATTTAATAAATGCCCCCTAACCATTTTATTATCCTTTTCAAATTTATTTTTTGTCTCTAATTTTGATGTTTTAGTTCGAACTGAATGGGATGTAACGACAAGTACAGCAGGGGGTTCAAGCACGTCTGTCTCAGAGGGAGGATCAGAAAACAACCCATAATCTACCTCAAGTTGGTAAAAATATCAGCAGTTTTTGGGATCACCTTTTGTAATTTGTCCCGTCCAAAGGTTCTGATTTTGTTAGGTCTACTAAATCATTCTTTCCCATTAGGTAAATTATGTAATAACTGCCTTAAAGACATTATCAGCAACCACGTTGCAGTGTCACAAGTATGGATGTAAACGGGAGCCGATTACCCGCTTTACCGTTCGACCGATTATTAAACGGAACAAAACGGGAATAAAATATTATTATCTGTCTACCGTTCTACCGTTTACCATTCTACCATTTAATAAACGGACGAAAATGGAAATAGCTCTTCCGAACCTATCTTACCCGTTTACCGTTTAAGGGTAATATAGTAAATTTATATTTTTACTTAATTTAATCATAAAATATTTATTTTCATATAAATAACCTTATAATGTATTTTATCACTTATTATAAAAATTTGAGGAGTAGCAAAGTTTGGAGAGAATTTGAATATTTTTATATTTTGGCAATTATTAGAAGATATATTGACTTTAACTCATTGGCTCATAAAATCATAGAATCATAGTCATAGAATCATAGTCATAGAATCATAGTCATAGACTCATAGTCATGGAGGATAGATCATATATTGTAAATTCATAATTAACAAAATAAGGTAGTATCAGTTATCTAAGATTAAAAAAATTTCATTTGTCATACAAATGTCAAATTTTATTCAAATGGTAATTATTTTTATAAATGTAAACAATTGTCATAAAAAAATAAACATATTATAATTCATAATAAAAAAATTATTCAAAGATAAACATAGTAATTAACAAATACACGAGATTTAAGAGTGCAAATGGCTTTTTGGGTTGGACAATTTTGAATATAAAGTAGTAAATATATTTGAATGTCAATTTTTAGTGTGGGAGACAATTTATATTTGTATTTTATTTTTGTGTTATGTAACTTGTATTTTGAACTTTAGAAAAGTGCTGTATTTGATTTTTTATTAGTAATTTTCTTAATATTTCCTCTTTTTTTGGGTTTTTTGTGATTTTTTATATTTTTTATTATTTACCCGTTTATAACCCGATTACCCGGTTTTTCGGCGGTAAGAATTTCACAGAACTAAACGGATACGGACGGTAACGGGTAAAGGGTTCAAAAATATAAACAGTAGACGGAAACCCATTACCCATACCATTTATTACCCGTTTACATCCCTAGTCACAAGCCGAGCATCTCCCCAAGGTCACGCAGCACTCTCAAAAGGACGTGCACTCATTTTTGAGAGGTTTTGAGTTCGTTCAAGAGCCCAGAACAAGAAGAACCATGAAGAGATACGTTTCTGAGTCAAAAAAAATCACACGGCAGAGAAGAAACAACGACGAAGGAGTGAATACGAAGCAAGAGAGAATTCGTGTAGGATTTCTGAGAACCCGCTTGTAATCGATCGAAGAAGACAAGGGAGAGTCTTGAAGGATTTCTGGAGAAGGTGCTGAGACGTAATTTTTCATTGATAGGGTTTTCGAGGAACCCTCTTTTATGCCAAAAATGACGAACGGACATTTCGTGCGTTCGTGTTATGAGATCCGAATTATACGGATCTCTCTTTAATACTTTAGGCAAATGGGCACGGGAAGATACATGCTTCATTTGACCACAAGAGAGGTATCTACCATTTTCTCCTTAATCATAGGGATTAGGCCCACCCCCTCGACGTATCCAGAATTAACTTTCTAGACAAACCCTTAGGAAAGGGGTCAGCTATATTCCTTTCAGATTTCACATAATCTAATGAAATTACTCCTTTTCTCAGAAACAATTTGACCGCCCTATGTCTAATGCGTATATGTCTCCTCTTTCCATTATATACACTATTGTTGGAAATCCTAATAGCTGCTTGAGAATCGCAATGACGAGAGACATGTACGCTCGATCTCCCCCACACATCTGCTAAAAGATTTCTCAGCCATTCTGCCCTTGACCTGCAAATTCAAGTGCAACAAATTCCGACTCCATAGTAGACCGAGCAATGCAGGTTTGCTTTCCAGACTTCCAAGAAATCGCTCCACCACCTAAAGTGAAGATATAACCACTAGTAGAACTAACTTCATCATTATCAGACACCCATTTGGCATCACAATGGCCTTCTAACATGGTAGGAAACTAACCAAAATGCAGTCCCCAGTTCATGGTGCCGCTCGAATATTCCATCAAACGATAAAGTCCAATGTTCGCTACTAGGGTTATGGGTGTACCGACTCAGTCTGCTGTATAGGCTATATCTGGACGAGTGTAGTTCATGAAGAACATCACACTCCCTCTAATTTTAGCGTACTTAGTTTCAAACACACTCTCACCTCTGTTCTTCTTAAGATGGAAATTAGGATCATAAAGAGTTCTAACAAGTAGTAGATCAAAATAGTTGATTTTCTTCAACATTTTTTCAACATAATGAGACTGACTCATTGAGACTCCTTTCTCAGTCTGTGTTAACTTTACTCCAAGAATAACATCAGCTTCTCCCATGTCTTTCGTGTCATATTAGAAGGATAAGAATCTCCTGGTCTCAATCACCACATTCTCATTAGTGCCAAAAATTAACATGTCTAAGGCATTTACTACAAACGCATGTGTGATCTATGTGTTGTGAAATTTCTCATACCACTATTTTGCAGCTTGTTTTAATCCATATAGGGACTTCTTCAATTTACATTCCTTGTCCCCTTTAATTACCTTGAACAACAAACCCTTCAGGTTGTTGTATATAAATTTCCTCTTCCAAATCTCCATTAAAAATGTGTTTTAACATCCATCTGATGCACAACCAAACTATGGATAGCAGCCAATGCAACTAAAGTTATTATAGTTGCTATTTTGGTCACAGGAGAATAAGTGTCAAAATAATCAATGACTTTCTTTTGATTATAACCTACAACAACCAATATAGTCTTGAACTTATCTATAGAACCATCAGGTCTTAAATTTTTTAAAAATCCATTTACACTTAATAGGTTTACACCCCTTAGGCAAATCCAATAACTCCCATGTATGGTGGGACATTATAGAGTCCAGCTCACAATTAATAGCCTCTTTCCAAAAGCTAGCATCCACAGAAGATACTGCTTTTGTCTAAGTTTTGGGATCATCGTCGATCAGGAACGTTGAAGCCACATGTTCATCTATCTTATCAGGGTTCTCAATCTGGAAACCAATAACGAAATCAAGTCCAAAACTAGTCTCAGTCTTTTTCCTTTTACTTCTTCTAGACTCATCTGCACATTCATTCCCTCTATGAGAAGAACTGGGCAAAGTCAAAGGCGCACTAGATGGACCAGGATCCATGCTAGTGTTTTGTTTCTTCCAAGGAAACGGGTGCTCAAAATATTCTGCATCTCTAGATTCAGATATTGAATTTTCATCTAAGTAATGAATCTATATGCAGCTGAATTTTCTGCATAACCTATGAACACTTCTTAGGTTTTAGGTCCTATGTTATTCCTCTTAGGAACAAATAAACTCACCTTGGCAAGGCACCCCCACACTTTAAGGAATTTCAGGTTAGAGGTGAATCCTTTTCACAACTCATATGGAGTTTTATCCAATTTATTATGAGGAACTCTGTTAAGTATATAACAACCTGAAAGAACTGCTTCCCCAACATGTTGTCAGGTTATCCTGATCTTACAAGCATAGCAATCATCATATCCTTGAGGGTTCTATTTTTCCTCTCAACAATGTCATTCTATTGTGGAGTGTTCGGAGCAAAATTAATGTATAATGACATTATTTTTACAAAACTCTTTGAGGAAGAGATTACTATATTCTCCACCTCTATCAGACCTAAGCCTTTTAATTTTCTTGTTCAACTGATTTTCAACTTCGGTTTTAAATTTCAGAAACATCTCCTCTGCTTCATCTTCGGTCTTCAGGAGGGAAACTCTAGTGTATCTAGATAAATCATAAATGAAGGTCACATAAAACCTTCTACCTCCTTTACTAACTATGTTCCTGAAATACGCTAAGTCTGTATAAAATAATTCTAGCAATTCAGTCTTTCTATTCTCAACTCTTTTAAAAGACTTATTGGTATATTTGGCTTCTACACACACAGGACACTTAGAATATTCTTTTGTATTCAAGGAGGGAATTAATTTTAGATTTCTAAGTTTTTTAGTTAAAGCCACATTTAAATGTCCAAGTCTTCCATGCCATAAATTAATAGACTTAGCGATATAAACGTCTAGAAGATGGTTTTTCATTAATAATTTCATATACAATGTTCCAAACAAATAATCCCTCATTGAGATAACCCTTCCCCACAAACTCTCTATTTCTGGTCATTACAATTTTGTCAGCCTCAAACATGAGTTTTAAACCAGCTTTACTCAATAAGGCTCCTAACACTAAGTTTCTACGTAAGGAGGGTACATTAAGAGTGTTCTCCAAGGCCAAGGTTTTGCCAGAAGTTAATTTTAGGAGGATCTTGCCATTGCCCAACACGTCAGCTACACTCTGGCTTCCCATATAGACACGTTCGCCATCAGGCACTTCTTCAAAATCATGGAACATGGAACAACTCATTGGCGCAGAAGTGTGTAGTAGCTCCAGTGTCTAGCACCCAGTCGGTTTTGTTTTCCACCAAGTTCACTCCCACGATGACTACAGCAACAATGTCATCATTTTCAACCAAGTTAGCTTGGTTTGTTGACTTGCTGCCAACCTTATCATTGATCCTCTTATGCTTCCCTTAATGATGATAGCATTGATATGCCTTGTGCCCTAGCTTCCCACAAACGTAGCATTGAACTTTCAAGTTCTTTTGTTGAACTTGATAATGCTAATCTGCTTCTTATTGTCTCCTTTATATGGTCCTTTCTTTTGACTCTTCTTAAACCTGTTCCTGGAAGAGAAGTTACTAGATTCAAATAAATTAACATTTGGAACAGATACGGAATCAGAGATTTGTTTATCCTTGGGGCGATTAGCCTCTTTGGTTCTCATATGGCTAATGAGTTCTAGCAGTGTGAGATTTCTCTTTTTGTGCTTAAGATTGTTCGTATAATCACACCAAGATGGTGGGAATTTTTCCAACAATACATTCCCTTGTAAGATCTCACACATTTTCATATCTTCAATGAGTACATCATAACCAGGTTTTCGTACTCGTGCACTTGCTCTATGAAAGATTTATTATCAACCATCTGAAATTGAAGCCATTTTCCTACCACATACTTTGTCATTCCGGCATCATCTCCTCCATATCTCTTCTCCAAAATTTCCCAAATTTCTTTCACTGATTTATGGCTTACAAATAGGTCAAAAAAATGTCTGTCATGTGATTTATTAAATGCCCCTAACCATTTAATTGTCATTTTCAAATTTATCTTTTGCCTCTAATTCTTATTTTTTAGTTCGAACTGAATGGGATGTAAAGAGAGGTGTAGCAGGGGGTTCAACCATGTCTGCCTCAGAGGGACGATCAAAACATAACACATAATCTACCTCAAGTTGTTCAAAAAATATCAGTAGTTTTTGGGACCACCTTTCGTAATTTGTCCTGTCCAAAGGTTCTAATTTTGATAGGTCTACTAAATCCTTCTTTCCCATTAGATAAACTATGTAATATTTGCCTTAAAGATGTTATCAGTGACCACGGTGCAGAGTCACGGGCCAAGCGTCTCCCCAGGGTCACGCAGAACTCTCAGAAGGACGTCCACTCGTCGCCCCAAACAAGAAGAACCATGAAGAGATATGTTTCTAAGTCAAAAAAAAAATCACACGGCAGAGAAGAAACGACGACGAAGGAGAGAATACGCAGCAAGAGAGACTGCGTGTACGATTTCGGAGAACCCGCTTGTAATCGATCGGAGAGGACAAGGGATTGTCTTGAAAGATTTCTGGAGAAGGCATTGAGACGTAATTGTTTCGTGGATAGGGTTTTTGGGGAACCCTCTTTAATCCATCCATCATTTTCCCAATAAGGAGTTGGGGCAAGTGTCGGCCTTGCAGTGATTCTGGTTTTCAGAACTGTTTACAAGCCCACCCACTTGATGCTTCCCACAAGTCATGCAATTTGAAATAGGTCAGTGCTATAAGACACTCAGCAAGGCATATATATATATATATATATATATATATATATATATATATATATACACACACACACATATATACAGGTAATTTTGTTTGTTAGTTAAATAAACTGAAATACAACAACAGTTACAACACGGTTAATCGTTTCTGTATTTTGAATTAGGTTTGGGCGGGCGATTTGATCTTCGTGGTGGCTTTTCATTGTCAACCCCATCAGCTGGAAGCTTGTCCTCAAGGTTCAAATTTGGATAGTGTTTCAACAACAAGTGTTTGGGCTCCCAAGTGGCATCCTCTTTAGGAAGGTGTATCCACTGAATCAGGTATTTTGGATTGCATGAATTGCCTTGTTTGATCTAACGAATATCAAGGACTAAGTCGGGTTCTAATAAAATGACGCCATCATCTGATATTGGTGGAGGAAGAGTCATAGTGGTCAAGGGATCTCCATGGAATGGCTTTAACAGAGAGACGTGAAAGACATGGTGTATTTTTACTGAATCGGGCAATTGAAGCTTGTACGCCACATTACCAGTTTTCTCCATAATCTGAAAGGGTCCGAAGTATTTGGCTTCCAGTTTTGTTGTAGCTCTTTTGAAGACGCTCTTCTATCGATAAGGATGGAGTTTGAGGAGGACATACTCAACAGGAGAAAACTGCAAATCTCGTTTGTGTCTATCTGCGTATTGCTTCATTATGTTTATTGAAGCATGCAAATTTTGCTTGAGTTGTTGCAGTGGATCCTCTCTACTTTGTATTGCTTTGTCAACTTCATTAACGTAAGAACCTGAATATGAGGGAATTAATGGTGGTAATCGACCATATAGTGCCTAAAAGGTGTTAGCTTGGTGGAGTCGAGGTATGCTGTATTATACCAAAACTCAGCCCACTGAAGATAAGAATGCCATGTGTGTGGCCACTGATGAACAAAACACCGTAAATACTGCTCAACACAACGATTAATAACTTCTGTCTGACCATCTGTTTGTGGATGGTATGCTGAATTTAACAGTAGCTTTGTACCTGAGAGTTTAAAGAACTCCTGCCAAAATCGGCTTATAAAAATAGCATCTCTGTCACTAACAATTGTAAGAGGCATACCATGGAGTTTGATGATATTGTCAATAAATTTCTTGGCCACTGTTTTGGCTGTAAACGGATGAGTGAGAGAGATGAAGTGAGCATACTTGGATAGACGATCTACAACCACCAGAATAGAGTCTTTGCCTTGTGATTTGGGAAGCCCTTCAATGAAGTCTAATGAGATATCATCCCAAATGTGATTAGGAATAGGTAACGGTTGGAGAAGTCCAGCTGGATGCAAAGATTCTGTTTTAACTCGTTGGCATACATCTCAATGTAAAATATATTGATGCGCCATCTGGTACATTTTCGGCCAAAAGAAACGCTTGTAAGTCCGTAGTACTCCTGAGTGACCGCCTGCCTTTGTGTTGTGCATTTCATACAGTATTTTATAGGGTAGAGCAGAATCTGAAGGAATTACAATTCTACCTTTGTAGAATAGAAGATCATCTCATACCTGATAATTTTTGAGAGATTCTGTTGTGACTCCTTTTTGTAGCTCTTGTAAATGAGGATCTTGTTTGCTGGTTTGCTTTATTTCATCCCAGATGTGAAGGTGAGAAGAATAAATAGCTTAAAGTTCTGGACTACATACCTGTCGTGAGAGTACATCAGCGGCAGAATTTTCCCGACCAGGTCGATAGTGAATTTCATAATCGTAACCCAAAAATTTTGTAACCCATCGTTGCTGCTCCGGAGTGCCTATTCTTTGCTCGAGGAAGAATTTCAGACTACGCTGATCTATGAGAATTATAAACTTTTGGCCTAATAAATAGGGACGCCAAAGTCAGATAGCTTCAACTATGGCCAGCATTTCCTTTGCATATGTCGACCAAGATTTTTTTGTGATTCCCAATGCTCTGCTCATATATGCTATAGGGCGACCCTGTTGGGAAAGAACAGCTCCTATTCCGTCGTCGGATGTATCCGCCTCAAGGGTGAAAGATTCTGTAAAATTCGGTAAGGCAAGTATAGGGGTAGTGGTCATTGCTTCCTTTAATTTGACAAAAGCAGCTTTCGTTTGATCATTCCAATGAAATCTCCCCTTTTTTAGGATATTGTTTAGTGGGTGAGCAAGAAGACCATATCCCTTAACAAATCTTCTGTAGTATCCTATGAGACCAAGGAATCCTCTAAGATCTGAAATGTTAGTTGGCATGGGCCACTCAAGCATGGCTGAGATTTTTCTTTGATCCACATTTACCCCTTGATGGATAATCATATGACCAAGGTACTCCACTTCTCTCTACTCAAAAGCACACTTACTGAAATTCAGATAGAATTGATTCTGACGCAAGATCTCAAAGGTGGTCCGGACATGCTGATGGTGTAATTCGGAGGATGTGTTGTAGATGAGTATATCATCAAAAAAGACTAAGATAAATTTTCGTAAATAAGGTTGAAATATTGAGTTCATCACTACTTGAAATGTTGAAGGTGCATTACAAAGTCCGAAAGGCATAACCATATATTCGTAGTGACCATGGTGTGTCCGAAAAGCTATTTTATGAATATCTTGATCAGTAATTTTAATTTGGTGGTAGCCCGACCACAAATCTAATTTTGTAAAAAATTGAGCTCCATACAAATCATCTAGCATATCCTCAACTGATGGGATTGGAAATCGATCCTTAATTGTTACTGCATTCAAGGCTCTATAGTCTGTGCAAAACCTCCATGAGTTGTCCTTCTTTTTTACAAGTAAAACTGGTGAGGAAAAAGGGCTTGTACTGGGTCAAATTAATCCATCGTCTAGCAATTGCTCTACCTGATTTTCAATCTCATTCTTTTGAAAGTGTGCGTATCTGTACGGTCTAACATTGACAGCCGGTGTAGCTGGAATTAGTGGAATTGAATGACTTATATCCCTTGCAGGGGGAAGACAATGTGGAATATCGAATAAAGATGAATATTCCTTCAATAAGAGTTGCATGGTTGAGCAATAATCAGCATTCGTGGTGCCTAAAGATGTCCGGTCATATAGAGCAAATAGGAATTACTGCTGATTTTCTTTAATAATTTTCTTCAAAGTGATTGGTTGAATAGAAGCACCTTGTAATCCTAGTGAGGTGGCAGTGTTGTTCTTTCCAATAAAAATCTAGCGTGGCATGCTTCCAATCGCAGATCACCGTACCTAGTGTCTCTAGCCACTAGATTCCCAGAACGAGGTCTAAACCATGTAAAGGTAAGGAAAATAAATGAAGAGAAAATTCCGTTCCTTGAATCTCGACCTTCACATTGTCGTGTCTCCAATTACAATTTAATTAGTCTCCATTAGCCACCCGAACAGAGAATATTTCAGTAGGAAATACTGGAAGATGGAGATTAGTTGCCATTCGATCACTTATAAAATTGTGGGTTGAGCCAGAATCGACCAATGCTATGAGAGAATGTTTCCCAATTGAGACCCGAAGTCTGAGCAACCAGATAATGCATGGAGTGTAATATTTGGTTCTGTAGACTGTTCCTCGAATTTATCTGATATAAAATTTTCATCTGAGATAATCTCATCTATGTGACCTGCTTCGTCAGAAGTGTAGCTGTCGAGGAGGAGGGGCGTTTTGCATTTATGCGAAGGGGAAAATTTTTCTGGACAATAAAACCAGAGTCCCTGTGCTCTACGTTTCTGCATTTCTTCCCATGAAATCCGTCGTACATGAGTTATGGAGGACGATGGAGATTGTTGAGTTGCCGGAGGCATCTGAGGCCGGTTGTATGTCGGTTTAAGAGATCGTCTCTGCCTGAGGATTTGGTCATCTCTCATCTTAGCATAACCGATTGCATCTTTTATTGTCTTGGGCTTAAACATTCTTATGCCGTCTGCGATTTCCGGTTTTAATCCTCCTCTGAAGACTCCGACAAGAGCTTTCTGGGTCCATCCCTGTACATGGTTGCCGAGTCTCTCAATTTCAGATTGGTAATCTCGCAGACTGCCTGTTTGACGTATTCGAGATAGCACTTCATCAAAGTCCTAGAATCAAGGGGTCCGAACCTTGTGCGAATTTCTTCCTCAAACATCTCCCAGGTAAGCAGAGTTTGTTCTTCTTTTGTTGACTGTCTGATACCAATGAAAACAACATAGAGTTCCTATTGATAATGATGGAACAACATAGAGTTCCTATTGATAATGATGGAACAACATAGGGTTCTATTGATAAAGAAATCCTCTTTGGGTGAGGATGAAACCACTTTACACCAATATCTTCTTCTCTCTTCTTCCGTTTTCTCTCCTTTTACATAGTTTGTCTGTTAGTTAAATAAATTGAAATACAACAACGGTTACAACACGGTTAATCATTTCTATATTTTGAATTAGGCTTGGGCGGGCGATTTGATCTTCGTGGTGGTTTATCAGCTTTTTGATTGGCTTTAAACAACACATAAAAAAATCAGGCACAAAGACCAACTATTAATAGTTAAAACAAAAATTTCCACAATTTCTTATCCAAATATAAATAAAACCTGTTTTATGTGAGTCTATCAATCTTGTAGCGGTGATCCACCTTGTTAGAAAGTTGTTTCTACAAGACAGGTTAGAATTTTTTTCTCAGATTAATTCGTATGACCTCCTTAACCAAATGACACAATGATTCATCTTCATAAATCTTCCTCAAGCTGCTATTAATTGGAGAGCTCCCCGCAAACTTATAGTTTGATCTCAATCAAGTTCTCAACAAGTGGGTCCCATAATTGGTTAATGATCTAACAGAGTTAAAGAAGCAGCTCACGGTCTGACCCATATATTTTCCGCTTGTCAATGTCAAGAGTCAAAGATACACTCACACACCCCTAAGTTCAGCCGAGGCCAAGGCTTAACTCGAATTGACTGATTCCGTCTAAATGGGAGGATTTCCAGCTTCTTCAGTCTCCAGTCCTCTTCCAAGTTCCCGGGTCCAGGTGCTATCTAAATTCGACATCTTTAAGAAATATTTGCAGCTTCCAGAAGAGTTTGACGTGTTAGTCCCACACGAGGGTGACATCCAGCGGCCGCACACAACAGCGAAAACACTTAGACGGAATTAAAAAAGAAAAGCAAAAACTTCTGAATGAGGAAATACTGCAGTCCCGACAGAATCACAGAAGGGCTGCGAAAGGGCCCGGGGAGGTCAATTCCGCAACGATCTGGAACATATCAGAAAACAACAAGTGCTAAAAAACAGGTGTCCAGTTCAAGTCCAGGTGGGGTTTGCCTTTTTGGCATCAATAAGGAAGGTTCCCCGAAAAGGCTCCATACAGAGATGATGGCTCCATACAGAGATGATGTTGGAAAAGAGTCCAGAAACTCCCGAATCAAATGTTTTTGGTCCAACGTTACTACGTCACTCTTGCCAGCATTCGTCCACTCGTTACTACGTCACTCTTGCCAGCATTCGCCCACTCAACCTCCTCTCTCCTACACAGCCTGTTTCCGCTTCACGATTCCGTGTTCTCGTACAAACCGGATAAGAATATCCCAGAACCCACCCGGTCCCTCTCTCCGCTTCTTCACTCCCTCTCTCTCGCTCTCTATAAATGACACGCACATGCGCGTATTGTGCGTGTGTGCGTTTCCCATGAGTCGAGTCCGGAGTTGGGGTCCAGGTTTCCGGATCTGGTAATAAGATCTGATCGTCTTTTGGAGACTACTCTCTCCTCATGTGTCTCTGTAGATTTGGGGAAAAAAATTAGAGTTGAAGTGAAGAACGAGGAGGGGAGAGGGGCTTGGCAACGGCTCTTCACCCCACGCTTCGGCAAGAGGTTGTGCCCGTTGAAGCTACGGGAGAAAAGAGACAAATAGGGTTCTCTCGGGAACCAGAGGTGCGGAAAATCATTCTCCAGATATCTCTTTGAATCGCCAAGTCACTATGTATCTCAATCTTTTCGGTGTCTAATCTCTCTTTTAGGTTTATTTTATCCTCTATCCAAATTCCTAAATCTTTGTTCTGGGTTATCTCTTGCGACTACTTTTTCGGCGTGAATGCACCTCACTAGAAAAGAGCTACATCACCTTGGGAGACTGTTGGAGTTTCGATTGTGCATCTTTGATCGCCGATTAAGTCTTTCAGATAGTGAGTTCTCCACGCCGCAACTTTGATCTTCAAACCGATAAGTTTCATGTTTATCTCTCCTTGACTTGTTTGATTCTTTTAATTGATCTACTAGCAATCTTGTATTCCGGTCCTTAATTCCCATAATTAAAAGTACGTTGTTTATGTGTGAGATGATGTACGTGTAACTTATTTACCGTTTTAATTTTTTGTTTAATTAAATGTGATATCTAAATCTGAAATAACTTATTTATTGTAATGGTTTGACACTTTTCAGAACTCTGGTTCATACCTATGTTTGATTCTGAGTTAGGTTCATGTTGTTTGTCAAGTAAGACTTATACCATAATTGATTTCATCTTTTCAATTAGTTTAAGAGTGGCGATTACAATATTGCCATATCTTATTGTGAAGGTTTACAGCATGACGTGGTGTTCTCATTGGCAGTCCAAATAAGAGATAAAATAGGAACTATCTACCTATTCTTTAGGTAAGCCTAAACCCTAGACCTTATCTAGACTACCAATAAACTGCCACATCAAGATGTAAAAACTCACAGTATATACTCATAGTACTGAAATTATTTTTATTAGTTTAATAGTTAACTCGAGCATGATGTCATTGATGAACTAAGTTCTGGAATTATAGTTTGATTATGAGTTAATTGCCATAAATATTAGAATTTAAGTGATGTTGCATGATTAGATTAGTTGTTCTGTTCTAAACATTAATTCTTGATTACAATGTTATGCAAGATTCATTTGTTATATATGGTTAGATTTGCATCGTCACGGATTGTTTGAAAGTTGTTGTATATAACCAGATTGCAGTCACTTGAAATATTGACTGTGGTGGTCTCCATAATTAGTTATTCATGCTTCTACAGCTCCAACCACTCCAGCAAGGAAGGAAGGAAGAAGAGCAAACCAAACCCAGTACCTATTCTACTCAAGCTTCAGAAAAAAAATGCATAGTGAAAGCTTCAGCTCCGTCGACGACAACAGATACATGGGATCCCCGAATCAGGCTTCACCGTCCATTAGCAGCAACGCTGAGGAAGACGGACCCATACTACCCAAACTGGCCTCCGACTGTGCCAAGGAGCGAGCGGAGACAAGGTTTGTAGTATCGGAGATACGCATAGTATCGGACATAAGGACTCGGATACGTATTGTGGATACACATGAATACGTTAAGATACACATGTAATAAGGGTGGATACTCTAGGAAAACTTATTAAAATTTTGAAAAAATATAAATATTTATTAATACTATAAAAATAAAAGACATAATGTTCTTATTGATGCAAATATTATAAAAAAACAACTTAACTATCTAAAATACCACACATTCTTTTTCTTACACCTTGATCACAATCCTCTTTATGGTCAAAATATTTGTTTTATCAAAAATATTTGTAAAAATCTGCCAACATCACCCAAAATTTGAAATATAATTAGTATCCTAATAATTTACTATATTTTTTACAGGTGTTTCTCTTTGCTATTCAATAATTCATCAAAAATAAAATCCAAATAAATTAAACCAAATATATTAATAAACTACATTATATCAAATGATAAGAAAGGAAAAATAAAAAATCTTAAAAAATATACCATAGAATAAAAATATTTAATTCCAATTATGGTCCAAATTTCATCCAAATTGGAAGTTACTAAGGACTTGAACCAGATTTATAATATAAAAACCTTATCAAGTAGTTTCGAGGATTAAAACAAATATGTGGGAGGTCATCTCTAACCTCCCGCCGCCGCCTGTTGAGAAACTAGGTTTCTCCGCATTACGTTCGCCCGCCGCCATTACAGCCGGCTACTGCCGTGAAACGGTCATCCGACCACCGGTGGCCGTTTCACACAACGGATAATGGTGGAAAAAAAACAAAGGGTGTGTATCACTGCTTCCATACACAAATCGGTGTATCGTATCGACATGTTTCCTCGATACCTTAGGAAACCTGCCGATACATAAGGATAGAGGAGTTAGTTTCCTATAAATGGAAACCCCCCTCCCTATATTATTTCTTTAGGTAAGGAAACGGATACGTATCGGCCAGTATCGGCCGATACGTATCGGTAATGCAGACCATGGCGGAAGGTCACATGGAAATGGACAGCCAGCAGATTCGATGCATGTGTGGGACCACAGTGTGCGCCTAACTGTGGTTTGCAATTTTTTAAGCCCCTCATGAAGCCGCAAGGGGGCAACCACGTGCGAAGTGCATGGAGGCATCAAAGTGCAAACTGGACTACATGGTGCAACTTCGGGAAAGAGGAGCATATCCTTACGGTAGGTCTGGTGAGTTAATTATGACATGTCAATGACATGACTATGACATGGCTATGACATGGCATTTGCACATGGTGACATACGAGGTTGCATGTAAGAGGTGGCAAGGCACATGGAGCATGAGCTCAATAGGTGGCACAAGTGGTTAGAGTTTTGAATTCAAATTAGAGCATTCAAATGGGTTTGAATAGGTTTACCTGATTTTAGGAGATTATGGGGATTCCCCATGACAAATATGTATGTGGTTTTGGACTATAAATAGTATACTTCAGTTTGTATAGCATTTCTTGGTCGAGGCTAATTAGCAACCAAAAAGACTTGGCAGTTAGAACACATGCTGCAAAATGTCAAAGTCGGCCCTTTTTCAATCCGTGACACCACTCAAGTAACTTCCTCACCCTTTCCTTCGAGATTGTTGAAGAAATGCCTATGTCATTGGTGATATTAAGAGAACCCTTAATTGGAGGATTGAAACGAGAGATTTTAACTTCATTTACTCATTCAGTAGGACCCACCACCACCACCTATATATTTTTAACCATCATGTGATGTATACCCGAATGAAATAGTTCAGTCAAAATTAGATGTTTCATTGGTTTGATGACCGGTTCAATTTTTACAACATTGATTAAATTACGAAAAGTTAAATTTCACAACATGCAAAAACAATAAAAATATAGAATTCAAAAACTGAGGTGTAGCCTGTCAGTCTGTTGCTCCTTAGCCATTCTAATTCCCTTTGGTCTTTGTGTCTGGTGTTTTTGGCCTCCAAACTCTTAAAATAATTCCCTTTTTATAAATAGAGTCCGGAAGAGAATCCCAAATAGAAAAGGAGTCTTATTCGTGCATTGGTGCTACTAGCTGGTGGTACTAATTTTCTTACAAGACGGAGCTACTCCCCAGAACTTTACTGTAAAAGTTTCTGAACTCTGAGGCACCCTTTTCAGTCTTTCAGTGCTCATAGAGCGCTGGCTCCTCTGCTTCCCGTCTTCACTAGATTTGGTGCCGATAGCACTAGATATTGCTGCCATTCTCGATTTATGGTCTTTTTCCCGTTTCTGATCCAATTCGCTCTGAATCTCATCATTCGACTTCCAACCTCAAATTGCTTTGTTCCTCTTAAATCTTAACACAATGTAGTATTAAGAACGGTAGCAAAATGTTGTATAAAAATAGACTTATATATTATGGATCATCAACTTCTAGTAATAGTTTAATACGATATAACTATTTTTAAATAAAACTTTATGAGATTTAGTGATACTTCATCCTACTTATTGAGAGTTTGATTTGGAATAAACTAAACACAATTATTAGGTAGTGCGTCAATTACCTGGAGTTTGAGTTGTGGGACTTAGAGATAGAAAAAGGAGTACTACTCGATTGACAAAACAATATTATCACGGATATGTCAATCCGCTAGAGTTTTGTTTGAATGGAATGAAAAGAAAAAAGAAGCAATCATCATTTAAGTCATTTTTCTAGATCATTATCCACTATATAAGAGCGCATGCCAAGGTGGTAAAGGGCTTGTTTGGCTGAACTCTTTGGATTTGGAGGCTAAAAGGTTCTTTTTGCAAGAAAGAGTCTCTTAATTTGAAAACAGTCGTCTTTGGGTAGACTTTCAAAAATCTATGAAAGAGTTGTCTCTAAAAGTTCTCAATTAAAGAGCATAGCCAAACGGCCCTTTTGGGCAGCACCAATATCAGAGCCGACCCTTTGTTTTGCAGTTCATAACTTCATAGTGAGACAACTTAAAAATGAGAAGAAGTGGCTAATATCAAACACACTAGATGATTTCTAACGTTCTTTAACCTAACTATTTTGTTGTTTGAAATTATTCAAGCACAACTGTTTGTGAAAACCTCTGAAAAATCAAGCCTGTTTTAGGCTACCAATAATAGTCGGTCCTATTAAATCTCTCTCTTGGACATTTCTTATTGGATGCTTGAGAAAGTCAGAAACTCGACAAGGCCCTTATCCGAATCTACCAAATATATGACAACCAAGGATACCCCTCAACATGGCCCAGGCTCACCTTTCTCTCACCTAAAGAGCATATCCTCAGGTCTAAAACCTGTAACATTTCCTTCACTATATATATTTATTCGATCCAGACGCAATAGAGTCGTGAGGTTGAAATGTTGCATAAAGAAATCAGATTATCTGAGATTTTTATATGTAAATACCTGTTGGAGATAAATGTAAGGTGACCCCTGCAGGGGCAAAAGCAGTCTGCAGGGCATATGCCATGGCATAACCTTTTCCACGGAATATCCCAGTGCATGTACCATAATGCATATGGTTTATAAAGCTCTCCAGGGTCGTCCGAAGCATTTCAAGCAGCGATGTGGCTACCGGAGCGTGGGAGAGATACAGTTGTAGGGCTTCCCTCCTTTGGCAGGTGATCTTCGTGGAGTTTACACTGAAAGCAAACTAGCGTTGCTACTCCCATCCGACATATATATCCCCTCGCAATTAAGCCCGCCAAAGGAGAGTTGCCCTATGACTGCATCTGCTTATAAGCCTGATATCTGTGCCACCAATGCATGCTTAATTACCAGATGTAGCTCAAGGTAAGACCACAAAACATTGATGCACAGTTTGGAAAATGGGCTCTCAAGTCTGTTTCTTTTACCAAATTGGCATGTTCAGCAAACGAATTTGATCTGATCTGTTTTTTTATCGTTCCATTGATCTTTTACTACTTAGCTTTCTTCCTCCTTCATGTGTAATATCTTAGGGAAATTGTTGATCAAGCTAACATAACGGAACAAGGTAGAAGCTTCCGCCCCACTTGGAGTAACGAAGGAAACGTACGTAGCAAAGTCATAAAAAACGCTGACATGCATTATGCAACGAGAGTCATAAAACTTGCTTTAGCAAAACTAAGAAATTGGGGCAAGTGTCGGACTTGCAGTGATTCCGGTTTTCAGAACTGTTTACAAGCTAGCCCATCCGCTCGATGCTTCCCACAAGTCATGTAATGTGAAAATACTTAATTAGTGCTATATATAAGACACTCAGCAAGGCATATATAGATATATATATATATATATATGTAGAGCGGTGATATAAGTACTGTGGGTTTTTACTTCCAAGACTTTACATCATGACGTGGTGTCCTCTTTGCAGTTTAGTAAGAGATAAACTCGGAGATAAATCTGCAAGACTTTAATATTTTAATAAAATATTATCAACCTATTCTATGGGTAAACCCTAAACCCTAGATTTTCTCCTACCTAGACCGCCAACTTTGCAGCCATGTCAAGATGTAGAACCTCGAAGTAAAATCAGGAAATACTAATATCATTTTTCATATATATATATATATATATACCGTTATATGTTGTATGAATTCGATTACCTGGGATTTCTTTATCCCACTGACTAACTAAAATGTGGACTGTCTTGGTCTAATTTAAATCATCTTTGACATTGAGGTTCCGATTATCAAGGACACCTCTAGCTAGACTCTGCTAGTTACAAAAGCTTTACACGAAGAGTGACATCCGATATTATTAAACCCGTAGGTTGAAAGTTGAGGGTAGGGCATGCATGCAGGGAGCTAGTCAAGTCAGGACATGAATCCCCAAAATTATGATAATCCTTTATACCCTCTTAACTCTTCTATTCTTTCTTCTGTTATTCACCCCGGAAATCAAGTGGAGGGTTAATTCTTAATTTCTAGTTTTGTCTATATATGTTTCTTTATAGCTTTGCCAAGAGCAGTGTTTACAGTCCTATTGGAGATTAAAGGGAGTTGGATTAGAATCGAGTGGGTATGTTGTGGGATGATAAGCATTGGTTTTTTTTGGTCAGTGTCTCTTTCGGATTGTCATTATTGGAAATAATCTAATTATTTTAAAATTTTATTGTTAGCAACTTGAAGCAATCTTGTTCAATCGTGGTTCCAAAATGGCTGATTCTAGTTTTGGTTCATCAATGCATTCTATTTCAAAGAGTTCGTGCCAAATCAGATATAGCATGGAATTATTGTAGGTTGCTTCTTTAATGCCTTCTATTTCAAACATCTCACTATTTTCCTGCATGTACATCACCAGTGTTTCAACTAAGCATTAAAAGTGTGATGACTGGAAAGATGCTATTGGAATATTGCAATCTTAGCTGTAGGGAAATAGATGTATATATGATACTAGCATATCTTTCAATGCTCTCAGCTATCCATATATTCCACCATATATTGATGTTATAACTTCAATGTGAGAAGTACATATTTGGGTGTATATTCACTTCTGAAGAGAGCGTCACTGTTTTTAGGATTTGTTAGAAAGATAAAGAGTGCAAGATTAAGACAGGTGGATGGACAGAGACCTGTAATTAAACATTAACAACTTTCATGTTTAATTATTTTCCATGAAGTATGGTTTTCTTGAAGTCAGTTGATGCACTAGAAGAGTTCCAAACTTCATAAATGTTTTTGGTATATTAAATATGTTGTGAAAGATTTTGGAGCTGCAAAAAATGTTGTCCAAGTTATCACTGATAATGCCACGTAGTACTGCGTGGCTACTCCAAGATTGTTAGTGTAGCAGTTTCCAAAGCTGTACTATATATAGTGCTCATTATTTAATTGGTGAAATTTGATCAGAAAGTAGAACTTATGGATAGTAGTAGACACTAACTTTGTTTATTATCATACTTTTGTGTTGACTTTGATGAGGAATGACATTCTTAATTGGTTTAAATAACTACCAAGGGTATGTACTTATTATATTATAGCTTCATGGTGTACGAGGGTGATCCCAAAGAGACAAGTAATGTTGAACTTTTGCTAAGTAATTAAACACACCCATCCTACTTGATAGAATATATAAAAAAGTATAGAAAAGATAAAATAGAAATACAATAAATTATTCAAACAACGAAGTGTTTATCATGTACTATTTCAACACTTCATTAGCAATTAAATGAAACAACAGGATGTGCCCCTAGATACATGCAACATTTAGTAGGTGGTCCTCGAATAACTGTGTACCCTTTACCACAAATAACACAAAATACCCAACCAATCACATGCGATTAAGCTACTATCTATATCGACATTTGTCTCATACAACTACAAGTCATGGACGGTCCCAAATCATGCGAACCATTTGGTACACCTTCCATTCTATCTAGGTTATGTGAAAACCCCATAAGTTCGACTATCCTCACCCCTAGGTGAGAGAAGTAGAAGCTGTCATATAAGAAGTAATGTACATAATATAAAGTGATTGACTAATTTAATGTAAATTAACTCAGAATTAATCATATAAGTGTTGGCCCTACCCCCAAAAAGCTCCCAGTGTTGATTTTCTTATCTGCTTAGTCCAAAATGCACCGAAGACATATAGGCAGCCTTCTATTTTACTACAAACGATTTGACATTCAAATTCAAATCTTACACCTCCCTTAGGTGTTTTTGAATTAGGACCCAAGTTGATGGAAAAAGTCCTTTCAACAAACCCACCTTAGCTTAGGTAGTCCTGGAGATGCCGATTTTTCTAATATAACTCATACACCATGGCATCACAGGTGCTCCATTGCTATACCTCGAGAGGTGGCACTGGCAACCTTTGACTCTTGTATCCTAAGCCACTCATAGATATGGTGGTTTAGGTGTTAGGCACTTATGTGCCCTTGGCCAGATATCCATAAACTTTTATTATATTTCTATTAGGTATTTGATCTGATAGATAATATCCAATAAGAAAATGTATATGTGATAAAAAAATTTAAAGGACTATAAAAGGATATCCATTAGGCCCTTTATTGGATATTTGTTTCCTTACTATCGATGTACCAGCCAATCACAAACACTAAAAAAATAAAAATATTTTTTATTTTAAAAAATTCTAAAGGATAAATCTTAGGCAGCTGTGTTTCATGAATAATGTATTATATGAATAATATTTATAATAATTAATAACAAAGAATTTAAGATCATAATATATATAAAACAATAGAGGAAATAGAGAGATACAAGAGAGAAAGTACAGGGAAAGTACAAAGTGAAAGTAGAGAGAGAACGTAGAGTGAGGAAGTACACATAATTTAGATAGAGGAAGTAGAAAGATCGAAGGTAGAAAAAGTAGAGAGAAACACTAGAGAGAAAAAGTAGAGAAAGACAGCAGAGAGACATTAGAGCGAAAGAGAAAGTAGAGAGAGATAGTAGAGAGAAAAAGTAGAGAGAGATAGTAGAGAGAAAATGTAGAGAGAGATAGTAGAGAGAAAAAGTAGAGAGAGATAGTAGAGAGAAAAGGCAGAGATAAAGTAGTGAGAGGAAGTAGAGAGAAAAATCAGTGAAATTAGAAGTAGATTAGAGGCACTAGATGGAGAAAGTAGATTGAAAAGGTAGAGAAACATAGAGAGAAAGAAAAGAGAGATTGAGAGAAAGACTAGAGAAAGGAAGAGGAGAGAGAGAGAGAGAACCTATTTACTCTAGTTTTTAATGATTATCGGTTAATGCCCTTTATTAAATTTCAATTAGCAAAATACTAGCTGCACCTATGCGCAATGCCCATCTCAAACACAACTGCCTAGGGTTTATCCCTTAGGATTTTTTAAAATAAACAAATATGTTTTACTTTTTTAAGTGTTTCAGATTGGTTGGTACATCAGATGAATAATGTGGATATGTGCAACTAACATTACTCTTTGGTAATATGTAATAGTGTAATTTTAATTGAATAAGTTTCTAAGAGGACTTATTACGTATATGATATGATAAGGATCTAATAAATTTTTTGAATCTTTATTGGATATGGAATTGAATAAATCAAAATCATTGACAGCCATATTCACTAAAATTGATTCATAGGTTACCCAAACTTTGGACTATCATTGGTTGTCAAGATTTTTGGTCACTTGTGTAAATCCCAAAAGCTTTTTGATTGACTTTAAAGAACGCATAAAAAACCTGGCACAAAGGCCAAATATTAATGGTTAAGAAAAATTTACACAATTTCTTATCCAAATATAAACAAAACCTGTTTTATGTGAGTCTATCAGTCTTGTAGTGGTGATTCACCTTGTTAGAAAGTCGTTTCGACAAGACAGGTTAGAATTTGTTTTTCTCGGATAAATTCGTATGACCACCTTAACCAAATGACCCAATGTTTCATCATCAATCTTCAGCTCTTACTGAAGGTGTCATTACTTGGAGAGTTCCCCAAAACTTATATAGTTTGATCCCAATCAAGTTGTCAACAAGTAGGTCCCACAATTGGTTAAAGATCTAAGTGAGTTAAGGGAAGCAGCTCACGAGTGGACCCAAATATTTTTGGGTTATCTAAGTCAAGAGTCAGAGAGAGACTCACCCACCCCTGAGTTCAACCGAGGCCATGGGTGCAACTCGAATTGACTTCCAGGGGCTATCCAAATTCGAAATCTTTAAGAAATATTTACGGCGTGCAGAGGGTTTGACGTGTTAGTTTGACACGAGGGTGACATCCAGCGGCCGCACACAAACAAGAGCGAAAACACTTGACGGAATTAAAAAAGAAAAGCAAAAATTTATATCTGAATGAGGAAATACTGCAGCAGTCCCGACAGAATCACAGAAGGGCTGCGAAAGGGGCCGGCCGGGGAGGTCAATTCCGCAATGATCTGGAACATATCAGAAAACAACAAGTGCTGAAAAAACAGGTGTCCAGTTCGAGTCCAGGTCGCGTTCGCCTTTTCGGCATCAATGAGGAAGGCTCCCGAAAGGGATTCAAACAGAGGCGATGTTGGAAGAGAGCCCAGAAACGCCCCAGTCAAATGTTTTTGGTCCAACGTTTCAACGTCACTCTTGCCAGCATTCGCCCACTCAACACCCTCTCTCTCCTACCCAGCCTGTTTCCGCTTCACGATTCCGTGTTCGCGTACAAACCGGATAAGAATTAAGAATATCTCAGAACCCACCTGGTCCCTCTCTCTGCTTCTTCACTCCCTCTGTCTCTCTCTGGCTCTGTCTATAAATCCCCCCTTTTTCTCCCTCCAATTCCCCAAATCAAATTTCTCACTCCACACTCCAGCGAGGAAGAGAGGAAGAAGAGCAAACCAAACCCAGTACCTGTTCTACTCAGTTTCAGAAAGAAGAAAAAAAAAAAATGCAAAGAGAGAGCTTCAGCTTCGTCGACGACGGCGGATACATGGGATCCCCAAATCAGGCTTCGCCGTCCGTTAGCAGCAGCGCCGAGGAAGACGGGCACGCACTACCCAGACTGGCCTCCGACTGCCCCAAGAAGCGAGCGGGTCGGAAGAAGTTCCGGGAGACCCGACACCCCGTGTACCGCGGCGTGAGGCGCCGGAACGGCGGGAAGTGGGTGTGCGAAGTCCGGGAACCCAACACCAAGACGAGGATTTGGCTCGGGACGCACCCGACAGCGGAGATGGCGGCGCGAGCCGCCGACGTCGCCGCCATGGCGTTTCGGGGTCGTTCCGCCTGCCTCAATTTCGCCGACTCCGCTTGGCTTCTCCCGATTCCCGACACCAGCGACGCCGCCGACATCAGGAGGGCCGCCACCGAGGCCGCCGAGATGTTCCGACCCGCCGACGACGCCGAAAGCGTGTCCGAGAGCGAGTTTCCGCCGGAGACTCTGACGAAGAATACGGAGATGATGGAGCAGCAGCACCAAGGCGCCTTCGGTAGCAGCTCACCCATGTCGCTCGAGACCATAGATGACGCCCTGCTCTTCTCCCACCCTCACGACCCACTCTGTTTCGAAACTGGGTTCCACTTCCACTACGACGACCACCTCGACTACAACAACGCTGCTGCCGAAATCTCGCTTTGGAATTTCTCCAATTGAAACAGAAACCGTTTCAAGTTTCAATCCATCTTCTTCTAGTCTGCTTCTTGAACAGAATATTGTTCCCCCTCTCTCTTCTCTCTCTCTCTCTCTCTCATCAGTCTCTTGTAAAAATATATATATGATATACATATTTGAAATGCTTCACTCACCTCAAGGCTCGAGTTCTCTACTGAATTGGCTTCATAATTTGATAGAAAAAATAAATAAAAATAAAAATTACGACACTACTGAAAGGAACTTTCACTAATCTCTCTGTATCTCGATTCTAAGTTGTAAAAAGACTCGACTTCCAAGGGGACAGACGCAGAAAAAGGAGGCACAACGACCTTAGTGTCAAACACACAAAACCCGGTCCGAAATCTCATGTGGCTACTTGGACCACCGCTCTCTCTTATCATAATAATATATATTATATATTACACGCCCATACGAAAAATCTTAACAAGTAAAAAGACGGTGCCGCCGGATCGGAAAAGTAGACCGACTAGGATCGTTGGTTGACCGGATCTCCGGCTGTTCTTTTGTCTCCCGACCAAAAGGGTGGATGCACGTGCATGTTATTAGACAAAGAGAGAAAACTGTCCACGCAACGCCCCTCTGACAGTTGGATTAGCGCGTTAATTAAGGTGACCAACGGTCAGTATTTTGTTTTCCTTCCACAATGTATACACACACACAAAAAAAAAAAAAAAATAAATAAATAAATAAATAAATAAATAGAGCACCTCTGTGTGCTGTCCTTCTCTCCCATTTAGGACTAGCTTGTCAACATTTTCTTCTCTGTAATAAGTCTAGAGACAAAACACTCACCTGAAAGCTCCCATTTCTTTCATGGCTGTTGTTTTCCTCTTAATTGGTCTCTGACTACACCACTCTTGCTTTCCCTACTGTTATGTCTTCTTCTTCATTCCTTGTTCTTGACTGGTGTTTGTTTCGATGTTTCACAACTAGATATTGCCGGTGTCTCTATTTTTTGGAAATTGATCACAAAGGTTTCAATGTTGTTTTCTTCCTCTCTGCTATCAACTTTTTGTTTGATTACAAGTGAAGCCTATAGGTAAAAGACAGATTTTTTATCTTATTTTGACTTCCGGCTCTTAAATTTGTGTAATCTTTTGTTGGCACACCCTTATTAGATCAATTATTCTCTGCTACTCTCTCTCAATATAGATATCTGTTCTCTTTATCTTTTGCTGACGAGTACCTAATTAGTATTGTGGATACTAGTTAGCCAAGGTTGAATTTAACCTCTTGGCAACACCAATTTTTTCATAACTGAAGATTTCCAGTCAATATAAGCCACTGCTGTTAATGGCAATTTTATTAGGTAACTGTATTAACAATCTTTATGGTTAAGGTATCAGATGCGATTTAGTATGCACTGAGGGATAAAGAGACTCCATGGCCTAATGGTGAGGCACCAGGTAACAGGAGATTCTGGGTTGGACACCCAGTGCAATCTTGTGCAAAAAGTTGTTTTTGACTTCCATTTAAAAAAGAGAGGTGAAATGTTTTACTTGTAATTGATTGCTTTTGTATATATCAAAAGCTCTTTGTTGATTAATCCTGGCTATGGCAATAGAGTTGGCACGGTCGGTTGGTAACGGTGGCATCGTGGGTATAGGAAGATTAAGGATTTCAGGAAATGAAAGCATCAGTATGTAAAGAGATGGAAGATTCTGATTAATGATGTCCAAGGTGAAGAGTTGCTGTCCACTTGCCTGAACAGATGGATTTTGATGGGTATTTTGATGTGTCACTGAAGGTTCTGTTTGTACATTATTACATTATTAGGATGGATTTTAAGAAAGTAGAAGCCCCAGAAAAATTAGACAAACTCATGAATATACTGTTAGAGTTGTTATATTCTCCTGAGGTGTAATTGTATTAACAGCTATGCTGATCATCTTGCCTCCTCATTTACTCTTCATTTTTTCTACTTGGCTCTGAGTAAGTAGTAGACATTCTGTCCTAGCAATTAATTAGTGTATGAAACTGGCAGAGATTGTGTCAGAATAAATGGTAAACAGAAAATGCGAAATGAAATTCATTTGTAGGATGGATTTTATCATTTACTCTTCATTTTCTCCTCTTTTTCAACTACGCTCTTGGTAGCCAGACTGAACTCGGTTTCTTTTTGGTGGGCTGGGATCTCTTAATTTCTGTTCTGGTTGGCTTCTATCTCTCAAATTATGTACTCTTCTGGTTCCTTGAGTCAGTATTCTGTTCCTGAGCTGGGTATCTGGCAATTTTTCAAGGTAAATTAAGATGCAAATTAAGTGTTTTTTTTTTTTGCCATGTCAAATGATATGGTTGATCTTGTTTTCTAGTTTCTTGAATCCATTGATACTGCAATTTATAGGATTGCATTCTTATGAAATGAAAAATTGTGAGGCTAATTATGGATGAGATGAAGTTCTGTTTTGTACTCTTTTATGGACTCTATTTGGCACAACAGACCTTAAAAAATAATGCTGTGGGAACAGTAAAATTTAGTCATGGCTATAGAATACTCGTCAAAATGAATCCAAGCTAGCATGTCATTTCCACTCCCTCTTTTAACTCAAAACTAGCAAGTCATTGTAGTTGTCCTCTTGTTCTAATATCTCTTACACCATCACCAACTGCAGCTTCACATAATATCCTCAAACTAAATTTTCTGCAGAAAGGGCAGGTTGAATGGAGAAAAAGCATGTCTTCTGGGTGGATTACACAGCAACTCTAGAGTTGCTAATGGTGGTTTTCTGTCTAAGGTAAAGATGTCTGCAGAAGAAAAAAAAAAAAAAGTATTTTCTATCGAGTCTTGTTTGAAGAACCAAGTATAAAGCTTTTTATCGATGAATGTATCTGCAGCTTAGCCAAATGAGACTCTCATTGCCGTGATTGTTCCATCATTGCCAAATAATCCAATGCAGCATTCTAAAGAGAAAAGAAAAATTCTATTAGGCCATGGAGTCTGTGTTCAGAAAGAATACCTTTGTCACACTACATAAACCCACATATAGTGAAGGGAAAACTTTTATAGAACGCAGGTCAGATTCAGATTAGTTCTATCGCTTCTCTGGCTTATATTTGAATGCAACTTGTGCAAGATCAACTTTAACACAACAATTTGTCAAGGACAGGAAACTACAGTTTCCATGTAGCAAAGCAAGTTTGTAAACAAATAACAACAATAAATAAAACTATAAAGCTCATCCTTCCAATTCTATGCATGCAGCAGAATATGTAATATATAATGCTCGATGGCCGAGTTGATCCCCATGTATACTACTATTGCATTGAGGTGCTTCTTGTACTGCTGAATCGTGAGAGAGCAACAAGATAACAATAGAAATTTCAGCTGGAGACATGATGTGATGTTAGTCAAAGAAAAATGCGATTGACGCTTTGTAAACAGCATAGAAGGTAGAAGTACACAACATAGATCCATGTTTCTAAAACCATACTGGTCCACAAGCTCAAGATATTTCGTAAAAGGAACATAGACAGGTACATAAAGATCTTTTCCGAATCATTTGTCTTAACATGAAAAGAGAGACACTTACAACTGCTGCAAATAAAAGAAACAAAATGTAAGCTAAGATGACCTCCAATGGAAGTTTCATAACAGCAAGCTTAGAAGTATCAGTGACCCTACCGGGAAATCTCTCTGGCTAAGCCAGTCCTTTATCCATTACAAGATAGAACCTTGTATGAAAACAATTTTCCAATTCAAAGTATATAATAAGTTACATACATAATTACAAGAAAAGATTATTGAATATGAAGATTACATATAAAATAAATCCAAACAACTTTCCAATTCACAAGTGATAGGAAAAAACCCTTGCAGCCACTGGCAAGAGAAGCTTCTTGTGAGTATGTCTTAATCACCATTTCAGTGAACTTTCTATTGCATTGTCACCGGAGAATGTAAATAGGTATTGAATAGTTGTATGAGATGACAAGGAGAGGAGAAAAATGAAGAACACCTAACAACCGAACTCTCAGATAGAGGACTAAAATTTCCAAGCCAAAGTTGAAAGGCTGCTTGTGGCACTAATCCAATAACGCATTAACCTGTAATCATCAGAACCTCATCGATTTCAGGTCAGACCTGACCAAACCAGGTGGTTTCTGACATTTTTGAGACAAAAACACGGTTATGATATTGAACCGAACCAGAAAGCTTGTGGGGTTACCGTGTGTCAAACCCATGGGTCCAGTCCTTTATAGAACATTATTTTAATCCCATCAAGCATCCTAGCACGATTTCATTCAATTGGGTAGTCACTACTATTCACATAAGTTTATAATACATGGAACATTTTATTAAATAATGAGGTAAGCAACTTTTGCCAACCACTCCTTTTAACTTATTCCGGATCAGGTATGCACCGGGTTAT
Source organism: Aristolochia contorta (assembly GCA_022405105.1). Classification (NCBI taxonomy): domain Eukaryota; kingdom Viridiplantae; phylum Streptophyta; class Magnoliopsida; order Piperales; family Aristolochiaceae; genus Aristolochia; species Aristolochia contorta. The sequence continues at coordinate 22,913,731 of CM039665.1, forward strand.
AAAATAACAAAATATTTTTTTAAAAAAATAACCTATACTATATATCCCAGTGGAGTAAGGATCTAATCCGAAGAGCTCAACTTAATTAATCATGGAGACATTATGTAGTTTGGGATTCGCTGTCATTTTCACACGTATTGAGTCCTACAAAGTGGAATCCACCGTGTGACGGCTGTCCCTTTAGTCCAAGTTCATTGCGTACCAAAAGTCCAAAACCCAACCTCTCTCCCCACGTCATCATCCACACACCTTTACACTAACAATTACTGCGTCTGGTAAAATAGTAAAAAACAGTCAAAGCGGGAAATAATGAGTGTGTTGAGCAGATGCTCGCTCGCATACAGGGAATGCGTGCTTAACCAAATCCCAACCTTGGAGGCCCCCACCCCCTAATTAATTTCACGCCCTCCGCTTACCTGTTTCGTCTTTCAGATACGCAGGCTTTTTTCTTCGTGACGCTTCGTGAGTCGTGAGTCCTTGTGCTATAAGAGAGGAGAGAGAGAGAGAGAGAGAGGCTGAGAAACAGAGAAAAACAAACAGAGAAAGACACGGGCGGAAATCTGAGGGAGAGAGAGAGAGGCATGGCGGGCGGTAATGTACCCTTTTCGAGTTTGCGGAAGCTGTACTACCCGTATTTGAAAAGACTGAACCTCCTCCCTCTCGGATTGATCGCTCTTCTCTGCTCATTTTCTTATTTTCTCGGCGTATGGAAGAGCGGAGGGACAGGGATGACGTTCGTGTCGATCGCCCGGGAAACCCCCTGTCCTAGTACAACAACAACAACAACGGAGAAGCAATCTCTCCCCACATATACAGGCGGCGAGACCGTGAAGCTCGATTTCAACGCCCACCACGGCATCGACCTCGCGCCTTCCGTAATCCTCCATCAATCCAACAAGTACGAGGCCTGCGATGTCAAGTACAGCGAGTACACCCCGTGCGAGGATCGCGACCGTTCCCTGAAATTCGACCGGAAGAGGCTGATTTACAGGGAGCGACACTGCCCGGAGAAGAAGGAGCTTCTCAAGTGCCTCGTCCCTGCCCCTTTTGGGTACAGGAACCCATTCCCCTGGCCGGCCAGCCGGGACCTCGCCTGGTTCGCAAACGTCCCCCACAGGGAGCTCACCGTCGAAAAGGCCGGCCAGAACTGGATCCGCGTCGACGGCGACAAATTCCGCTTCCCCGGCGGCGGAACCATGTTCCCCAACGGTGCCGACGCCTACATCGACGACATCGACCGCCTTATTCCACTCACAGACGGATCCATCCGGACCGCCGTCGACACCGGCTGTGGGGTAAGTTCCTTCGCCGGAAAATCAAACTGCGTTATCTTCTTCTTTGTTTTTTCTTTGCCTCTTATATTCACTAGTTTCAGATACCTTCCTTTGTCTTCTTCTTCTTCTTCTCCTTGACGTTGTAACGCAGCTCTGTTACATTTTCTATTCATTCATGACGGAAATACACACAATAGCTGGGTGTATCAACCTTGGGGATGATGAATAATCGATTGGTAACGCTTCCTGAGGGGGTCGTCTTCTTTCGAAGCAAACCATCTCTCTCGTTTGTTTTACAAAAATAACACTTGTCCAATTGTATCGTCCAAGTGGTGCTTGTTTGTTAGCCGCGTTTGCTGTCACACATTAATGCATTTTGTTTTGAAATAACAATTTCTCCGATTCGAATGAATTTTGGTACACATTTAAGGACCCGATCACATCAGTATACTATAAATATGAATAGTGGTCCATAAACTAAAAATCAAAATATTTATTTTTCTTTTGTTCGAAAATGAAAACAGAAAGAAAACAGTGTAGTGCTCTTCTTTTTTTTTTTTTCTTTTTAACTTTGGCTTTTACGGGCAAGTAATGTTTATAGAAAAACCGTATTCTTTATCTCGAAAGTGCAGATTTTCATAAAGAATGCAGATATCCAGAGATTCAGTTGGAACACTTTAATACTTTTTGTTCAGGTCGCGAGCTGGGGAGCGTTTCTTTTATCTCGCAACATTACTGCCATGTCTTTTGCACCGAGAGATACGCACGAGGCGCAGGTTCAGTTCGCTCTGGAGCGCGGGGTGCCGGCCATGATCGGAGTGATGGCGTCGAAGAGGCTGCCGTACCCATCGAGGGCGTTCGACATGGCCCATTGCTCTCGTTGTCTCATTCCCTGGGCCGCAGACGGTAATAACCCAATTCAGTGTATATTCACGTCCATGTCTACTCTCTCTCTCTCTATACCGTGCTCAATCTTATGATGTGAAAAAATTCTTACAATTTTTGGTACAGACGGGGTGTTGCTGATGGAGGTGGATCGAATTTTACGACCTGGTGGGTATTGGATACTCTCTGGTCCGCCGATCAATTGGAAGAGACACTCAAAGGGGTGGAATAGAACAGAGAAAGATCTGAATGCAGAGCAGACGGCCATTGAGAACGTCGCCAAAAAACTGTGCTGGAAGAAATTGAAGGAGAGAGGCGATATAGCTATCTGGCAAAAACCCACTAATCATGTACATTGTAAGCTCAACAGGAAGGTGTACAAGTTCCCACCTCTTTGCTCCTCGGGAGACCCTGATGCGGCCTGGTACGTATTATAATACCCTGATGCGGCCTGGTTTTAATCACCAGGACTTTGTCAATTGCTGATTAAAATGAAATGATAAAAGTGTTTAATAACAGTGACACGGTAACAGGTACAAGGATATGGAAGTCTGTTTAACCCCTCTACCAGAAGTGGCAAGTATTAAAGAAATTGCCGGTGGTCAGTTGGCTAAATGGCCGGAGAGGTTAACCACCGTTCCCCCTAGAATTAGTACCGGAAGTGCAGAGGGCATTACAGCTGAGAACTTCCTTGAAGATACCAAATTGTGGAGAAGGAGAGTGAAACATTACAAAACTCTCATAGCCGCCCTCACAGAGAAGGGACGGTATCGCAATTTACTGGACATGAATGCTCATCTTGGAGGTTATGCTGCTGCTCTTATCGACGACCCACTTTGGGTCATGAATGTTGTCCCCACGCAGGCAAAAGTGAACACTCTCGGACTCATCTATGAGCGAGGATTAATCGGAATTTATCAAGATTGGTAAAAACTAGTTTTCTCCGGTCTCAAGATTGATTGGAATTTTTCAACTTATTTGAACCAATTACCTTTTTTTCATATCATTACTGTATATCCACTTTTGCAGGTGTGAGGCCATGTCTACTTACCCAAGAACTTATGATCTTCTTCACGCTGATTCGTTATTTAGTCTTTACGATGGAAGGTATGCAAATTCATCTGTGATGCTTTTCTGTATCTTGCGTGCCAACCATTTTAAGACCCTAATTGCTAACTTTATAACTATTCAGATGTGAAATGGAAGACATTTTGCTGGAGATGGATAGAATTTTGAGGCCTGAGGGTTCTGTTATCATTAGAGATGATGTAGATTTACTGGTGAAAATTAAGAGCCTTTCAGATGGTATGCGATGGGAAAGCCAGATTGTAGACCATGAAGAAGGACCTTTGAAAAGAGAAAAGATCCTAATAGTGGTAAAAAAATACTGGACAGCCCCTGAGAACACCTCGGAATGAAGTGCAGGGTAAAACATGTGTTTTATTTCTTTTGATTTTATTTTTCTTCTTTCTCTTTGGATTTTCTTTATTGAATTAAAATATTCATTTCATTGCAAATGGTTCATTACTTACATTTTGCTCCTAATCTTCATTCTTCAAAAAAAGAGTGGTAGTATTTATACTCAAGAAAAATGTTTTTTTGGGTTATTGTATACTATAATGATGAAGCGTAATCTGCACACGGTTATACAACTAGGTCACTAGCAGCATACCAAGGCCTGTGGCCTTTGACATCTGCATTTGTTTAAAGGTTTACTTGAACATCTTGGTGTATTCACGTTCCCTCCCCAACATTTTATAGTTGTTCTCACATGAAAATTTTTCTAATACAATACAAAATGTAATATTTTAGTTGAAATTACAAGATAGAATATGATTCTCTGTGGAAAATAACGTGTTTGGGTCAGTGCTTTAAAAGCCAAGTCTGGCCATAAATAAGACTGAGCTGGTTTAAGGCTGAATCAAACAACGGCCGGTTCAAGTTAACCAACTGGAATAGCCACGGGTTTGGATTAAACTGGCTGGTTCTGTCCGGTTTGAATGATAACTTTTTTTTTCTGAATATTTATTTATTTATACTTTCTATTTATTTTATATATTTATATAGTTATTCATCTAATTAGTCTTTAAAAATTAATAAGTACCATTGAGATTTCCTAGTGAACATCTCTATCTAGATGCAATGGAAGTAATACTACGTTCATATGGAATACATATTAATGGTCATATAATTAAGTACATAAAGCGACCTCCGTATGCCTTCTTATATGCGAAGGGGAAGAAAAAATCAAGTAAAAATTATATACTCACAGAAGATAAAAATATATCTTGAGAAAATGATATAACAAGGGCACATAAGGAAACGTATTTGAAAAAAAAAAAAAAGCTATAGTAAGGGAAGAGGAAGAAATATCTTGAAGGCAAGACCAAGAACAATCTTGAAGGCTGTAATAAAGAAAATTGAAGAAAAATCATGAAAATCTATAAGGAAGCCCATAGTAAGAAAATTCTTAAGAATAAATCAATAATAGAGGAACATCATTTTTTTTAAGGTTATAATAAACAAAGATAAAGGAAACTTCGGAATACAAAGGCTATACTAAGGCAATATAAAGGATCCAAAAAAGAGCAACAAATTAGGAAAAATATTGAAAGAGAACAACAAGGAAAGATGAACAAATATGTCAAATTAAAGTGTATATATATTCAGAACTGAGCCATAGCGCACCGGATTCTCACCATTTATAATGGGTGAGAACATAGAAACAATTGGTTCTCAATGTAATATTATCGAATCCACTAAATACTCGTGTTCATGTAATAGTTATTTCAGTCTCATCATGTCATTTCCCTTCATTAGTATTTTCACCTTCCTTCATTTCTGATCCTCTGTAGACAATCTCATCGTTCAATTTCTTCCACCAAATATCCCCCACGTGGACGATCTCTCCATGAGAATGATTGTCCAACCAAATATATCAAAGATCTCTCCTCTTAGTAATCTCTCCCATCCAAGATTTATCAGAGTTCTTTCAACTTAGATGGATTACTATTAGGAGTGTATCTTACTAATTCAATTGGCCATGACATGACTTATATTGCTATATAAGGTTTTATAAGTCAATCTAAATTTATTATGAGCAGTAAAATGATTAAATACTCTTAACTAATGGTCAATTACTGGACCTTTCATGCCTCTATCTGTCAATTTAATTGAATATTATACTTGACTAATCATTATTGATTAATAATTAGTTATTAGTTAATTAGTCTCTAACTGAGTGTTAAGAGGCTCTCTATTTAAATTACTTGATATACATAATCAAAGGTTCTAATAAGTCGACTAAATTTACTGATAGAAACCTGTTGATAAATTCAATTTAGCACAGGTTATCTAATGGTCAAAATTTAAAATTGACTATAGAATGTGATTATTCAACTCAATTAACAAATAGATGTTGATCAATCAGAAGTAGCTATTTAAATTTGGACAACTTGTTATTGGTATATAAGAGGAGTAGAAATAAGTAAACATAATTAGAGGTATCCATTTATTTATGTCATTATCATCTTTTGGAAAAATTAAATACTGTCCTTAAAAAACTCAATAAAATAAACATACTGTATAGCTTATATGAACATACTAGGAAAAAAATGCCTTTAACCGGTGATTAAAATCCGCCAGAAAAGGCAAAAATACTGTGGCTACAACCTCTACAGACGCCTGAGCGTCCACTGTGGATGAAACCGTCGATGTAAGTTCCACTGAAGGCATATTGGCACTTTTATCTGCTGGTAGAGAAACCAAACTCCACCGATGGTCCATATTACCGGTTAATATACCATATACCGGCGAATCTTCTATCACCAAATATAATTTGTCATTTATTTTGTTTAATTTTTAGTACCGGCCCATATCGTCGGTGGAACATCTCTGCTGGAATATTTATTTTATAAAAAATTTACATTTTTATTGGTGGTTTTGCAACCGCTGGTAAATTGTAATAAAATATAAAAGCATTCATTAGAAAATAGTCACAGCATTCAAAAGTTATACATACTTAAATTTAACAACTTGGTAAATTATAAACATTTAAAATTAAATTGTTACTCATCATTGTATTCAAAAGTTGCAATAGTTGCTTCTTCCAGTCAATCAACCTTGTTTAATAGTCCTCTGATATGTTCCATCTCATGCTTCAGGACAACATCCTTCTCCTTTTCCGATGTGAATTTTGTGTTAAGCTCAACACTGCTTGAGGTCCATGCATGAGAGTCCTCTCATAAATAGCCCTGGCCAAGCCCTCCCTCATAGACCCCTTGATGACCATTAAACACAGGATCCAGTCAAATTAGACGTGGCCTGAGAGTATGCGACTTTGCAAGAAATTGCTTCTTGGCATACTTGTTCCTGCAACATCCCATCACATTTGAAGTAAGGGTCGTTACGTAAGAATAAAACAATCTAATTTCAGGCCCTTTCTCTTTCATGTGTTAGTAAAAGCATCATTCAAGCAATGAAATAAATGTGAACTTATACAAATAATTGATGAAAAAATGAAGTAAATATTTACATACCTCTTCTTCATAAAATCGACTATGCACCTTTGTCCCTAGAGTGTGAAGAACTTTTGCTCACGATCCACGTGTAGGCCTTCTCTTGGGCTCCTACACGTGGACAACTTGGGTGGAGGCCCACGAGCACTATACCATGTAAAGTTGGGCCAAGTCTATCCCAAAATGACTAGCTGAAGTTAGGAAACTTCTTTCCAACTATTAAGCCTGGATCTTTTATACTCCTTTATGTATGTGGGACTAGTCTCTAACATCCTTCCCTCAAATTGTTTTCTTGAAATAATTTCTGTTGTCCCTGAGTACCTTAATGTTAAAACTTCTATTTAGTATAAAATAATACGTATCAATTAACATTACAACGAACCAATTCTTGAACCGACCTTTTTTATCGCACCAATTCAAGTGAAGAACGAAGTACTGCTCTTCCCAACCATCCAAACCCACCATAATGCATATTAAAAATCTTTAAATGTTTAAATCAGAAAATTAAAATGTCTTCATTTTGATAAGCAACACATAAGCATGTTAAAGAGAGATGCACAATCATAAACAAAGAAAAAAATATTTGAATGTTAGAGAGCACCATAGGAATGAAGAAAGACATAAGGTTCTTTAATTTTGTTAAGGCTCATAGGTTATCATATATACTTTCCATCCAAACTCACATCCAAAGCAAATTTTGAAAATTTTCTTGCTATAGTTTAGTACTTTTCTTCAACATCAACAAAACTAATTAACTAAAAAATATTCCTAAGAAGTATAATCCAACATAATGCACCTGCCAAATGTTAAACATCACATTGAATGGACAGAATCATCGTACTCTTCAATTTTTAGAGACATTGTCTGTTAAGTGGCAATTTTCAGATTGTCTTATTGCTTGTGAATGAGAGTACATATAGACAAGGACTTACATCCTGGTTAGGTTATGTGGACCAAACAAATAAAGAATGATTTTAAAGATATACACAAGACTTAAATAAATACAAATCAACTAGGAGTCTAGTTAAGGTATGACTCCTTGGATCGGATCTTCTAAAGAAGGTAAGTCTCCTTGGACTGGATCTTCTGATTGATCCTTTACTTGATAGAGAAGCTTGGATATTAACCGATAGAATTGACCCTGGAGAGGCAAAACACTTCAGCAACCTGATCTTGAGTCGAAATATATTTGACCTATAGATGGCCACATTGAACCCATTCTCGTATGAAATGAAAATCAAGTTCTACATGTTTCACACGCCCATGAAAAACCAGATTGGCAACAATGTTGGTTACTAAAAGATTGTCACACCATAAAGTAGGTGGATGGTGAAGGAAAATACGAAGTTCGCGAAATAATTGTAGCACCCACGATGTTTCAGCAGCAGCAATAGCCAATGCTCGATATTCAGCCTCAGCATTAGAACGAGCAATAGTAGGCTGCTTCTTTGAAGACCAGGAAATCAAAGCACTACCAAATAAAATACAGAACCCAATCATGGAGCGATGGTCATCAGGACATCCACCCCAATCCGTGTCACAAAACACATCTTGACCAAGATCACGAAGTGGTTGAATTAAAAATCCAAGTAGCATTGTACCTTTTAAATATCGCAATATGCGTTTCACTGCGGACCAATGAACATCAGTGGGCAACTGTTGAAACTAACAACTCTGATTCACTGCATACTGTATATCAGGATGGGTGAGTGTTAAATATTGGAGAGAACCAACAGTGGACCTATACTCAGAGGCATCTGCAAGAGGAGAACCGTCATGTTTCGACAACTTGGAACCAGCAGCCACTGGAGTGGAAAGAGGCTTCACATCTGCAAGGTTAAGTTGAGTTAACAGATCTCGAGTGTACTTAGACTGGAAAAGATGTAAGCCAACACCATTGTGTACTACGTCAATGCCCAAAAAATACTTATGGTCACCAAGGTCTTTAACCGAGAATTGAGAGTGTAATTTCTTCAAAAGATGCCCAACCTCCTGGCGGGAGCTACCCGTGACAATAATATCATCCACATAAATGAGGATGTATATAGTAAAGGTTGAACCATACTTAAAGAGCAGAGATATGTCAACTTTAGAGAGAATAAATCCGAGTTCAAGAAGATAACAAGTGAGACGATTGTACCAAGCTCGAGGATTCTGTTGTAGACCATATAGGGACTTTCGTAATCGGCAAACTTCAAGAGGCTGTGAAGGATCGACAAACCCGGGAGGTTGGACGATATAGACCTCCTCTGATAGAGTGCCATTGAGGAAGGCATCGTTAATATCCGGTTCCCAATTTTTACTGACTGCGAGTGCCAATACTGTGCGAATGGTAACTAGTTTGACTACTGGACTGAAAGTCTCAAAGTAGTCTTGACCCTTTCTCTCTTAAAACCTTTAGCCACCAATCGAGCTTTGTACCTGTCGATTGAGCCATCTGATTTAGTCTTCAGACGAAACACCCACTTGCAGCCTATAGCTCGTCGCCCCTGTGGTAAAGAAACAAGAGACCAAGTGTGATTCGTCAATGAGACATTAAATTCAGCTTGCAAAGCCTTGTGCTAGTCGGAATGTTTAACAACCTGACTAAAACATGTTGGTTCAATCGGAGTAGGAGGAAGGCCTGGAGGATGACAAGTAACAGTAAAAAGTCTGGGTTTGAGTTTCCTAGTCATAAAACGAGTAGTCATGGCATGTGTGGCAAGAGGAGCTGAGGGCAAGCAGTTGAAATGTCTAGAGAGGAATCAGAAGTGGGATTCGGACTTGGCAAAGGAGATGGACTTGAGGAGGTTGCAGAAGGAGATGCAACCGAAGTAGTGGAGAAGGGAGCAGTGACTGGGGATGAAATATGGACCGAATCAGCAGCTGCTGGGACTGAGAGCTTCGGTGGGGGAAGCAATGAAACAGTGGAAGAAGACGAAGGCACAGGCTGAGGCATTGGTAGCTAGGAGGGGTGAGCAAACAGAAACGTCTTTTTCGTCAAGACCACATCACATTGATGAATATGCAACATGTAGAAGTATCCAAACTTTTACACCCTTTATAATTGGAGTGATAACCAAGGAAGACTCAAGAGATGGAACAATTAGCAAGCTTATGAAGAGAGTACAGGCGCAAGTGTGGATAAAATAAACAGCCAAAAACTCGAAAAAGCTAGTCTGGTGGGCGACCGAATAAAAATTCATAAGGACTTTTAAAAGCTAAAAGCCGCTTGGGAACCCGATTAATAAGAAAAACGGCAGTGGAGAAAGTGGAATCCCAATGACATTTCGACATGGAGGCCTGCACAAGCAATGCATGCCCATCTCAAAAATGTGTCTGTGCTTGCGCTTAGCCATGCCATTCTGCTGAGGAGTATACGGACAGGAAATTCGGTGATGAATACTCAAAGAAGCAAAAAGAGACTTGAAGCGATGATTAACAAACTCAATACCGCCAACTGACTGGAAATGCTTAATTTTTGTAGAGAGTAAATTTTCAGTCAAGTTTTTGAATTGAAGAAATGCAGAATAAAGCGGCTATATTGATCGATGAAAGAAACATAATATTTAAAGCCACCAAAAGATTGAATAGGACAAGGTCCCAAAACGTCTGCGCAGACAATATGTAACAGAGAAGTAGTGTGTAACACGGGAGTAGAAAAAGACATTGTAACAGATTTAGAAACTGAACATGCATGGCATGAAGCTTTTTTATTAGAAACTTCAATCTTTAAAACTTTGAATACGTTGTGCAGAATTTTAGAACTAAGACATCCTAATCTTTGATGCCAAAAGGAAAATGGGAAAACAACTGAAAGTAAACATGATGGTGCGGAAACATGGTCCATGACGTAAAGTCCATTACTAAGTTGGCCCCTGAGTAAAACTCTGTCCAAATTGGCTTCCTGCACAACGAAGCCATTAGAATCAAAAGTAACATTGCAGTTATGATAAGTGGTAAGATGATTGACAAAGAGTAGATTTTTGAGGGAAGAGGGAACATGTAGGACATTACGAAGAGTTAAGGAAGAGTTTAACCGATGTGATCCAATAGAGGAGATAGTCAAACCTGTCCCATTGCCAAGGTGGACCTGCTCCGTACCAGTGTATTGAGCTCCATCAGTGAGTAAGGTGGAGTCGGAAGCAATATGGTGGGAAGCACCAGAATCAGTGTACCAAGCCGAATCTTGAGGATTGTGAACCTGAGCCGAATGCATATGAGGAGGCACATTATTTTGAAAAACCAAATTGAAGTGATTGCGGCACTGAACCACAGTGTGGCCAAACTTTTGACATATCTGGCAGGTCGGACGATTAGTGCTGTCCGAATGGTCTGAAGGACCTTGTCCACGACCTCCATTGTTGTTGCGGCCATGGTGTGGCGACCACTCCCGCGGCTATTAGAGCGACCACGTCCTCCTCTGGTGGCGACATTCATAGAAAGGCTGGCAGACATGTCAACTGGAACAAGAGACTCCAGCGTCTGAAGTCGATGTTCTTGTGTAAGAAGAAAGCACTACAGTGTCTCAAAGGTATGGGGGTCCTCATGACCAGTGACTGTCTGAGCAAACGACTTGAACTCCTGGCCAAGACCACTAACAACATAGAGAGAGTCCCCTTTTTTTAGGCTGTGCCTGCTTGGTGGAGGCGAAAGTTGTCTTTAATTTGTGCCACATGGCACACGCCGTGGGAAGACCAAGAGTGTAGCCAGCAACACTTTTAGACAGTGGAGACAATCCAACTCTGAATATTTTGATTGAGAATGAACCACTGCGTATGTAGGATTTTTTTGAAGCTGATCAAAGGAAGGAGATGGTGTGAACCGAGGAGCAACAGTAGAGCCGTCGACAAATCCTATGACTTGCTAGCTATGTAGAACGGGCATCATTTGCTGGCGCCAAAGAAGATAGTTATGTCTGTCCAATTTGATGGACATGTGATGGGAGATGTTAGATACATCTGTATGATATTGGCCGATTGCAGTTCTGAGGTCGAACGTGCGACCACGAGCTTGAGAGGCAGTTTGAGCATGGGGAAAGACAAAAGTAGAGGATTGAGGCAACGAGTCAGCCATTGAATCAGAATATGCGAGGAATAGAGGGAAGAAGACAAGGACGATGACCTAGATTTGAGACTAGGGCCGGCTCTGATACCATTTAAAGTGGCAATTTTCCGATTGTCTTATTGTTTGTGAATGAGAGTACATATAGACAACGACTTACATCCCGGTTAGGTAACGTGGACCAAACAAATAAAGAATGATTCTAAAGATATATACAAGACTTAAATAAATACAAATCAACTAGGAGTCTACTTAAGGTATGACTCCTTGGATCGGATCTTCTGAAGGTAAGTCTCCTTGGACTGGATCTTCTGATTGATCCTTTACTTGACAGAGAAGTCGGCTTTTGACACTATCATAGCAGTTTGATAAAGATGGAACTAAATAGTAAATTCAGTACATTGAAATTGGACATACTTCAAACAGGACTTCAGCACCCACTTTTAATATTTGACTAGAGTGTGGATGCAAATATTCTATCTTCACTTTTCTTAATGCATATTTAAAATGAAACCAATATATACATGGGAAGAGGAATAAAAATTTCAAAGGAATACACAGGTTCTAATTATGTGTAGTATGTTTCATACCTATTTGTTTGCACTGAATTTAGTTCCCTTTTGCTAACTCATTCAATTCGCTGTTTGAATTTTGATACTTTGATAGGTACTTATTAGAAAAATTATCGAGAAACACATGCAAGCAAAAAAAAGGAGCAATTATCACGACCTAGTTTTCTAGCTCAACTATCTAATTAACCCAATCAAATGAGGTTCTATAAAAACAGTTTGTGTAATAGTGTAATGAGGTCTAAAAAAAAACAAAGAAAAAAAAACGTATGTGCAAATTAAACAATGCGTGTAACTGTATAACTGTGCAAACACAATTGTTGGGGGTACTGAAATAGATAGCCAAGAATATCACAATGTAGTTTGAGGAATATCAGTGTGACTGTATAATGACCTCCAAAAATGTACAAATAGAATCCGTCTTCCAAGTGCATGAAGACATAAGAAAATAATTTCAAGGGCGAGCTCCACGGCGACATCAAGGGCGAGCTCCACGGCGACATCAAGGGCGAGCTCCACGGCGACATCAAGGGCGAGCTCCACGGCGACATCAAGGGCGAGCTCCACGGCGACATCAAGGGCGAGCTGGAGGCGACATCAAGGACGAGCTGGAGGGCGGCATTGGAAATAAACAAGTACCATTTTAGATTTCATGGAAATAGAATTTTTTGTATCATATGTATGGAAATAGAATTTTTCATATCGTATGTATGGAAATAGAATTTTTCGTCTCATATGTGTAGAAATAGAATTTTTCGTATCATATGTATGGAAATAGAATTTTTCGTATCGTATGTATGGAAATAGAATTTTTCGTATCGTATGTCGACGGAATCTTTTTTCTGACGACAGCTCCAAGGCAACAATGGAAAAATTAGGGCATCTTTTATTGGGTTTTATAAGAAAATCGCCACCGGTCCAATAATTTAAACTAGGTCTGCACCAACGAGCAGCACAAAAACTGCCGGTTCAACTTATTCCACCCGCATTTTATTATTACAAGTGCTTTCTCCGGCGGGTGGCCAGAAACTGCTGGAGGAGCCTATCTACACCAGTTGGTTTCAGGTACAATGGCCGAAAGATGTATGTGGATTTTCTGCTAGTGATAATTGTCAAAGATTATCGCTCTAAATATGACATAGTGTTTGTCCTGAAAATAAAATTCGTATGTTTGGTTTTTAAGAATTAAATATAAACTAATTAAGTTTCTATTTTTATTTTAAAAATCTAGCAGTTTCTGCATTGCATTTTTACTTCATGTTTCTCTAATAGCATACAATTTTCTCCTGATGTTACATTACTTATTAAACGACTAGTATCAACATGCAAATACCCACGTGATTTCATGCTAAGCGTCTTTTCATGTTATAGAATAGACTCCTCTCATATGAGTGAGGCAATAATGCAAGTGTTTATGAGGCTGAACAATATAATTATTGCTTTATTTGATAAAAAATAGTATTTATTGATTATGAGCTATATATATAACTAATATTTAAGCATCAACGTGCTCTATAATTATTGTTGCTTCTTTACTTTGGCCACATTGTTTTGAAATGACATTATATTACCAAAAAAAAAGATAAATATCTATAAGGACGAGCAGTTGAGATATATTTTTATGATTATATTACAATTTTGAATATACTTTATCAAAATTAATTAGTTTGTTATAAATCCTCCAAGGTGTATATAATTAAAGCTTCATACTGGCACATATAGAGGAGGAGAGGAGAGAGAGAGAGAGATGAGAGAGAGAGAGAGAGAGAGAGAGAGATGAGAGATGAGAGAGAGAGAGAGAGAGAGAGAGAGAGAGATGAGAGAGAGAGAGATGAGAGATGAGAGAGAGAGAGGAGAGAGAGAGGGAGCACAGAGGAGAGAGAGTGGGAGAACACCTGTCACCACATACAGATGAGGGTTCAATGTGGAAAATCTCCAATTTGCTTGCCCAATGATCATCAATTGAGCCCACTATGGCGTTCTTTCCCCAGCCATCTGTTGCATCAGTAGATTCACTAGCTTGATTTGATTTGCTCAGCAAAGGAATGAAATACAAACCTCCAATGTATAAGAAGTAATAAAAAAAACATCTGATACCTGATAAGGAAGCTCACAAGCTTATAATGGAATTTATCTGACGTCACAGTATTAACAAGCTGTCTGCTTCAAAAGGGCCTATAAGTGAACAACATTGCAGTGAAGAAAAATTACCTGCAAATATAGAAAAAGCGAAACATAGTAATCAACTATATTTCTTAACAGGAAAGATACCATATACATATAGACAAAAAGTACTTCAGAGAAGCTTTTTACCTGTATATTTGAGAAAGAAACACTAATAGACATGCAGTGCTGACCTTGACAGAAAATGAAGCAAAAGACTGAATTTATTTGCTCATATATCAAGAATGGAACAGGAACATGAAAATCAAAGACAAGCGCTTTCATGCCCCATTCCAGAGAAGAGATAAGAGAGAGAGAGAAAAAATAAGAGAGATAAAGAGAGAAAGAAAAAGATAAGGGAGATAGAGAGAGAAAATTAAATTCTGAAACAGAATTTGAGAGAAAACCGAGGGAGATAGAAATTTAACTAGAGAGAAATCAGAGAGAGAAAGAGAGAGAGAGAGAGAGAGAGAGAGAGAGAGAGAGAGAGAGAGAGAGAGAGAGAGAGAGAGAGAGAGAGAGAGATCTAAGGAGAGGGAAATCAGGGAGAAAACCGAGCTAAATCAAGCACGGTAAAGTTTTATTGTATTGTATCTTTCCAGCATTTTTAAAATCAAGTACTCCGACAAGTGATTGACTGCCTCAGCTGACAAGGTCACAATGTCTTACCTGGACAATTAACAAAAATAAAAGCTGCAAAGCTGGGGATCAGTAATGTTACTTTTTTATGTCCTATTCTTTGTACAAGCTTTTGAGTAAAAGTTTAAAAGCTTCTCAGATTGTCTTCTCATTTGCATATATAAAAAACAGAAGACCTGAAGTGAGTATTTCTGAAGAAGAAGAAAAAATCCTTCTATGAAAGATTTTCCAGCCAACTGACTCACCAACTGCATTGTTGCAGCTATTTGCTAATGTTGTTTATAAAGACAAATCAAAAAGGGACAAAAAGAGCACGTTCATAATAATAAAAAAGAGAGAAAGCAAAAAGAAGAAATCCCAAAAGACACAGATTGAGGGAGGGAGAGAACTAAAGAGTGAAACAAAATTTCAGAGAGAGAGAAAGAAATACTTTCAATTTCCCTGCCACATTGCATTTCTGATTCTTGGCAAATTACTCAACGTGTCCCTTTTTTCTTTGCCATCCAATACCGTTGGCAAATTTCTCAACCACAGCGTAACTATGAACTCTCAAATAAAATGTTTCATATGAAAAATCCTAAACAATAATATTGACCACTGAGTACTTTCAAACTAGGCCAAGACCCTGTTTGATTGATCCTGGGGCAGCACAGAGATTCAAAAGAAAGGACCCGTCCGTATCAGGAAATATCATAATCACAAAAAATATAGTAGAATCCAGAAATAAACTCAGAAGGTGCGGAAAAACTAGCAGAAGTTCGAAACAAATTGTTTCAACAAGTAAAACAGATAAAACAATGAGCAGAATCCAAGAAGAGGCTCAGAAACCCTTACGATGAATCAATCTAACAACCTACAAATGTTAAACTAACGGGAGAAAAATGGAGAGCAGGAACACCAGAAAGAGACAATAATGGAGACGCCTAACCTCGACCACGGGAATGACTGAACGCCCGTCGACGGAGAAGCTCGTCGCCTGTAGCGACAATGAAGGCGGTGAAGCTAGCTCGTCGCCTGTAGCGACAGTGAAGGCGGTGAAGCTAGGTCGTCGCCTGGAGAGGGTGAAGCCGGGGAAGCTAGGTCGTCGCCTCAAAACTCGTCGCTTGAACGCTCTTCACCTGAAATCTTGTCACCGAAGAATCTCGTTCGACCGGGAAAACCAGAGGGAGGAAAAGGGAACGCCGCGGGACTCTGGAGCTTGGTTGCGGGAGACAGGACGCGCGAGACGGAAACAATTTCAGGGGACAGCTCTTGAAATTTTTATGAGAGCGTTAGGCGCGCTCACCGTACGTGCATAACGGCGCGCAGAAACTTAGGTACGGTTTAGATCGGGACCAAATAATTTTCAGGGCCAACTGCAGGATTTTATTCCGCCGGCAGTTTGGGTCAGAATTTGAATTATTCCATAGACGAGTCATTCACACCCACCGGCGGATAACTTTCCATCCGCCGGCAAAGCTTGTTTTTCAGTAGTGAGTGTATCTATTCATTCAATTGGCCATTACATTTAAATTGATAAATAAGGTTTTATAAGTTAAACTAAATTTATTATGAGTAGTATAATGATTAAATATTAGTCAGCCCTGGACCATTCATGTCTACTTGATTGTATGTCTATCAGTAAATTTAATTTAGAAAAATAATATCAGTACTTTAACATTTTACAGTGAGGTTTTACATCCTGATGTGGCTGTCCTCTTGCAGCCTAGTTGGCATTCCAGATAAGGTCTAGGGTTTATCTCTTACCTGGATTGCTAACGAGGACGCTACATCACTCTCTAAAAACTCACAATAAAGTCATAGTACGCATATCACTACTCTTTAATTCACTATTACACTTGACTAATTAATATCAATTAATAATTAGTTAATATTTAGTTAGTCTCTAATTAATTGTTAGGACTCTCTCTATTTGTTGAATTACTTGATACATATAAGTTGACTAAATTTACTATTAGAAACTTATCACTACTAAACAAAACACTCTCTGCCGGCGGTTGAAGACTCGTTGGGTGTAGGAGCATCGACGGAATGGTTCCGCCGACGAAAACAACCACCGACAGGAATTTTTCCTCCGTCGGCGGTATAGGAGGAAATTCGTTGCCGATACGAATTTTTTGCTACTAATTTTTATCGGCAGAGAGACTTTTGACCAGCGGAACGACATTCCCCCGACGACTATCTGCCGTCGGTGGAGTCTCTCCGCGACGACTTTCCGACGTCGGCGGAGACTCCCTCTGCCGATGGCTTACTTTCGTCGGCGGAAAGTCAAAGCACCGACGTATTCAACCATCGACAGAATGAGTCTCCACCGGTGGCTTGATTCAGCCACTGCTGGCAACAGTTATAACGATTTTTTATGGTAGTGGGTTCAACAGCAGGTGGAGGTAATTTTTTTTATAATTTTTTTAAACTTTTAAAATTTTCTTGTTTTGTTATATAGACATTCTATGAAAAAAATGACAACCAAAAACATTGATACATTCTATTAATATATATTAAACAAATTACAACCAAAAAATAGTTCGTGGTACAATACTTTAACCCATTACAAAAAATATATATAATATTTTAAACTGGTAAAAAATGTACAAGCAATGTTAAACTTAACACAACGAAGAAGAAAATGCAATTATGTGAGTTCTCCCCTATTGGTTTGAAGACCCTGTATATTAACATAAGTTTAATGATATTATATTAAAATATATAACATTATAAATAAATTATAATTTGAAAATAATACTAACTTGCAAGCGACTGGCCACTGGTTGAGTTCTTGCAACTGTTTCTACTTCAACTACACCTTTTCCATCAATAATTCCTTATTTTGTCTTTCCTTTTGCAGTTGTTTTTGTTGAGCTAAGTTTTCCGGTGTTCTTGTAGCCGCACCCCTACGTGGCAGAGCACCAGTCCCAAGTTTTCTCTCATAACCCCATGGTGGCCCCCGAAGACCTTATCTATAATAGGTGTCACATCCGCAGGGGTCCACAGAGTTGTGGACTTGTTGTTCAGTTGCGCTCCGCCAAACTCCTCATGCATAAGAAACAAAAAACTTGATTAAAACATGCACTTGGTATTAAGTAAAATAACCTGATAACTTACACATAATGTTGTTATTTCCTCATCAGGATATGTCCCATCTTTCCTCTTATGTGCCTTGAGGAAAGATATAAAAAGACGAAGTTCAGACCATGAGCTTGTTGCAGTATATAATTTAAATTTGCGAGTAGTCTGAGGTGGATATCTTATTTGGCATCCACGTTAGAAGCCTCATTGGCAAAGAGAAACCTGGAACATTCGGGTTCCGGTTTTCTCTTCCCTCACTTCAGCCGGTGCTCCCTCTCTCGCCCCCGGCTGAGGGAGGCCGGAGCGGGAGGGAGAAGGAGGCCTGAGCGGGAGGGAGGCCGCTAGTGGGAGGGAGGCCGCTAGTGGGAGGGAGGCCGCAAGCGGGAGGGAGACGGAGGCCGCGGAGCGGCAGGGAGAGGATCCAAAGCTCAAAAACTCCTTGGCGGAGTTTCAGGCTGGGGCTATTTTTGTCGGCGATCATGTCTGCAGCTGTGGTCAGAGCACTGACGACGGCGCCTTCTCCGGCGCAGGTGTACCAGACCCTGGTCGTCAACGACTTGATCAGCTGTTTGGATTATGTCTAATCAAACAATTCAACGAATGCACCTGCGAAGGACTGCTGGACGGCCTGATATCAACACAATCTTTAACAACAACCCCCTCTGCCTCTGTCAGCTTCTTCTCAACTCCACCACCCTGGGGCTGGAGTTCAACAAGACCAGCGCTTTGGGTGTCCCCACCGTCTGCAAGCTCAACACCCCTCTTGTCTCCATTTGCTACAGTACTACACCCTTCTCTCATCAAAAAACCCTTCCTTTTTCTTAATCTCTGCCTCTGCTGCTATTTCACTAATACATCAAAGATCCTTCTTTTTATCTTCGTCCTGCTGATTTGCAACTCCATGGAAGAGGATGGATCTATTATATTTTTCCCATGGTGCCCATTACTTGAATCAATCTCTCTCCCTCCCGCTCCACGGCCTCCCTCTCCCTCCTGCTCCGAGGCCTCCCTCTCCCTCCTGCTCCGAGGCCTCCCTCTCCCTCCCGGTCCGCGGCCTCCCTCTTCCTCCTGCTCAGGCCTCCCTCAATCAGGGGTGAGAGAGGCAGGACCGGCTAAAGTGAGGGAAGAGAAAATTGGAACCCGAATGTTCCTGTTTTCTCTTTGCCGATGAGGCTTCTAACATGGATTCCACATAAGACATCCACGTTAGACTATACGCAAGTGTACGCGTGCAGTAACGTATGGATAGCATTATCATATAAGTACCTCCTCTTCTAAAAATCGGGCAAGGGACTTAGTCCCTGGTGTGTGAGTCGTCTTCCTAAGTTACCGGTACGCCTTATTCTTCACATAAATCTCTTTCTTTGTTACCTCATCCCAGTATTCAACTAGCAATTTCCAGTTTTCAAGATGCATAGTTGGGATGGGATAGTGTAGGTACTGCTCTTCAATCTTTCCATCATAGTACTCCTTATACGACGTACGGTTGTCTCGTATGATTTTCTGAACAACCAGTTGAAGAGCTTTCATCGCCACACATTCAGTCATGGTCTCATCCTCTTCACTAACAAACTTGTATTTTTGTTACAAAGAAAAAATAAATTGGCCAGTACTTATCACCATAACAAAAACAATCATCTTGTTCTGTGTCGTATGTTGATTTATCTAAACCAGTCTCTAAATGCATTGTGAGGGAGGTCATGCCACTACAGATGTAGTGGGAAATGCAGTTGAGCCCAAACTTGTGTTTCAGTGAGATAGGACAGGTCATGCTATGCCTCAGAGACCATCTGTCCATCCTTGATTACGATGGTTACCTATTTGTTAGGCATAAATGAAGTCTCTCTCACGTGACGCTGAACAAGTGGTTCCCGTGGCTGCGAAGCGTCAATGCCATTTACAGCCCAATCTGGCATCTAAGTCTCCATGTCCTCGATTGGGATCGGGCCTACAACAAATGCACATGCAGTCTACATTAAAATTACATTTCATTAAGCCATATCAATCAAACTGTACTTGAATCCTGACTCTCAGGTGATTGATAATTTGGGAACAACTCTCTAAATTTACGCATAGATTCCTCTATAATGAATTAAACTCAAATTAAATAAAGTAAAATTGGACAAACTACAAACAGAACAACAATTGGAAAATAAAGTTAAAGAATATGTAAGTACCAATTGAAACAGAGTCTGATGAAGACGTAGCTGGAGCCCAGGCTGAAGGAGAGGGGGCTGCTGGAGCAATCCTTTTTTCGGGCATGCATGAATTTTTAGTAACTCAATCCCAAGTCTACCATCATTTTCTTTAACTCATACCAACTCCGTGAAAGCAAATTGTCTGCTGGAAGAACGTCTTTTCGTAGTGAAAGAACATCCGAAAATGTTTTGTTACTCCATCTATTGAAACACTTCAATTGGAATAAATGTACCACGAAAAACAATTTTGATTATTTATCACATCCTCCGTAAAGTGGCTTTCTCACCTCTTCCAGTAACTATTCAAATTTACGCAATTCTGAGTGATTGACTTCATCCTCTATATTGTCATCCTCCACATTTTGCATCGAAAGCATCACACAACATTGTGACCATCTCTTCACCGTGACCATTGTCGGTAGAAATGTCATTTTCGTGACGTTGGGGTAGTTCTCCATGATGTATCCAAGTTCCATATATTGGGATAAATCCCTCTAGGACAATGTAGGCCCTGATTGTCTCACATTCAATGGACAGCACATAACACCGTTTCCAAACCCCCCCCAACCAATTGCTATTTTGCATAATCTATAAAGAAATTGACTCCACTCACAAATCTTGAATGACACCGAGTTGGCTTGGTCTTATACTCTTACATCCATTTCCGATCATTAAAATAGTCCATCTCTGTAATAATTGTTAAAGATAGACTACTCACAACCTACACTTTATGTCCATCATTGTCCCTATGAATCTCACTATTATCAATTCTCCTCCTCTTACTTCCACACTCCCAATCGGTATCAGTTGGACTTCTTGGGTGTGTAAGAGAGGATGAACAAAATGACATTTGCGAGTACACTAATTAATGAGCAGGCATTTTCTCTTGAATACTTGGTTTAGAGAACAGATGAAATTATAAAATAGAAAAGCAATTAAAAACAAGAAGGATCACAAAGGAAATTATACTGAAAAAGTAAAGGAAATGACATCGGCAGAGTTATAATTAGAAGAGCTTTTCGACGTGGAGAAGCTGTATATTTGGCTGTAAAGTAAGGCGAATGATAATAGTACCCACTTCTAATTATCAAGGTAATCAGAAATTAGTAATCATTACAAAAACATTAAAAATGTAGAAAAATATTAATCTCTCTATAGAACAAATACTTTAATCCGAAAATTATAATAGTTTGAAGGAGAATGCATACTGCAAATAGTTTTTACTGGAGAGTAATCTGAGAGAGAGTGAGAGAAAACTGAGAGAGATAGAGAGGAAGTCAGAGAGAGAAAGATAAGAGAGAGAGAGAGAGAATTAGAGAGTGAAACAGAATTTGAGAGAAAACCGAGAGAGAGTTTTCACAAGAGAGAAATCTGAGAGAGAGAGAGAGAGAGAGAGAGAGAGAGAGAGAGAGCAAATGAGAGAGAGAGAGAGAGAGAGAGCAAATGAGAGAGAGAGAGAGAGAGAGAGAGAGAGAGCAAATGAGAGAGAGAGAGAGAGCAAATGAGAGAGAGAGAGAGAGAGAGAGAGAGAGAGAGCAAATGAGAGAGAGAGAGAGAGAGCAAATGAGAGAGAGAGAGAGAGAGCAAATGAGAGAGAGAGAGAGAGACAAATGAGAGAGAGAGAGAGAGAGAGAGAGAGCAGAAACAATTCTAATCGAATTAATGAATGAATCATAGATTAATAGGCAATTAGTTTGTCTTCCACTTTCAGTCCAACTAAGAAAATTCTTGTTTGACAAAATTAGATGAATACGAACTCTGGGGCATGCATGGGTGTCTTTATGCGTGCAATAATAAGTAGGCAACTAGATAGGGGCTTATTTATTCACCTCTCGCTTCAACATTTGGTAACTGAATTTTCTATTATTTTCTTAGTCATGGAGCTTTCTACCACGAATCTCAACTTTGAACTTATTATATCCTTTGTTATCTTCTATGAGAATGCATATGATTTAGCTCTTCTCTTAATTTAAGTAATATTTGCCTGAGAGCACAAAGAAAAGAACAGCATAAATTTTATTTTTATTTGAAAACTGTATCTTTTCCTTTTTTTTTTTCTCTAGATTTTAATAATATTTTTATTTGTGTATCTTAAATTTCCTAACGTTTGAGACAAGAATCAATAAAGATGCATAATATATCTTATTGAGCATTTTGAAATATATTTATATATATAAGGTGGTTGTTCAATGTGTTGGTTATATAGTTACATAAATAGACTGTCAAGAGGCTACATGTTATAACTATATCCCTCTTTCTATACAGAGGTTCTTAATAATTCAGATGGGATCTATATTATGGCGAATAGACCCTTTTAACACCTTGTGTTGAGGCATTAGTTAACAAAGCCGAAACAGATAACCCCAATTTCAAGAAATAAGATTGATTGTCACGCCACTAGATTGACCAAGGCCAGAACTTAGTCTTTTGCAGTGTGCGGCCTAGCCTCCAAGTTTGTCTCATTGCTAGTCAGCCTCCCCAACAAGTATTAGCGCAACGTCACTTTTTTCAAAGTGCTAGAACACCCTCAAATCTCCAAGGCTAGAATAAATTTGGGATTAGGAGAAAATGTTTATTCTATTAAAATATGAAGTGAATACAGACTCTTCTACACAACTATTTATAGTATACACTTACCCCATATGTGGGGAGATATAACCATAACCTCGTAGTCTTGAGTTTATTTGACTTCAATTAACTCGAGCCAGCAATTAAACACTTGTCCCATGTGTTTTGCCAACTCATGCATGTCATGTCACAAGCCCAGCCAAGTGCCACCTCATACACCATGTCCTGCAAATGCCATGTCAACTGCCATGTCAACTACCATGTCATCTGTCATATCATCATTTGCCCATTGTAAGATTGCTCCTCCTTTAAGTTGCACCATGGTTCTGACTTGCACCTTGATACCTCTATGTGCGTCGGTGTTTGAGCAGCACGTGGCTGCTCCCTTGCGGTTGCATGAGTGGGTTTACTGAATTGCAACCTCACACTTAGGCGTGCGCGTCCAGATTTGTTGGATGCATATGTGCATGCGGTCCCCCGTGCGCATGCTGGTCGGTCGGTTGTCCAAGCGAATGAATGTGTGCATCCACCCTTGTTGTGCCATCTTGCGCATGTCCGCACTCAAACGACGTTGCCCTTGTGTGCATAAGCAAGTCGCGCCAAGTATCATGCTCCCACCACCATAAGGCAGACGTCCTCGTCTACGTGCCCCCCTAATATGTTGCAACCTCCTCTACAAACTGCCAAAGTTCTGCGCCCTCGTGCCACGTAGTCTCGCTTTCTGGCTCTCCTCTCCACTTCACCAGGAATTCAGTGGTGCGTGGTTTACCTCTTTAGCATAACTCTCTGTGGGTGATTACATAGTCTACTTTCTTAGTGAAAGTAGTAGATACATGAAAGGGTGCTCTAGGCTTTACAAGTCTTTGAAATCCCAGATCAGAAAAAAGGGTTTGATGTTACAAACATGAAATACATTATAAATGCACATTCTCTTCAGTAGCCGCATTTTGTATGCTAGGTTCCCCATCTTCTGAATAATGGGAAAAGGTCCTTCATACCTTTTTATCAAACTTTTATTCTTGCTCCTTAGCAAGCAGAATTGTTCCGACCTCATCTTTATGAGAACAAGGTCTCCAACCTTGAACTCAACATCTCGCTGTTTTAAATAAGCAAATTTCTTCATGCGCTTGTTGGCTTGATGCAAATTTGATCGGGCTAGTTCTTTCCTTTCTTTCCAATGCTTTAGCAGGTGGTGGGCAGCTGGCACTTGTCTTTTCTAGAATATTGAAGTTTGCTGCTAAAGGCTGCTGGCCAGTTGCAAGTTCAAAGGGGTTATTCCCTGTTGCTTCACTATTCTACATGTAATATGAGAATTGAGCCACATCAAGAACCTCAGGCCAACTTGTTATAGGGTATAAGTGGAGTAGAAATAACTAAGCATAATTAGAGGTATCCATTTATTTATGTCATTATTATGTTATGGAAAAATTAAGCATGTCCTTAAATATCTCTATTATGTTATAACGTAATTGTCAAAGATTATTACTTTAATTACGTTATAGTGTTTATCTTGAAAAATCTCTCTTATGTTTAGGTTTTAAGAATTAAATATATACTAATTAATTTTCATTTTTCTATTTTGAAAACATATCTCTCTGCCATTTTCACTTCATGTTTCTCTAATAGAATACAATTCTCTCCCTCTATAGTTATATAATTTCAAAACCTAGTATCAACCTGCAAATACCCACGTGATTTCTAGCTTGGTAAGCGTCTTCTCATATTATGAGATTACCATGTATATATATATATATATATATATATATATTTAATAGATCCCTCTAAAATGAGTGAGGCAAGTGTTTATGAAACTGCACAATCTAACTCAACTGCTTTCCAACTTGATAAAAAAAAATAGTACTTCTTGATTATGGGCTATATATAACTAACTAAGCATTGACGTGCTCTTTAACCGTTGTTCCTTTCCTTAATTGGCCATATTGTATCGAAATGACATTATATTACAGAAAAGGATAAATATTAAATACGAGCACTTGAGATGATATTTTAATGATTACACTACTTTTTTGGCAGCCCGTCCTTTCTATCACCCCTTTTATTAATTTAACTATTTTGTTTTAAATCCTCTAAAGTTTATATATATAGAAAAATGACATCAATACTGCCATATTTTACTGTGAGGCTTTACATCGTGATGTGGCAGTCTAGTTGGCAGTCCAAATAAGGTTTAGAGTTTACGGTTAGCCATATAATAGGAAGATAGATCCGCTTAATTTATCCCTTACCAGGATTGCCAACGAGGATGCATGCAATGTTAGGTTTAAACCCTCATAATAAAATATGGTCATAAGCATATCACCACTCATATATATATACGAAAAATGATATCAATACTATCATATTTTACTTTGAGGCTTTACATCGTGATGTGTCTGTCCTCCTAGCAGCCTAGTTGGCAGTCAAGATAAGGTTTAGGGTTTAGGGTTACCCATAGAAAGGAAGATAGATTTTACTTTATCTCTCACCTGAACTGCCAACAAGGACACCACATCACATTGTAAACCCTCACATTAAAATATGATCCTACCCATATCACCACTAGTGACGCTATATATAAACACCCACATACTCACACATACATACTGACGCACAAGGTCTTATAAATCCATTATTTTGATTTTTGAAGAGTAATTCTAGTAAAGAGGATAGATCAATGGTGGTTAAAATCATTCTGATATTCTTAGTAGCACTTTTGTTTGTTCTTGTCACTACTAAAAAACTTACATTTACAAGTGGTTTATTCCAAAACCGCCTGTAAAAATTACATATAGCGGTGGTTTTATGAATAACCGCTGCAAAATAGGATATAGGTTAACAACCGCCTGTATTTCAGATAATTACATGCGGTTTTTGTGAACCACCTTGTAAAGTTGTATTTCATGGGTTTTAGCGTCTGTTTTTTTAAACCGTCCAATTTAGATTTAATTACACAGGGGGTTCAGACCGCTTGTATTTTTAACCCAATAATTCCCTACTGTAACCAACCTCTAATTTCTCCCGCGCGCTCTTTTCCTTCTCTGCCCAAACCTCTTTTCTCCTTCACGCGCGACCTCTATCCTTCTCCCCCATAGCCTCTTTCCTCTCCAAATTGACAAAGGATACCGGCGCAGGGCAGTCGCGGGAGTTCACCGGACAGCATCCCAGAACTTCAATCGATTCCGTCTCTCTTTCTTTCTCCCTCCCCCATTGCATTCAATCGATGAGATGACATTGGTTGTCTGTGCCGACAGCCCTCCTCTGCCTGGGGTTGTTCACAGCATCGTGCCGTCATCCAAATTTTGTGTTGTTGGTGAATCGCTGAAAAAATGTAAGCTTTTTGGTTCCTTTAATTTGAAGGGCTAGTCTCTTTCCTCTTCTGCCTCCCACCTCCCCCTGGTTTACGTATTCCTCGATTCTATTCTTGTCTACCAGCTGCTGCAATCAGAACGTAGGGTTTGCAGCAAACAGATCCTCATTTTTTTTCTATGTCATCCGATCGGGCTTTTTGATGAGGTAAGATAGGGTTTTGAGCTCATATCACTGCTGGGATTCAAATCTTATGCTCCAACGTAAGTCGTGCTTCTCCCCGTCTATTATGTAAAAATTCATTCCCACATTGATTTCTAGATGTTTAGTGATTCCTTTTGTTTTCTCTTTTTTTTTTTTTTAATTGCAAAATAGTGGATGTGTGTGATTTCTAGATTGATCGGTTTATCAATGGACGTATGAGAAATTTCTGTTTGCCTTTTTGCATCCAAGTTCTGATCTCTAAGATGTCTGAACCCATTCTGTACCTACGCTAAAAGTGTATCCTTATATATTGTTTAGTCAAACTCTTATTTTTTCGCATCATACTATCTTATACTCATTAGCCAGCATCAATCAGTAACTGACTACAAAAGTTTTTGGGGGGTTTTCCTACCTTTTTTTGGAACGTTGGTTATGCAATCACTCTACACTCTTTTCTGCAATAATAATTGAACACAAGAGCCCAAAATAGAAACACTTCTATCTCTCCCCTTCTTACTTATTTTTGCATCCACGTATTTCTCAAAAATTTATCTTGGATATAAATGAAGAAAAGGATCATCTTTAGGCTTTGCCTTGAAGGGTTCCACCAAAAAATTTTCTGTACACTTTTTTGGACAATATGAGAATGAACCACGTCCTTTGTTTTGACAGATAATTAGCCAGCAGTTTTAGGCCTTCTCTTTGCACAAATAAAGGACATAATCCTTCTGCCTATTCCACCTATTTTCCAATCCTTCAAATGAATTAATGTTGAATTTATTCTTTGTACAAAACTAACTCTTCTTGTCAAATAATTATGTTCAGGATATTGGACCTGATCATTCTGATTTTCTTCAAAGCAAATAATTTGATGTTATAGAACTTTTACTGGTTGTTTTTGGACTACCTATCCTTTCATGTTTTGTGTTAACTCCCTTTCTCTTCGTAGATGGGGAATGAACACCTTGTTGCTGGCTTTTATTTCTCTCTGAATTTTCTCTCTCTGAAATTTTTTCTCTCTCTCTCTTTGTAGATGGGGAATGAACACACTTGTTTAAGTGCAGCTGGTATTACATGAAAGATGGAGTTGGTCGTGTTGTTGATGAGTATGAATTCACTTTAGAACACGACAAAACAAAGTTTTGAAGACAAACCATTCATCTTCCCATCGTAGGCACAAAAGTCTTTTATTCCAAGGATCCGACCAACGCAGACTGGAATGTGGTCTGTCCTAATTGGAGACCAAGGGATACTTACGAGATGTCTGCGGTTCATGATGATGGTAGTGTTGAAGCTTTGTTAGATGCCCAAGATCCAGAGGGGTAAGCGTGGAGGAATTGAACCCTCATGATGACGTTGTGTGGGTGTGTAGTAATCTCGGGGAAGGTTGGAGGATTGATCTAAATGAGTGTAACAAAACATAAAGTATGTTTAGAAAATGTGGCAATAAGTTGTATTTTGAGATTTTTCTTTAAAACAACATAATTCTATTTCTCTTTTTACAGGATAATGGTTGTGACGAAAGTATCTGGCATGTCTTATCAGAGGCATACGAGATCTACATCCACAGACTCGGATGAGTCGGACACGAGGTATAAATCATTTCTATTTGTTTAGTTTATATTATTCCTGTAGGACTTAAGTTTTTTTGTTTTCATTCAGAGGCTGTAGATATTCAAGGATGCTGCAACTCGTTCAGAACCTGCATTAAAAGCCAAAGGACCTGAGGTGTTCACTCCAGTCTTGGACGGTATATTTGGAGGCCACCATGGTGGTTATGAGAGAGGTGTTGGGACTAGATATACTCGAGGTAGGAGTGGCAATTCTTCTGAGGTTGACAGGTTGAGATCACAGCTCAAAAAAACAGCGAAAGATAGGGACAAACAAAGAGAGAAGGTTGAATCACTTACTGCTTGAATGCACTCATTGGAGCAAGTAGTGCAACAATTGGTTGCAGAGCGCATTGGCAGCACAGCATCAACTCCAGGTTTGAAATATTTAAAGAAACTAAATTTAACCTTGTATATTGTTTAGGTTTGTTCTTTCTTTCTCTAAATAATAAGTGATAAGCTTGTATATTGTTTATCATTGTTCTTTATTTTTTAAAATAAAGTTAAATGCTTTGCAGGAACACAAGAGGGGAATGACCTTTTATCTCAATGAGGATTGAACAAGAAGTTGAATGGAGTTGGTCTTTTTTTTATATGACCATTTATCTCAATTAGGAGTGAACACGAAGTTATATTGGCTGGTCTTTTTTGATACAACTACTTTCAGTTGTAGTTGTACTATCTCTTTTGGTACACTACTTTTTGGTGTATAGGAAATTGTAGTTGTATAGGGTAACTTAGTTTTGACTCCTTTCTTTTATGGCAATTATGCATTATCACAGTTTTATGTGTATGGATAGTGTACAGGTTGACTTAATTTTGAATGAGATGGCATTCTTTTTTTAATGTATGTGTCTGAATTATTACAGGTTGACACAGTTTGAATGAAAGTAATTATGAATGAGATGATATTCTTTTTTTAATGTATGTTTGTGAATGGATACAGGTTGACAGTTTGAATGAATGTATATAAAATTGAAGGAGATGACATTCTTTTTTGAACGTGTGTGTGAATGGATATTGCAGGTTGACAGAGTTTGGATGAAAGTAATTATGAATGAGATGACATTCTTTTTGGAATGTATGTTTGTGAACGGATACAGGTTGACAGTTTGAATGAATGTAAAATTGAAGGAGATGACATTCTTTTTTTAACGTGTGTGTGAATGGATACTGCAGGTTGGCATTGTTTGAATAAAAGAATGTAATTTTGAATATATATATATATATAGATTTATATGAAAAGATTTTACTAATGGTTCACATTTGACAAAAACAAAGTTGAAGACTTATAGAGATGGTTGTCAAAACCACCTGTAATAAGAGCAAAATTTTATGGTGGTGGTTGGCAAAACCGCTGTCATAAGAGCGAAATTTTTAGTGGTAGTTGGCAAAACCGCCTGTAATAAGAGCAAAATTTTATAGTGGTAGTTGGCAAAAGCGCCACTAAACATTATTCGTTTTACAGGTGGTAGAACGAACCGCCTCTAAATAAATATTTTTTACAGGTGGTTTAACAAACCACCACTAAAACCCGTGAGGACATTTTTATTGGTGGTTCTAAAACCACCTTCGAAAATCAGAATTTTTAGCGGTGGTTTATGATAGTGGCGGTTTTTAAGATTACCGTCTGTTATTTGTTTCCTCCTCTATAACAACTGTATTACAGGCAGTTTAAACCGCCACTAAACAGGTTTCATTAGCGTTGGTCGGTTTAAACCGCCTGTATATACTTTTACCTACGTCTTCTATACAGGCACTAAAAACCGACGCTATAATTTTTAGAGGCGGTTTTGGACATTATAATGGCGGCTGTGAACCCACGCTAAAAGTGTTTTTTGTAGCAGTGGGGTTATGGAGTGAGTAGTTTTGAGATCGAAGAAGCCACCGTCGATGGGATTCACAAGGTGTACATGGAAAAGAGTTCTATCTAAACAGGATTGAGGCTCTAAATCCGAAGCTTAATGCAGTGATTGAGGTGAACCCCGATGCCCTCCAGGAGGCTGATGCGGCTGACAAGAAGAGATCATCAAAGGGGAGCTCTTTCGGACTCGAGGGAATTATGATTCTTGTAAAGGATAACATAGCGACGGCCGGCAAAATGAACACGACGGCCGGCAAAATGAACACGACGGCTGGGTCTCTGGCTCTGGTGGGCTCTTTGGATGCCGAGATGCAACGGTTGTGAAGAAGCTGAGAAAATCTGGGGCCATCATCCTCGGCAAGGTCAGTCTCTCCGAATGAGCAAGCAACAAAGGTTAGGGAGCCTCCCACCTTGAAAACTCACAGAGATGAGCTAGGCAAGTTCGTTTTCCACTTTTAACCCAACTAAGAAAAATCAAGTTCGTGAAAATTTAGATGAATATGAGCAATATTAATTAAGCAACTGGATGGGTGCTTAGTTATTTTCCTGTATGAATAAATCAACAGTACCCCAAGGCCAAGGCCAGGACACTTATGAATTTTCTTTCTTCACCTCTTTTTAACATTCGGAAGCACTTTAATCATAGAATAATGATATCTGTACTTTGATTTTTAACATCTCACTTTTACATCCTGATGTGGAGGCCCATTTAGCAATTTACATAGACTCACCCTCTTGAAAAACTTGCAAAGTAAAAAACAAAAACAAAATGTGTGTCATCAAAGAGTTTCAAATAGCGGTGGAAACGGTATATGATTATCTGCTCTACCGTCCAACATTTTACTTATTTTTTCGATAAATTAGATTTTTAAAATTGTCAAAAATAGTTTTAATTATTATTATATAAAATAGTACAAATTATTCCCCTCCTATTTTATTATTTTATTCGTATTCTTAGTCATTGATCTTATGGTTCTTAATTTCTTGTGAGCGATAGCTTATGTGAGTATAATGACTCATTGATTTAGAGTTTTATACATAGCAATTAGCATATTTGCAATATGAGTTATTTTCTGTTATGTTTTATTTTTATTATGCTGTTTTGTAGTATATTGAATATGTGAATATTTATTAAATTAAGCAAAGGTCTTGAGTTTATTGACACAAATGATTATATTACTATACTTAGAATGAAACTCAATAAACCTGTTATTAACTATACAATTACCAAATCAAGCAAAAGCTAATACAAATCTGTCCCTAATTAAATCACATACACATTTAATAAGCGATCTTCCACAATTGTACATCAACCAAAATAAAGTCACAAATACTATACACACATTCCTTATCATTGATTCTTTATTAGTACTGCCATAATTCACTGAAACATTTATATTGTGATGTGGTTGTCCTCTTCGCAGCTTAGTTGGCAGTCCAGATAAGGTGTAAGGTTTAGGCTCATGCTGTAACCCCTCATCGCATATCTCCACTCTTTATTAAAATATATTTTAATCTTCCCTTCCCACGAGTCCATGATCAAGAACCAAATAGTAGATAAAGTAACACTTGCATAATACCCCAAGAATTTTAAATTTAAAGAATTTTTTTATCCAAATGTTTTGAAAATTTACCATCATATTATTACCCCAAAGTTCTAAAAGGCAAAGGCCTAAGTCCTAATATATTATATGACTCATTGTCTCTATGTATTATTATTTATTATTAACCTTAATCCTTAATATGTATCAATATTATTATTAACTATTTCAGTTTTAAACCTTGGTCTAGTCAATGCTCCTTCGATGATTAACTAATGGTGACACTGGTTCAAT
Organism: Aristolochia contorta; assembly: GCA_022405105.1. NCBI lineage: Eukaryota > Viridiplantae > Streptophyta > Magnoliopsida > Piperales > Aristolochiaceae > Aristolochia > Aristolochia contorta. The sequence goes on from CM039665.1 coordinate 22,945,472, forward strand.
TAATTCTTAGTCTACATAGATAAGTAAAATGTGTAAAAACAGAAATAAAAGGCAATGTAAGTAATCCTAGACAAAAATCATAAAATGTGTCAAAAACATGAGTTTTGTTGAATCTAGGGTCTCTATATGACTCATGTAGGGAAAACGGAATCCGATTTTCTCCTCTTCCATTCTACCAATTACCGTTCTACCCTCTCCAAGAATAAAATAATATTATCCATTAACCGTTCTACCGATTACCATTCTATCGATTACCGTTCTACTGATTACCATTCTACCGACTACCATTCTACCGATTACCATTCTACTGATTACCATTCTACTGATTACCGTTCTACCCTTTCTAGGAATAAAATAATATTATCCATTAACCGTTCTACCGTTTAATAAATGGAACAGAAACGAAAACAACTCTTTCGTATCCGTTCTACCGTTTAAATAAGCCAGTATATATAGTAAATTTAGCAATATTTTTTATTTTTAACTTTTATTTTATTAATTGATTAATTTGCCAATTTTTTTAATGACAAGTAAACTCTTCACACAATGAGATATCAGATAAATATTATAAAAATAATAATACTTTACTTATTAAGCTATTTGTTTTGATAAATTAAATTGGTAAAATTAATAAATAATGTTTAATAATGATTATATAAAAATTAAAAATTATTCCCCCTCCTATTATATTTGTATAATTATTTTAAAATATATAATCTTTTGTAATAACAATTGAGTATAATGACTAATTGGCTTAGAATCTTAATTTCTTATGAGCTATATCTTATATGAGTTAATAAATATAATGACTCATTGGCTTAGAGACTTTAGATTTTTCTACATAACAATTGCCAAAATAGCATATTTGCAATACGAGTTAAATTTCTACTATGTTTTTTACTGTGCAATAATTAATACTATTCTTTAACATATTGAATTTGTGAATATCTATTAAATCATTCAAATGTCTTAAATTTACTGACATGGATTATTATATTACTATAATCGAATGAAAATCAATAAACTTATTATTCATTATAAATTAAATCATTAAGCAATAGTTAATACCTGTCTATGTCCGTAATTAAATCAAAATAAACATTTAATAAGCAATCTTCCACGGTTGAAATTGTACATCAACCAAAATCAAATTACAAGTATTATATGCCAATTCCTTATCATTGATTCATTTATTAGAATACATATGATTCTTTCCTTACCATGGGTCAATGAGTCTATGGTCAAGAACCACATATTAAATAAAGTAGCACCTTCATAACACCCAAAATTTAAAATTTAAAGATTTTTTATCATTTTTTTTTAAAATTTACCATCATTCTATTATCCCAAAGTTCTAAAAAGCAAAGACCTAAGTAGTAAGTTCTAACGTATTCTAAAAGCAAAGCCCTAAATTCTACCAAGTTCTAAAAGGCAAAGGCCTAAATCTATTAATCTAATGACTAATGTCTAGTGTAAATACGAAATAGTAACTACTCGTAACTCACTAGGTTGAGCCCTAAAAGGCTAAATGCCCTAATCCAGATGGACCAGACTCCATTGTCTCCGTTCAACCCTAAAAGGCTAATGCCCTGATTCAGTGTCTCGTGCAATTGTGCAATGTTCAACCCTAAATCCAGGCGAGAGGCGAGGCAGGCGACCATCGACCTACCCCCTCACCTCTGGACAAACTCTGTCTAAAGCCGAGGTATTTTTCTTCTTCCCTCTGATTCCTCTCACTTTTCCGTCTGATTTGTGAATCCTCTCTTTTCTCTCTAAATTTTTAATCCCTGATTCAATGATTCTATTCGTACCAGTCTAGTTTCCATTTGTCTGTTCTCAGCCTCTTCACACCGTTGTTACATCGGCGCGTCTCCTCCTCCTTCCGTTTGACCTCGCTATATTAAAACGTTCATTTGGTCTAAATATTAAATGATGACACATTGATGAAATATTGATGAAACAATGATAAAGCACTGATGAAACACTGATGAAGTCATTTAGCATTTGATAACTTACACATATTTCTGATGTTTCTTCCTATGGATACACCGCTAGAAATACACTCTCCGCCGGCGGTCGTTTTAGTCGGCGAAGAAGGCCAAAACCGCTGGTGGACATTCCGGCGGCGGGTGACGCGTCGTCGTCGCTCAAGACGTCGGCGGAAGCAAAACGCTGACGAAATCACCCGCCGCCGGAAAATTTGGTTTCCGCCGGCAGTCGTGAAAAAGATTTCGTCGGCGAAAGAGCTTCCGCCGGTGAACAGAACATTCGTCGGCGGAAGGAGGTTCTGCCGACGACTAGTCCGAACCTCTTCCTCCGGCAAAAATGACCGCCGGCAGAACAGTTTCCCCCGGCGAAATTAACCACCGGCGGAACCTCTTCCCCCGGCATAAACAACCGCCGGTGGAATGTTTGAAAAAAAAAAAAATTAGATTTAACCTGAGAAGAGAGGAGAGAGAGAGAGAGAGAGAGAGAGAGAGAGAGAGAGAGAGAGAGAGAGAGAGAGAGAGAGAGAGAGAGAGAGAGAGAGATGAGAGAGAGAGAGAGAGAGAGAGAGAGAGAGAGAGAGAGAGAGAGAGAGAGAGAGATATATGAGAGAGAGAGAGATGAGAGAGACGGAGCACACCTGTCACCATATACAAATGACCGGATGGACCTTTCTTTCCCCAGCCATCGGTTGCTTCAGCACATGATTTGACTTCCTCTCCCAAGGATCAGCAACACATTGAAATATTTCACCCTGCAATTGATACCACTTAAGTTGGCCATCAAACATTTTATTGAACATACTCAAGTATCTCATTAGTACAAAACTTTAAATTTATATACTCAGCAAGTGCACAAATCTTTTGGTACATAACTTCCAGGAGTATGAGGTTGATCTGACGAGGATAGAGAAACTGAGAAACACTTCAAGCCTCCAAATGCTTAACAGAGTTTCACATATGCCAATGAAAGATACAGACCTTCATATCCTTCAAACACTGCAAGATGCTGAATGAGTTTCACATATGCCAATGATAAATCTGTTGGACTGGAATTTGAGCAAGATATTAACCAAGTGACTCTCTTTGCTTTGTGAATACTTTAAGAAGGAAAAAAAGGACAAGGAAAAAACATAACTAATGTTTAAAAAGTATAATAAAACAATCGGTTTTTTAATTACCTTGCAGCATCTGAATATCTGAGCCAAGTTACTGCAGCAGTTAAAGAGTGACAAAACCCAGGTGTATTTGGCGAGGAAACATCCTACCAATGTGTTTTCATAAGCCTAAGAGAAAATACAGGCCAAACACAATGCAAATTTAAATATTATAGGTAACATGAGTGACAATAAGAGCCAATTCATAGCAGCATAACACATATATGCTTCCTTCAGAGAAAGGTAGAAGAGAGAAAGATTACCACTTCCAAGACAATACTTGCACCTCTTATGCTCTTGCTGCTTGACACACTAGTAGAAAAATGTCTTTCAGAGACGGGTTTCACTAATGCCCGTCCCTATAAAAAGTTCTTTAGAGGCGGGTTAGGACAAACCCGTCTCTAAATCGCCGGCGATTAATCAACCGCCCCTAATGTATATTATTAGGGACGAGCGACTAATTACCCATCCCTAATATATATTACTAGGGGTGGGCGACTAATTAACCATCCCTAATATATATTAGTAGGGACGGGCGACTAATTAACCATCCCTAATGTATATTACTAGGGGCGGCCAACTAATTAACCATCCCTAATGTACATTACTAGGGACAGGCAACTAATTAACCATCGCTAATGTACATTACTAGGGACGGGCAACTAATTAACCATCACTAATGTATATTAATAGGGGCGGGTAAGTAGCTAATGCATAACTAGGGTAGGGTTTTTAATTAACCATCTGTAATCATATTACTAGCGGTGATTTCCCTTAACCATCACTAAAAAAAATTGATTTAAAGCCCGTTTTATTATATTTTAAAACCCTAACCCGTCTTAAATATAAATCTAGATTTTTTTGTCTCCCACACTAACTCTATAATATCTCCCGCCTTAAAAAGTAAAGATTGAAAACCCTTCTTAAATAATCCTACTCCCGCACCTTAAACATATAGAACACTCCCCGGCCCTTGAGCTTCTCTAACTAAAAACTCTTGCAAACTCCACCTTCTCGTACGAAAATTAGTTCCCTTCAAACTCTTTGCCAAGGGCCCGTAAGAAGGTCGGCTCACAGATAGGGATGTAAACGGGAGCCGATTACCCGTTCTACCGTCCGACCGATTAATAAACGGAACAAAACGGAAATAAAATATTATTATCCATTTACTGTTCTACCTTTTACCCGCTCTACCGTTTAATAAACGGACGGAAACGGAAATAGCTCTTCCGAACCCGTTTTACCCGTTTACCGTTTAAGTAAGGGTAATATAGTAAATTTATATATTTACTTAATTTAATCATAAAATATTTATTTTTGATATCAGTAACCTTATTATGTTTTTTTATCACTTATTATAAAATTTTGAAGAGTTGAAAACTTTAGAAAGAATTTGAATATTTTTATATTTTGGCTATTATTAGAAATTAATATATATTGACTTTAACTCATTGTCTCATAAAGTCAATGAGTCATGGAATCATAGTCATACACTCAAATTTTAATAGTCATAGAGGATAGATCATATAAATTCATAATTAACTACATAAGGTAGTATTAGTAATCTAAGATTAAAATATTTTCATTTTTCTTACAAATGTCAAATTTTATACAAATAACAATTATTTTAATAAATATAAACAATTGTCATACAAAAATAAATATATTATAATTTATGATAAAAAATATACAAAGATAAACATAGTAATTAACAAATACACAAGATAATTTCATCTTATTTCAATAAGCTTACATAATTGATAATTCAATTTTGGCCCATAACAAATTAGGATAAACATTCCTTTCAAGACATTTATATCAAGTCATATACTCTAAATTCTTAATAAGTTATAAGGAATATTATTAATTTTAATTACTAGTTACTTACTTCTCTAATTAATTAATATTCTAATTTATCCCTCCCTCTCTAATTAATTAATATTCTAATTTTTTTGGTAATTTTAATATTTTTTACTATTTACCCGTTTATTACCCGTTTACCCGGTTTACCCGGTGGGTAATAAACGGGTAAGACTTTCACGGAACTAAACGGATAGGTTCAAAAAAATAACCGGTAAACGGAAACCCTTACCCGTGCCGTTTATTACCCGTTTACATCTCTACTCACAGATCTCTATCTTCGCATTACAGCTTTATCCCTCTTTTTATTTATCACTCCCGGTTTGATTTAGTGCTTCTTCCTGTATCCCAAAAAAGAAGATAATAATAAAATAGGAAATGGAGAGATGCTTCGTGTTTAATCTTAATTAATGATTTAACAAATCTTAAAGTTTTCAACTTTATGAGTTGGGTTGTGAATGGAGCTCAAAATAAATTAATAATAACAATGGAAAGAGAGATGCACGTTCTTAAGTTGGAAACTTAATTAATTATTTAACAAATCTTTAATGTTTCAACTTTACGAGTTGTGAATGGACCTCCTTTCCCAAAAAGAAAAGAATAATAAAATCATTAACCGATGAACTCTCCTTATTAATTCGGGAAAATATATTTGCATTGAAATTTGATTTTTCCCTCCTTATTAAACCAGAAAAATATATTTCAAAGAAGATTTATTCTTCTATCATCTTGGCTATGTAGTACTCTTTCAGATAAAAAAATTACCCCTATTTTTTGAGCAAAATAAACTTGTATGGTTATCTTGTCAAGCAAAAACAATCTATGGGCCTTTGGCTCTATAATTTCTCTTTCTATGATTCAGTTTTGTATTTTCTTAATAGTTAATCTTATACTTTTGCTGGTCAATTTTTCCCATGATTGGTTAGTGTGGTTACATAATTTTTTTTTGTCAAATTACATCATAGTAGATTGGAGAAAATGGTGTAGATTAACTTTATGCAAATTTTTGGTGGATATACTCTAGTATTTGTTGTGTCTAGCATATTGTGTAGGAGCAATTAATATCTCTTATCTTGGAGGTATATTTGATTCTAGATCTGGTATTATAAAGAATTTTGTCCACATTGTTCAATCTCTTATTTGCTGCATATAAATGTAAATTAGGGTGGATTTAATTGTTTTGATTTAAGAATATTGGATTGACAAACTCTTTACTTCTTAAAAATGTTTAACGTTACTCTCTTATTTGATTAGAATAACAATACTTGATTTATATTGTGTTGTAAATGAGAGTGTGGTTACAAGGAGATGGACTATCTCAATATCAAAAATGGATGTACGAGTACACCAATAAGCACGATCGATGTCATCCTATTTTTGTAGGTGGAATTCATTTTTTATAGAGTCAACATAGAGTGCTTTAGAGCAACGGGCGTATGTTATGTCCATGTGTCCGATGTGAGAATAGACATTACAATGATTGTGAGACCATTGAGTACCACATCCTTAGAGAAGGTTTCGCACAATATACTATTTGGGCGTCACCATGGGGAAAACACTAAACGTCAACAAGGAAATGTTCCAATGAATGTGGGTCAGGTGGAAGAGATGTCCATGATGTTGAACGATGCTTTCATGCGAGAAGCTGTATTTGATAATATGGATGATGAGATTGAAGACCAGGAAATCTGAAAATTTGAAGAGTTGATGGAGGAAGCCAAGAAGCCACTTGTATGAAGGTTGTGAAAGATATTCTAAGTTATCATTTATGGTCCAATTATTCCAGCTGAAGTGTTTGAACAAATGGAGTAATAAGTCACTATCGGATCTTTTTAAGGATCGCTGTCGGAGCCGCCACTAAAAAGTTTTAGTGACACTGTCGGAACCGCCACTAAAAATTTTTAGTGGCGCTATCGAAACACATCTTCGTGGGGCGACACGAACCGCCGTCTCTATTAAACTTTTTATTAGGGATGGTGGAATGCCGTCCTATTGTTTTCCAATAATAGGGACGGTGTTTTTGTATTAGTGACGGACCTTGCCGTCCCTAAATCGCATTAGCTACCCTCTTATTAGGGACGGCTGCTAGGGACGGTTTTTAAACCACCCCTAAAAACCAGTTTTCAACTAGTGACATTGTTGATTTCAACAACCATTAAAGCTGAAATGACACCAACAGCTACAGCTCCTGAAAAACATGCTACAATTGGATCCACCTGATTGCAAATTTTGTAGATGTAAGCCATACAGTGTTCAGATATGATAAGAAGGAAAGAAAGTTTACTAGCATTAAGACAGAAAATACATGCAAACTACATCTAGGCACCCGTAATTGTTAATAGAACTTTCGGAGTAAATAGTTTTACAAAACTTCATGAAGGATCTTCTAAGCTGTAAATGATTGAAGCACAAAATGGTAAATGAACAAAAAAAATATGTCAAACGAATATCTCAATAATAGGCATAGCATAAGTCTCTAGATGAAGAACCCGTAGGTCTCTGTTTGACCATCTTTCAATAGCACCAACAAAAGTTGGAATTCCTACACTATCAACTGACGAGCAAGAAATAAAAACCTGAGCTCTGTCATTCACTTGCAAAAAATACCAGCATCCTTTAAGAGATGAGAGAGAGAGAGATGAGAGAGATAGAGAGAGAGAGAGAGAGAGAGAGAGAGAGAGAGAGAGAGAGAGAGAGAGAGAGAGATGAGAGAGAGAGAGAGAGAGAGAGAGAGAGATAGAGAGAGAGAGAGGAGAGAGATAGAGGGGAGAGAGAGAAAGGGAGCACACCTGTTACCATTATTTGTTGAACTCTTTCAGCTTCACTTAGATCACTGGGCTACTCATGTGTGTTATATATATATGGGTAGGATTTCATATTGCACTCAGAACGTAAGAATGGTGACAAGACTGATAACAATTACTACCAGAAAGAAGTCTAACAGGCTAGTATTTGAAGTGAAACGACTATAATTAATCGAGTCATTTATGAAAGAGAAAAGAAACAAAACAAACACACTCGGGAACTAATTAAAAACCAAAACAAAACCTTAAAAGTGATAAGTACTTGCATCACATATACGTGATGCAGAATTTGAGAGTGAAACAGAATTTGAGAGAGAGAGAGAGAGAGAGAGAGAGAGAGAGAGTCAAAGCAGCTGTATTCCACTAGCATTTATCGGCACACAATTAAACAAAATGAAGAGAAATCCAAAATTATTGCAGACCAAGGTTCTCACATATACAATGGATAAATGCAAGATGGCATTACACGTAACAAATATTCTTTAATGAAAGAACATAACTAAATGATGTTCATGACCAATGACACTGCTCAAAGAGAGTGTCGTTTTAAAACATGCATTCACATTCAAAACTGTAAAATAAGGAAATTGAAAGAGGCAATAAGATTATATAACATAATCACATAGAAAGATGCAATTATAGACAAACCACCAACTTAGCTGGCATTAATGCATGAGAAATTTTAAAAATGCCATATGGAAATAATTAAACAAGATTCCACCTCTGAAACACGTCAGAAAGAAACAGACTTGCAAGGTCAAATTCTTCTGATTATATATAATAGAAGATATAAAACAATAATAAAATCACATTTTGAGTTTGGTGGTTTATCTATGTTATATCACACAGAGAGATCGACGATTCATTCAAAGTTGTAAGTCTTATTCCTGTTGACAGAAACTAATTAGAAGTCCAATCTTATTCCTGTTGAAAAACTAATTAGAGTCCAATAACCTATTTTAAAATCCAGCAAACTTTCTGAATTCCTGCTCCTTTTCTTGAGTTGTAATAACTCAAAGTTACATCATAAAATAAACAAAAAGGCCTTTGATCCGCGCTCAGGATATATAAAATAGATAAAGATAGCTATGTGAGGAAGGAAAAGGAGATGGAGGAGTGCAGAGAGATGGAGAAGCCGAAGAAACTTGTCGCTTGGAAGCTCGTTCATAAGGGAATCTCGGTCGCGGGAAAACTAGAGCGAGGGAAAGGGAATGCCACGGCAAAAGTACCTGACAGATGGGAAGGCCACCGAAACGGCGGAGCTCAGCCACGGGAATGCCGGAGCTCGGCCGCGGGAACAGTGGAGCTCGGCCGCGGGAACAGTGGAGCTCGGTCCCAGAAAACGATACGCCGCAGAGAGGCGGAGACTTAGGAAAGATTAAGTTTAATATTAAAATAGACAGAGATGGCTGTACGGGCCCACAAAAAAGCTTAGTTGTCCGGATTGGCCGTTTGCTATAAATAATTTAAATGACCGTTCAAAGTATTATAGCTTGAAAATGGCAAATCTATAACAGCTAAAATATTAAGACATGTAAATAAAAATCGACCGAAGGACTTTGACCCAAATATGTGTGTTGTCTTCATCAAGTGTCGGTTAATATCAACTTTCACATCAATTTTTGCTTTTTAAAGCTTTTCCCATTCTGCAACTAGCTTATCCCACTTAATTGCCAAAAGTGTCAGGAGTCCTTATTCCAAAAGGGGACTTGTAATTTTCGGAATTCTAAGCCTATTTAAGCCAAACATTTTACAATGAATTTCCAATGAATGGTTCCAAAACCTCCTCAATCCATGCATGTGTCATCAAGTTTTATACCACAGTGTAGCACTGAAACATACTTGAATTTTCACCCACCCATGAATATCACGTCCATTCCTTAAATATAATTTTAATTAATAATTTTTTAATAATAAATTATTTTTCATTTATTGGTCGTGCTTTCATCTAGTGAGACTTGTTACAATGCACTTTTGTTTATGCTTGAGAGACACGTACGTGAAAGGCTTTTCCAGTGACGTACTTTTCAGTTCTTTTAATGCTATTACTTCTTCAAATCTGGATCACATGCACAGAGTACTGCAATCACTTCTTGCACATTAATGAAACAACAAACGTCTCAACAGACAGTCATTGAAGTCCCAATATAAATATAGATATATATTAAAAGCCCTTTATTTCAACAGGATAGCGATGAATGCATTCGAACCAAGGATTCTTCTTGGATTCGTCCTCCATAATTGCTCTCATGCATTCCAATATAATACTATTACACTTCGTCCCTGTGCCCATCCAGAGCTGCCAAACCCTGTCACCTTTTTTCACCCTTCCTTTAGCTTCCATGTATGCCATCTCGTACCACATCGAGGACGCAGACTGATTTCCAAACCTGTGCAATGACATCGCCGCCGGCTCCATGTCTTCCCTCTTGAGTTTTAGACCCTTCCCTATCTCTCTTATCACTCCCAACCCTGAAACGGGTATGCAGTAATGTTGAATCACTGAACTAAAACGGGGCACGTAAATCTCGGTCGATGGAAAGAAGAGCTTCTTCCAGACCAAGGACAGAAAGTACTTGGCCTTTTCGGAAGGTGGAAGAAGGAACCGCCCTAACAGTGATATATTCGCTCGAAGAGTCTCGGATGCAACTTCTAGCAGATGTCTCTCAATGGAGAAACCCGTGATGCCTTCGTCGTCTTCAGTCCGAAACCCGGAGCTGTATGCTCTGTCGTCGAAGGACCTGTTTGTTCTCAATACCTGGGTTATCTTGTATTTGGTCGTCCGCTTAACGCTTTCTTTGTTGGTAAGTAAAACGGCCGAGCTTCCCATGCGAAAGAGACAGTTGAGAAGAAGCATTCGCTGGTCCTTGCCAGGGTACCAGCCAGTGGAGAGAATCTCTCCGCTAAGCACGACGGCGTAGGAGTAATGTTTCTGTTTCTGAAGGATATTTCGAGCAAGGTCGATGCCGATTGCACCGGCGCTGCAGCCCATTCCGGAGATGTTGAAGGTTTTGATATCGCTTCTCATTTTGTATTGATTGACGACTATGGAAGTGAGGGACGGAGTGGGGCAAAACCCACTGCAGTTAACGATTAGAATATCGATGTCGAGTGGAGAGATTTTCGCCTTGGAGAGGAGATTGTCCATGACGGGGAAATACAACAAGTGGGCTTCTTTGATGCATTCCTCGTTTTCGGTTTTGGGTGGTATGTAGCGCAGTGAAGGTGGGAGGTAGGTCTCTTCACTCTGCCCAGAAGCGCGAATGACTTTGGCCATGAATGTCACGCTCTCTTTATCAAAGAGATGGGGAAGAGACGCGTTCTCCAAGAAGCCTGCGAGGGGGACTCTGTAACTAGAAGACGGCCTCAAGCAGGAGAAGTCCACGACGTAGACGTGGTTGGGTCGTGAGGAGCAGCGTTCAAGGGTCATGTACACAAGCAGGAGGGACACTGGAATGAGACTGGCTATGGGTTTGCATCTGTATGCAACCAAACTAAATTGTATGGCCACGACGGTAAAGAAAAAGGAAAGCTTCATGAAATGGAAGATATATGCTTTGATATGGGTACTTATCAAAAAATTTAAAGGAGGTAGAACAATTGCAGTCCCATGATCTGTTGGGAAGACATCAGCTGCTTGATGATGATCACCATTTTCAAAACCGCATACACCCATCATGTGATCGTCGGAATGCTTGCCAGGGAGCGTTTTCTAGCTCTTTGTTGGGGTCGGAATACTTGGAGCTGAGTGGATGTGGTATTTATAAAAGGATCTGATCACTGATAGAGCTGTCCGGATCTCCCAATTTCAAACTACTCATAAATACTTCTTCTGAACACAGAGCAGGAAAAGTTCTGAATTATCACGCGAAGTCATGTTTTACTTCTTCTGACCTAGAAAAGAAAAGTTTGAATTATCACGCCAAGTGTTTTATTCTCTGCCAGCTAGTGGTCTCCCATGCAGTTATATTTTTCTTTTTATATAGAGAGAGCAGAAACATTTATGAGCTTCGTGCTGAACGCCTTTGAATTTATTCAACCCAGACACGTCTCTTTTTTCTTTGAGGGTGGATCTTGATCTGCTCGTTCTAATGGAATTGAGAGGTCCAAGTTGAGCCACCACAGCATCCCCTTCAAAAAACAGGTGGACAGGAGAAAAGGCGAGAAACTTTCGAAAAAGAAGGTAAGTAAATAAGCAGGAGCGCCCCACATGGGCTCTTCAAATAACTTGATCCGCCACACCAACCGTGGCAACCCAAATGTTTGTCATACTCATAGTGAAATAAAAGATGGAAAATTAAAAATATTTAAAAATATTAAATAAAATTAAATAAATTAGAGAGAAGGTAGAGAGAGAAAGTAGAGAGAGTAAGTAGCTAGAGAGAAAAGTAGAAACAGTAGATATAGAGAAAACGAGTAGAGAGAGAAAGAAGAAATAGAAAGTAGAGAGAAAGAAGAAATAGAAAGTAGAGAGAAAGAAGAAATAGAAAGTAGAGAGAAAGAAGAAATAGAAAGTAGAGAGAAAGTAGAGAGAAAGTAGAGAGAACAAAATTATTATCCAACACTTGACACTAAGATTTCTAGAGGACCATTTTAGCTCCATTTTCTCCGTCTTGACTTCATTATAGCTTCGTTTTGCATCAAACTTTTGTGATGTTTTTAGACGACATTGTCTTTGAATCCAAGATAAATCACCGCAAACTACTTAAAATAACGATTAGCAATGAATAGGGGTTACAATATAAACTTTTAATGCTACAACGTCCACCCAAACGTTTAAGAGCAAAGTAAAAGAAAAAGACTGACAGGTTTTAATCCATCTATCTGATATTCTTTTAAAACAAATCATGCACTTCACCGCGTAGAATTAAAGATCATCTTTACAGCCAACGGTTTCTCACATGATATCCCTTAAGGGTTCACTTACTAGTGTCCATATGCCCCACTACGTACGTAAATTGATCTCAAACCCCTCACACTACTAGTTTCTCTAGCTAACCACTAGTCTGTACACATAAGAAATTCTCCATAAAACTCCACAACATTGTCTCTAACTCCACCTAGCTAGATCTACTAATGAAAAATTTATTTTGAGATCAATAGGTCATTCCAAGGGGTGTTATGGGGCTTATGTCATAGGCAAAATAAAAAGTCAGTAATAAAGGTTAAATATTTTATAAATTGCATGACTCAACTCTCCTTGATTTCACCAACTTCTCCCAAACTTGAACTTTTGCCCTTATGGTCCGCTTTCATTTCTCATTTTTTTCAACTTTGTACAGAGCCTATTTTCCTTAAGAGAGCTTAAACTACAAGATGTGTCTTACTTTCATTTGGGCTGCATGGGTGCACAGCAAAAAAACCTTCGTCCGTTGGCGGCCAAAAGGCGCCGGCGGAACACGAATACCCGTTGGCGGACATTCCAACGACAAAAACACCAGTCGCGCGAACTAAAACACCCGTCGCGAAACTACTCGGCCGACGCCAGGACCCGTTGGCGGAGTTGGTCGTCCAACGACGGGCCGTACTGCGTCGGCATAATGGATTCCCCCGACGTGTGGAGGTGCGTCGGCAGAATGGATTCCCCAGACGCGAGGGGGTTTCGTCGACGGAATAAATTCCCCCGACGCCTGGGAGTGCGTCGATGGAATGGATTCCCCTGACGCGTGGCGGTTCGTCGGCGGAATGGATTCCCCCGAAGGCTGGGGGTGCGTCGGCGGAATGTGTTCCCCTGACGCCTGTGGGTTCGTCGATGGAATTGATTTTGGCCGACGGAACACCCGTTGGGGGAATCATTTTTTATTTATTATTGTCAGGTATTATTAATATTTTTTCCCTGCTAATAAAAAATCACACCATATCAAATAAAAAATGAAACTCCACATACAAATGAAACTCCACATCAGATATAAAATTAAAAGTTTACATGTAACAGTTACACTATAAAAGTTTTCATTTACATAATGCACAGTTACAATGAACAGAAGCACCAATATCTTCAATGACGCGACTGATCGCTTCCACCATTGTTTGAAGATCGTGCACAAGATTAATTATGTTCAACATTACAGACATACATTTAAATTCATCAATTTAAACTAATACACAAGACTGAAAACAATACTTACCTTGTTGTGACTGTGCAATAATCAACATTTCTAACCTCTCCATGTGTTGGCTCATAGCATCCACCTTCTAAGACAATGCCTCATAATGTCGTCTACCTTGTGGGACAATGCTTCATTATGTCGTCCACCTTCTGGGACAATGCCTCATTATGTCGTCTCTCCTTCTCCAATTGTTCAGACAGGGCCAAATAATTAGGAGAGCTTGAAGAGGCACCTCTCCGCAGTTGACCACCCATTCTAACTCCTCTCTCATAACCACCTTTGTGGCCCCCAAACACCGTATCCAGTACTGGTGGAACGTCTCTGGGATCCGTGGAGGTAGCGACGTTATTTTCGAGGGATTGTTGATGAACCGCTTCGGGCACAAGAAAATAATAAATTTAAATAATAATCAACGCTGATCATAGTTCAACACATTTCATAAAATACTTGATAACGTACACAATGTTCAGCTATTATTTCATCTGGATAAGTCCGATCCTTCCCCAGGTGAGCTTTGAGGTATGTCATTAGTAAGGTGTAGCTATCAGGATTGGCCGTACGCTGTAATTAATGTCTATTATAAGTATTATACGCTAAAAATGAAAAATCAGTTTTGTTCAAACTACTAAGTCATAAATACCTGCTCTTCTAAGAATCGGGGAAGAGACTTCGACCCAAGGGTATGTGTTGTCTTCAACTCAATCGATTAAAACTATTCTGCTCATTGATATGCAGCTTCTTAACATTGTCCCAATATTTAACGAGGAGAACCTAGTCTTCTTAGCTCATATCATCTATGGGATAAGTCTTAAGCTGTTTTGCAGTCTTCCCATCGTAGTGATCTTTCTTATATGCAGTTTGTTGTCTCTGATGACTTTCTGAAGTACCGGCTTGATTGCGCCGAACCATGTCATGTCATCAACTCGGATGGTTTGCTGGACATAAACAACCGTTGCAACCTTGGAACCAAGGAAAATGTCTAAGGACCTTTGTAGGTCTTGAAGCAGTCTGATGTCTCCCTTTTTTTTTTGACTAACCATCTTGAGGATCCACATCTTGGACACTTATCCATATCTCTGAAATCATTTTTTGTATAATACACAGTCATTCGGACATGCATGAATATTCTCGTAACTGAATCCTAAGTCTGCCATCATTTTTTTGACTCATACCAACTTTGTGGAAGCAAATTATCGGGGGGAAGAGCGTCTTTAAGAAGGGAGACAACATCTGAAAATGATTTGTTGCTCTATCTGTTCAAACACTTTAATTGGAATAAATGCACCATAAAAGATAATTTGGAGTATTTTTCACATCCTCCGTATAGTGGCTTCTTCGCTTCTTCCAGTAACTGTTGAAATCTACGTTCTTCTGAATCCTCAACTTCATACTCCATGTTGTCTTCTTCCACATTTTGCATGAAAGCATCACTCAACATAGTTGCCATCTCTTCACCGTGACCAGTCGACACATTAATGTTGGAGTGATTTTGGGGTTGTTCTCCATGGTATAACCACCTTTTGTAAAGTGGGAAAAACCCTCTAGGACTATGTGGGTCTTGATCGTCTCACAGTCAAATACCCTCTGTTTTCACATTTCTGACATAGACAACGCATAAGACAATTTCCTTGCAACCCCACATGTTCTTTTACATAATCTATAAAGAAATTGACTCCAACAACAAACCTAGGATGATACTGGGCTGGCTTTGTCTTGTACTCATACTTCCATCTCTTGTCATTGAAATAGTTCATATCCATGGTAATTATCAAAGATAATCCACACAAAAGAAAAGAATGGACATTTAATATTCAATTAGGTAACTCACCATGCCAAATATCTCCCTCTTACTTCCACTCTCTAAAAACAACCCTTCCTTTAAAGTGTCCATCCATCAGTTTTTTTCATACTTCTCAAACTTCAAAACCAAACTAGAAAATCTTAATGCAATAGACAATCGACTTCTTTCATTTAAACATTGAATAAATTACACTAAGCATTTACCTTTAGTTGTCTTCGACTACAAGTTATGAGCTATAAATAATGCATAAGTAATACTAGAAACATTCAATAGAGAACAAAAAATCAACGACACATTTTGAACGGTAATCTTAAAAAGAGACAACATCAATTAAAAGAAAACACCACAATGGACAACATCTAATTATCTTAAATCAAAATGCCTATCTGCACCAAAAAACCTCTTTTTGTACTAGCAAGTGATAAGGTGCTTGCCTGTCTGTACCAAAAGCTGGAGAACTCAGACAACAACTAGAAAGGAGTTATAAATGCAAAAGAAAATCAGATGCAGCCTCCTCTAATGACTAGGGACAGTCCTTTTTTCCTACAAATGAAAAAAAAACAATCCACTAATTCACTAAAATGGCATCTAGGACAACAGTACATCAGCAAGAGAGAGAGAGAGAGAGAGAGAGAGAGAGAGAGAACAGTACCTCGGCAAAATTAATGATGAAAAGGAAGAGTTTTTATGTAAAAACTCCCAACAACAGTCACTATGTTTTCGACTTGCATATTTGCATTTCCAAATCAGTTAATAGCACTAAAACTCACATGTAGTTCATTTTTTATTGTTTCATTACATGCACCCCAAACATTCATGTTGTTCATTTTTTTCTCGTTAAATCACAAGCACGTGAAGATGGGATAAGAGAACGTTAAGATGCAAGGTACAGTCAATCAGACTCTCTTTTTTGTAACTCAAACAAATCTTGTGATAACTGAGCTACTTTATACTTATGCTACCTATTCCCTTGTGCAATTTGTAAAGAACTTTAGCTCTCCTCTTAGCAGATTTTGTCATAATATGGGGCACATTACTTTACAATACTCCAACTACATATTTTTTGTTGAGGTGGCGAGGAACTAGCAGTGGGAGACGTGGGCATCGCGCTTTAATTTACTGGGTGTCCTTCCTTACCCTAGAATGTTCTCACTTTTTCCTCACGCATGTTCTAATTGTATGTTGCCTCGGGATAAATACGACAAGTACAAATTCAAAGAGGAGATGATGAATAATGGAGTTTTGTTGATCTCAATGCCCAAGAAAGTCATAGAATAGAGAGAGTAAGTTATTGATCTATCTCTACATGTTCGTTGATGATCTATCTCTACATGTTACGTGCATGATCTATCTCTACATGTTACGTGCATGATCTATCTCTACATGTTACGTGCATGATCTATCTCTACATGTTACGTTCCGATTTAGTGAGTTACAAAGTGCTCTACAGTAAAGTGGATATAGCATTACTCGAGATGATGATTCCAGTAGATATACCCTGTGAAATGCTTATTAGATATCCATTATGGATCCAATAAGCTTACTACATCCTTGTTGGAGTCCATTAGAACCAATGACAAAAATTTCTAAAAAATAAATAATTAATGATAAAAAATCGAATCATTACGAAAAATCTTAGAAAACATTAGTGTTTTAAAAATTGGATTGGATCTGCCAATCTTGTTGAACGGAACCGGAGGATTTTACGGTTTGATTTAAGACCATAATCCATTTACCTTCGAAACCAGGCAACCCGGAGGGTTAGTCTGGTCTCATCACAAATAAGTAACCCATTCCGAGTTACTGAATACACATGAAAAGGAAAAAGTGAAACAAATTTTCTAAGTCGGAGGCAGGATTCAAACTTAGAACATTTCTCCGGAAAGAGGAGCAGCCTAACCAACGGATCTCAAAGATTTTATATGATTTCTTTTGAATTGTAATTTTGATGATCCTCTTTTCTATTACTTTCATCAATTCAACCATTGGTCCAACCCAGTCTAATCGGGTTCAACCAAACCGGACTTCCTACTGGTTCAATCACCGATTTTGAAAAATCATTGGAAAATATAGAAAAAAATAAAGATCATAATTTTTTTAAAGAATATGAACTGTTATGAAAAATAGGGAAAAATAATAAAAATTACAAAAATATGCATTACAAAAGTGATTAAAAATTACAAAATGCATATCTTGTATGTGCCACTACTACGTACTAAATAGGAAAAGATCATACCGGTTCCTAAGTCAAGCTAAATTCAAAGTAAAATCTATACATTCAAAGAAAATAAATTAGCAGGAAAAATGAGTTAGATTATGTGCCCATCTTCTAATTTAAAAAGGGAGATGGACGAGGAAGTGAACTGGGCAAAACCCATGCCCATATTCAGAATAAAAATAAAATCTACGATAGTGAAATCCTAATTGTCATAATTAACCCATGCCCATCTTCCAATTCCAATGAAGAACCCAACTTAAAATTCCAAAAGAGTGTCGTTCTTCAATTTCCAAAAGAGTGTCGTTCTTCAATTTCCAAAAGAGTGTCGTTCTTCAATTTCCAAAAGAGTGTCGTTCTTCAAATTCCAAAGTATTTTTTGGTTTGCGAGTAACATTCCTACTCCCGGTAGTTATGAGATGAGCGTGTTGGTCTGGCTCTCCTTGTTATAAGCTCATTTTAATTTACCTAAATCTCACCGATTGAATACCTTAATTATGGTTGTTCATATTATTAATCTTTTGCCAAATATAGTTTTCAATAGCCGAACACTCCTCTTCCACTTTTTGTCTGACATTTGACTTATGACCATCTACAGTCCTTAATTTTGGGGGTTTACGTTTCCCTATTAATTCACTGAAGACATTTAATTTCCGATGAAAAAAATAAAAATTCGGGTTGTCTTCATCAAGTACTGTGCGCCACCCACCTACTCACTTCACTAGTGTCTTTTCCACGAATTCCTTGAGATTTACAGACTGATCTGCTTCTCAATGCTGAGATTATTGCCTAGAACAGCCATGGAGGGCCACAAGCACCCAGACATTTCCCTACAATGCAATAATGTCACGTTACGCCTCTAGTGCGATAATTTACATCAGAGGGTACGGTTTAATTGTTCTCCCAGCTGCACCCCATGAATATTGTGCAGCTGTTGCTCTCGATCTATTGCGCAATTCTTGTCGCCGTCCCTCTTCAGCACATTATCGCCGCAAATCGTTGCACTTAGACGAGCCTCAAATTCTCCATGCCCACCTCGCTGCCAACGTCCACTATCCCGGCTTTCTTTGCCACGCACTGACTATCACTCCATCCTCTTCGCCGTCATCACCAGGCTGTATGATCATGCACCCAACCTGCAAGCTCTTCCGCACCATTTCACAATGCCATGTCCGAACCCGTATCTCTCACAATGCGCGAATTTTCCAAATTCTGTCAACCTTTTTCTTTCTTCATCTCCAATATCGCACCCTCCCACGGCCCAATGCGCTCATCGCATGATGACTACCCGGAGTATAAATGACACTTTCTAACCAAAATTAGTACTCTTGGCACACTGTTATCCATTACCTTTATGTCTCATTACCAAATTATTCTCTCTACCCACAAAGCCCACTTGATTCTCCTTTGCTGCCAAGATTTAAACTAGTAAAATGACTATCTTTGGCTGCAAATTGGTTCACAAAGTAGTAAAGCTCCGCTCAAATGGCAAAAATGAATTTCATCAACAACCTGCAGATAATAAGGCTTACCACAACACTTTCTCTCCAGTTGTTCGTTATGCCATAATTCATCTTATCCTCACTATCATTGTTGCCCTTTATTGGTTGCTTCGGCAACTAGAAGTTATAATACCTTCCTCCATGGTGATCTCCAGGAAACTATCAATGTAGTACTGCTAGGTTCCAATTAGAGTCTAGATTGAAGTGTTCTCTAAGGGTGAGAACAAAACCGCAGTACAACACAATATTTTTCATCTTCTTTTCCGTTCTTCAGCCTTCTAGGCGTGATCTCCTTCGTTTAACAGTATTCCCTTCGAGAGGAAGCCTTCATACTGATCACTTGCTAACAATTGCACCAAAAGCTGGCATTATAGTGTATTGGGCAACACATGATCCATACAGTATAGAGAAAAGCCTCTGAACAAATAATTCAAGGAAGTCCTTAAACTCCAAAGTCAATCACGTGGCCAGCATTAATATGAGCCCAAGAGCAGAGCTATAAGAAGCAGGTCCGACCTCTTTTCGTCTCTGTTTCTTCCTCGTTCAGGCAAATCCTTAATTGGCCTTCTTCTCTTCTTCCTCTCCCTGCGTGGACGGAGAACTTGGTCTTTCGCCGCCTGGATCAGGTGTAGTACACAACCCGTCAAACCTTCCCACGGACGATTCTGCTAATCTCATGCTACCACCAAAACATAGGTTATAGGTATTATTATTCTGTACTCGAACGCAAACAACGATCCCTCCAACAGTAACATAAAGAGGGTACAGGCTCAGTGCATTGCTTGCCAGCAGTGTATTCTCGGAAAATGTTGTTCGTCTCAAGTCATCGATGAGCGCTGCATCAGTGGTCCTTGATTTTTGGCATAATATGGCGGCACAATAGAGTTCTGTAAACTGGGTGAATGTAGCAGTTTCGGTTTTTTTATTGGATTTTGCTGGGGTTCTTTTGTGGGATATTTGGCTGCAGCCATTGATGGATTCTGTAATCGAATACATTCTAGACAACTTTCATTAGGATTGATTCAAGTATATATAGATACAATTTGTTTAAAATCCTCATAAGTTTAGGCAACTGCGGGACACACGTAGAAGTCTTAGTCTAAAAGGAATTATACAAAGCTTACATATCTTATAAGGAGTCTAATTAAGGTAGATCTCTTTATCTGAGATCTAGTATTCTATTAGTCCCCTCCAAGCTTGAGTGGCCACTGGATGACACGAAGCTTGGTAAGAGACTTGAGGAACAGACCGCGAGAGACTCCTTTGGTGCAGATATCTGCAACCTGATCTTGTGTACAAATGTAGAGAATAACTAAGTACCCTGCCTTGATTCGCTCTCTAATGAAATGGTAGTCCAGCTCCACACACTTGACTCCACCGTGAAAGATTGGATTTGCCACAATGTATGTAGAGGACAAATTATCAAACCATAGTACTGGAGGAGATTTGAAAAATATACAGAGCTCCTTCAATAAATGAAGAATCCACGATACCTCAGCAGCTACAATTGCAAGCGCTCGATATTTGGCCACTACATTATATCGGGCCACAATGGGTTGTTTTTTGGAGGACCATGAGATTAAAAACCACCAAACATGATACAAAATCCAGTGATAGAATGACGATCATCTGGACATCCCCCAAGTGTGTATCAGTGAAGGCTTCAAGGCCGAAATCGTTGGTCGGCTGAATGAGAAAACCGTGCAATATAGTATTTTTCAAATACCGGAAAATGCACTAAACAACAGCCCAATGAACATCTGTTGGGGCTTGCTGAAACTGGCAAGCCTGGTTGACTGAATACTGAATATCTGAGTATGTCAAGGTTAAGTATTGCAATGGTCCAACTGTAGAACAATACTGAGTGGCATCACTAAGAGGGGTGCCTTCAAACTTAGAGAGCTTGGACCCCACAACAACTAGAGTTGTAAGAGGTTTCACTTTAGACAAGTCGAGAAGAGTCAAGAGATAAAAAAAAAAAAATATACTTGGTCCATAACGATAAAGTACAAATCACCTCAATTCCAAGGAAATAGTGAAGATTACCCAAGTCTTTTACCGAAAATTCTGCTTGCAGTTGAGAGATCAGTGTGCGAGTCTCAGCATTGGAGCTACCAGTAATAATTATATCATCTACATAGACAAGAATGTAAAGAGCAGAATTCAATCCATAACGATAAAGTAATGATGTGTCGGCTTTATATAAGACAAAACCAAGTTCAACCAGATAAGATGTAAGGCGAGTGTACCAAGCTCGAGGGCTTTGGTTGAGGCCATAACAAGATTTGTTTAACCGACACATTGCTTGCGGCCGAGAGCTATCAGTAAATCCAGGTGGCTGCAACATATAGACCTCCTCATCTAGAGTAATGAGCCAAATTTCTGACGTTGAGTCGAGTAATGAGCCAAATTTCTATTGACTCCAAGTGAAAGAATCGTACGAATAGGGACTGGCTTCACAACCGGGCTGAAGGTTTCAAAATAGTCTTTCCCTTCTCTTTGATTAAAACCTTTAGCTACGAGTCTAGCATTATGTCTGTCAAGAGATCCATCAGCCCTTGTCTTAATGCGAAAACCCCACTTGCAGCCAACTGCTCTTCTACCCTGTGGTAAAGTAACAAGAGACCATGTTTTATTAGCTAATAAAGCATTAAACTCATCTAACATCACTTGTCGCCACTCCGGATGCTTGATAGCTTGGCTATAACAAGTCAGTTCAATGGCTTGGGACGAGAGCATAGGAGGTTGGCGAGTGGAAGTGTATGACTTGGGTTTGAGGTTGCCCGTCATAGAACGAGTCGTCATACTATGAGTTGCGTTCGAACCACCCGGACGAGCTGTAACAGAAGGGTCAGCCATGACACTAGCTGGAATAGGATCAGAGTGTGGAACCACAAAATCGGTGGTGGGAGTATAGGGCTCAGTGGAGTGACCAGTTTGAGAAGGCAGAGGTGAATGGGTAGGTGATGTAAGCAAAGGAATTTGACTGACGGAAAAGAAGTCTCATCGAAGACCACGCTGCGAGTGACATAAATTCGTCCTGAAGAAACATCAAGACACCAATACCCTTTATAATGTGGGGAATAGCCAATAAAGTCACATGCTTTCGACCTATTCTCAATGCGCATGGAAGAGTAATTAGGCGGCATGCCAAAAAGAGACTCAAAATGACTCTTGGACGATAATACTAGAGTAGGAAGTCGATAAATGATATAAACAACAGTAGAAAACGCAGAATCCCGATGAACCTTTGGCATGGAGGACTGTGCAAGCAGAGTCATACCCATTTTGAAGATATGACGATGTTTGTGCTCAGCCAATCTATTTTAAAGGCGAATACAGTCAAGTGATTTTATGATGATTATATGAATCCAAAATAATTTTCGAAACTGATTATTGAGAAATTCGGCACTCCATCTGATTGAAAATACTTTATTGTTGTAGAAAAGAGATTTTCTTTTATTTTGAGATTTTATTTTGAGATTTTACATGCTGATGTGGCAGTCCTCCTGGCAGCCTAGTTGGCATTCCAGGTAAGGTCTAGGGCTTAGGCTTCCCTATAGAATAGGAAGATAGTTCTTATTTTATTTCTTACTTGGACTACCAACGAGGATGCCACGTCATACGGTAAAAACTCACAGTAAAAGGTCACAGTACACATATCACCACTCTTTTTAATTTGAAAAAGAAAAGAACACCTCACACTTAACGTGTAAAAGATAATCCATGTGAAACGACTGTAGTGATCAATAAAAAAAAACATAGTACTTAAATCCATGAAATGAGGTAATGGGACGTGGTCCCCAAACATCTGCCAAAATTGTATGGAGAAGAGATGGAGCAATTTTCGTAGACGCAAAAAACGGTAAAACATAATATTTAGAGATGTGACATGCATGACAAAGCTGCTTTTATTTAAACCAGAAATTATAATATTTAAAGTACGAAATACATCTCTAAGAACTGAACTACTAGGATGACTTAGGCGTCTATGCCAAAACGAAAATGGAGAAGCAACAGAAAGCAAACTACTTGGTGATGCAGCATGGTTGATGATGTAGAGACCATTCATATTTCGTCCCTTGAGCAAACTTCTGCCCGAATTGGATTTTTGTACATGGAACCCAATAGAGTGAAATAAGACAGTGCAATTATGGTCACGGATTAAACGAGAAGCAGACGAGATATTTAAGTGACTGTGGATCACAAAGAAGATCTTTAATAGGTAAGGAAGGTGTGACACGATGTGTACCAATTGCTGAAATAAACAAATCTGAACCGTTGCCAAGGATAACCTGATCGGCGCTGTTGTAAGGGGTACCATCTGTCAAAAGAGAAGCATCTGAAGTGATGTGGTGGGAGGCGCCGAAATCAGTATACCAAGCCTAGTCATTCTGAGGATCAACTTGAGCCGAGTATGCCTGTGAACCCGCTAATGGCTGATAGGATAGGTTGAAGCGGTTTCTGGACTAAATGGCTAAATGTCTATATTTTTGGCAAATCTGATATGTTGAATGATTACCTGTGTCTGCACGGTTCTGTGGACCACGGCCTTGACCGCGTTCACCATTATGTCCACGACCACTATTAGAGTGTCTTTGCCCTCTGCCAAAAGTGCACCCATGTTTTCCCCTTTCAGCCATATTGGCGGAAGGACGATTGGAAGGATCCAATGTGAGGGAAGAATCTTGCAGCATCTATTGACGATGCACTTGCAACAGAAGAAGATTGGAGAGATCTTCAAACGTGGCTGGTGCATCTCGGCTAGTAAAAGACTGAGTAATAGATTCAAATTCAGAACCAAGGCCAAAAACAACATAATGGGTTACCGTATAGTCGTCAAGCGGCGCTCCTCCGGTGGCGAGATTGTCAACCAAATACTTGACCTTGTCCAGATAGGCAGTTGGAGGAGAAGGTCGTCTTAAGCGTCGCCCACATTGCTCTGGCAGTCGGAAGCCCACGCGTGTAGCCAAGAGCAACAACTTCAAACAGGGTCACAACGATCCAGCTCTGGATTGTTTGGTAAAAATGTACCATTGCGAGTACAAAGGATTCATTAGTGGGGGACCAAATTCCCGGATGGAAGGAACTTCAAAAGGAGGCGGAATTGAACTGTCTACAAGTCCCATCGCTTGTTGACTGTTCAGAACTGGGACCATCTATTGGCGCCAAAGTAAGTAATTGTTGCGCCACCTTGATGGAGTCGTAGTGCGAGATGTTTGAGACTAAGAATCCACTTTTCACATGTCACCAGGTCAAAGGTCCCCTGGTTCAGCAGGTTTAGAAAAAAACCGAGGGGGTAGTTGAAGATGTAGGAGAGGAGCTGTCCACCATTGAAAGAAACTTGAAGAAAGATAGAGAGCTACGAGCAAAGCAAGGGTGACAACTGAAGCACGGAAGTAAGAAGAAGAAGAATAAGACCTAAAAATTTAGGTGTTGGCTCTGATACCAAGTAATCGAATGAATTCTTGACAACTTTCATTAGAATCGATTCACGTACATATAGAAACAATTTGTTTAGAGTCCTAATCAATTTAGGCAACTAGGGACAGACTTAGAAGTCTTAGGCCCCGTTTGGCATCGCTTCTTGGGGTGTTGAAGCCGCTTTTTGGATGGAAAAGCGACTCCTCATCTAGAATTTATGTTTGGATGCTACTCCTCCATAGTGAAGTTCGCTTTGATGGAGTCATATTCCGTCGCTTCGGAAGAACCAAAAAATAAGACTATTCCAAAAAGACGAAAACGCCTCTTGTGTGGAGTCAGTCGGGCATAATTTTTAGGCAGTGTTCCCCTAAATCCCCGAATTAATCGCCCAAATCTCTGCTCGTGTATCTCCTCTTCCGGCTTCTCTATTTGGTTGAGCTGATTTTGTAAATCGTTGTCAAACGTCATCTACTTTATTAAAGAGTTCTTTTTCTTAGAGAACTCTTTTAAAGAGTTAATTTAAAAAAGCCCTTTATCAAAGAGCGTTGCCAAACGCTACCTTAGTCTTAAAGGAATTATACAAAGATTACATATCTTATAAGGAGTCTAATTAAGGTAGATCTCTTGAACTGAGATCTAGTATTCTATTAGATTCAAAAAATCATAGAGGCAGGCAATATCCATTGAGGTTGGAATACATAAGTCTTCACTTGTTGTGGTTCTAGCAACCTCGCATTTCAACTCTCCTTTGGTTGCACTTCCCCAGGCATGTTTGAGAATTTCAAGAAGTCGATCTTGGTAACTTTGGAAGAATGTCCATTGGAGTTGGACGATCTGGTGGAATTCGGTGGTGGCAGATTGGTCCAATAGAATTTTTTCGAGATGGTGCATACTCTCCTATCTTGGCAATGGAGGTTTCCTGATGTTGAAGCTGGTCACTCAAGGCTTACTCCATTCTTTGAATCCTTTCCCTCATACTGTTTATATTCTATTCTAATTGTTTGAGCTGCTCTGATACCATTAATTGGTCCCAATCACAGTTTGGATTGACATTGTCCTCTTAGGGTGAGAACGAAACCACAATACACAATATATTTCTTCTTCTTCTTTGTTCTTCTCACATCGTTGTGTTTTTAGTTCTTTTTGGTTTTGGTGGTTGCTGAAACCTAAGGGTAACTTCCTACTTTGTAACATAATCTTATGGTAAATTAAAAAGGATAAAAAATGTCTAACCGATTCCCATGTTCTCTACTTGCTTCTCCAATTACTTAGATCTTGGATTAGGCATTGATAAATTCAGCAATTTTGTTCTCTAAATAGGCCTCATACATGACACACCACTCTTCTGCTTCACATATCCGTTAACATAGTTGTTTTGCTCATTTGACATTATTGTCACTAGGACGCACTTTCAAACACTCATTACTTATCTATCTCAATGTTATACTCAGCCTAAAAAATTACTAATCTCCAAGAACTAAAATTCTTTTTTGGCATTGAAACTCTACTTTATAAAGGCCGTCTTCTCCTCTCACAAAGAAAGTATACGTCACTTGATTATTAAAGACGATCCATGACTCAATTTCGTTCAAGCAAAAAAAAAAAATTCCTTTGTTTTTAATGATTAATACGAGATGGAGTTACTCTTACGTGATTTTGTCGTGTTATTGGCAAAAGTTATTCGGATAATGTCAGGAGTATGGAATGTGGACCTAGAAATAAGACGTTGGAATCACAATGGTAACCTTTTTGCTGTCATATACGATCTCTAGCTAGCAGAAATTCACCTTAAGTTGGTAAGCGTTTATGCGCACATTTTAACATACTAAGTTCATTACAAAGATAAAGCGTAATATTGTCCTGCTGGGTGGTTGGGTGGAGCATTCGAAATGTACATATGTAGTGTAAGTCCAACATACTCGCGCTACAATTTTCAGTTTCCGTTTGAAAAAAGATAAAATCGCAAGCATCTAAAAAGACAGTACGGCGGCAGTCTCGCTGAAGAACTCGGCCGCCTCGTACGACACACAACTGGAGGACCCCCCTATCCACGTGGGTAACCATAAATAATATTGATAATAGTTCAAATCATACCTACATTACCACTTAAAATAAAGGAATCACCGCTTAAAAAAATATAACATAATCCTACAAGCTACAAGGAGAAAAGATAAAAAAGGAGGGTGTGGTCGGACCGCTGCCTTCTCATTCAGCGGGCCCAACGAGGTACGGTCAGCATCATTATCGACACAACGACGCGTGGCCCACCACAAGCGGTGGACCCCGGCCCCGGGGGATGGGATGGGATCAATTTGGTGGGCAACGGGTGAGTGGTCCAGATCACGCTGATCTCACGCGAGCCAAGTGAGTCACGTGGTCTGGGGTCCCACTTACGTGGGGTCTGTTGCGTGTTAGGAAAGTGCCCACCCTCCCGCAGAGACACAGACACCGCCTTCGGCCGAAGACTTCCAACCCCACAGGACTCTCAAGGCCCAATTAAATACGGCCACGTACGTCGGCGAAAAAGTAACGACGAATCGTAAAGGCGCCGAAGGAAGATCAAAAAGAGAGAGGGACGGATAACTCCTGCTCCTCACTGCTCGCTTAATTAAGCCCATGCGATTGACCCCTCTGACACGTTCAGGGTCCCACCCTATCGGCCACAGCTTTCCATTGAATTGTCATCGGTCCCATTGATTGCTGGCCAGGGATGGGTTGGGGGCACCTAAGCCACCCCCACGCAACACGAAAAATAAATTACAGTTGTAAAGTGAACACATTTCGGAACACTTTCCGATTGTTTCAGCTGGAAATAATTAGCAAACTGCCCCCTTAAACAATACAATATATTTGTCAAAAGTTATCATCATCAAAGTATGTCAAAGAAAAACAATTAACAGAGAGAGAGAGAGAGAGAGAGAGAGAGAGAGAGAGAGAGAGAGAGAGAGAGAGAGAGAGAGAGAGAGAGAGAGAGAGAGAGAGACCATTTTCCCCGGCCTGGACTCAGTTTTTTTCTTACAAAAAGAGAAAAAAATAAAAAAAAAGAAACGAAAAGCTAATTTTTGTAAGGGATCGTCGGAGGGATATTCGCATGCCACGTCCTCAAATCCACGTGTTCTACGGCAAAAGCAACGGCCCACATCACGCGCCTCGAACCGAACGCGTGTCGGCAGGTCCCACCAGCCAGACCACCCATCTCAACATCTCCTCTTCTCTCTCTCTCTCTCTCTCTCTGCGGGACCATGGATGAATGAGAGCCCGTTTCCTGGAAGCCGCTCCCGAGTTGTTCTTCTACCTTTCTTTCTTTTTTTTTTTTTGTGTGTGTAGGGGCCCGCATGCGTGACCAATGCTGACAAGGGCATGACAGACGCGTGGTGGTCCCCACCGGAACCACTCGGGCACGCACGAAAGAACGAGACGGGAGCATTCCGAGGCTTCCGAGCTGTGCTGTTGACCCACCACTCCGCCCCGCGCCCACCGAGCCCCAAAACTGACTCCGCCAAACCCGACCCCACTACTAACCATATGAGTTAAATTAATCTCCCCTATCCAGACCCGTCACGTGCGCACGTGACCAATATCATCCGACCTTCTTCCATGGCCGCCCGCTGCCCCGATCAGAGAGCTTCGCAGAAGACGAACAACTAATTATCATGAAAAAGAAAAAAAGAAGAAAGAAGAAAAAGGGGAAAATGAAACAGAAGAAAGAAAGAAAGGAGAGAAAAAAGAAGAAGAAAGAAGAAAAAGGGGAAAATGAAACAGAAGAAAGAAAGAAAGGAGAGAAAAAAGAAGAAGAGAGAAGAACAAACAGAAGAAAATAATCTCCGTTCCCCCTCGTAACCCAGAGAGGTAAAACCCCCAATCTCTGGATTTTTAAGAATCTACTATTTGTTAGGATTTTGGCTCTGCTGCTGGCTTCCTGAACTGGCCATGAACTGATGTTCTTGCGAATCCTTGACCATTTGGGGCCCACCAACACCGGCGCCCGTCGACGACGCCACGGCCGCCGACGGGGTGGATACGGTCGGCGCCTGAATCTCCATCGCCGTGGCAAGATTAATCCCCGGGACCGCCGAGAAAACCGTCGATATGGGCCTTGCGGAGAGGTTTATTAAGGGGGAAGGGGACGCCGGAAAGGTGAAGAACTGGGGCTGGTTCGAGGGGCCGGCGATGGCAGACGACGGTGGGACCATGAATATCGTCCCCGTCGCCAGGGTGCTCGGAGAAATCACCCTGGCTCCGCCGCCGACGCCGCTGACCCACATGGGAACGATGCCCTGGGCCGACGCGGTTCCGATGGGCGCCAACCCGGACGACACCGTCCCCTTGGCCTGAATGGGGAGCTGATTCTGGACCCCGTAGTACGTCGTACTCGTCGCCCTTTTCCTCTTCTTCTTGATGTCGCCCTCGGAAGTATCGGCCGGCGCGGAGGTGCTCGGCTGCGTGGGGATCTTGAGCGTCCCGTCCACGTTGGTGGCGATAGCGGGGACCGTACCGGTGCCGGTGGCGGCGATGATGGCCGGCTCCGCGTGCTCGAGGAGCCACCGGATTGTCTCGCCGTCGGATTTGTGACCGAGCTCCCGGGTGAGTTGAAAGATTCGAGCGGCGCAGGCGGCCGGCATGCGGATCCTCCGGCCGCGGCCCTCCACCTTCGTGTGCCGGTCCTTGCTAACTCGCCTCGTCGCCAGAGGTCTCCGTACCGCCACGTACTCGATTCTCCGGTCGTCGACGACCGGCTCGGCCTTCAAACAAACGAGTTGCTGGATGGGCTGGATCTGTATCGGCGTCGAGGTATAGCTCTGTTGAATAGACACGGGGACGTGACCACCGCCGCCGCCGCCGGAAACGACCGGAGGCGCCTGTTGGATGGGGACCGGACCCGTGGAAATGGTCGGAGTCGACCCTGAAGACACCGCCGCCGTAAGAGCAGAAGGGACGCCGCCCTCGTGAACCGCGCCACTGTTGGCAGCTGATCCCTTACTGCCCATTCTCAGATCAGTCCCCCGGTCGTCGTCTTCCTCGACTTCCTGTCGCTGCGACGAGGCCTCCATGAGGAACGAAACCGAGAAGGGTAAACAGAAGAAGGAAAAAAAAAAACAAAAAAAAAAAAGGGGAGATCTTTCCGCAATCTTCCGGGTGAGCCTGGAAAGGCAACAGTGCCGAGAAAGAGGAAACGAAACCCTAGAAACTCTCTTTAAGGGAGAGGAAAAGGGTGCCGGTGCTGTGAGTTTTCCGGCGTTTTCTCTCTCTCTCCTTCACCGCCAAAACACCCAAAAAAAAAAAAACGCAGTAACATATGAGAGTAGTAAATTGTGTGTTTTTCGAGCGTATATATTCTAGGGGAAGAGGGGCAGTGTTGCGTAACCAATAGGGTCAGAGTTGGTGGTGGGGGCTCCAAGAATATATTATTATATGACGAGAAGTAGTACTTACTGGTCTTTTCCTCCGCTTCTTCTTCTTCTTCTTCTTTTTCGTTCGAGGGTTCTTCCGTAATTCTTTTTGCTAACTTCACTCTGGTCCCCCTAGCTTCGCGTTTCGCGCTTGGACTAAATGGACTTTCGAAATTCCCTCCCTCAACTCTCTTGAGGCCTAAGCATATGGAAGAGAGAGAAAGAGAGAGCGCAGAACTAGAAAGCGAATTTTTTTTTCAATCCAAAAAAAAAAAAAAAAAAAAAAAAAACTGTTCGTGACTCCCCTCGTACCTCGCGCGGCTACCTTCACTCGCACTCATCTTTCCGCCGGGAGAAGGGGGGGGTGTGTGGACCCCGCCACTAGGTTAAACGTCCGGGCTGTCCGATTGGTGCGCCCGAAGGTCCGCACTACCATGTTGAATGGTGGGTCCCGTCGATCTTGGACGCTTCCAGCAGGCCCCACGGACGGCGGAGATCTCGCGACTCGGGAGGAAACGATTTTGATCTTTGGGTTTTTTCTTTAAAAGTACCACTTGCCTTTCCCCGTTTAGAGCGTTTGTTTGTTTTTTTTTTTTTTTATATTCGGCTCCGCGAACGAACCGAGTGGTGGGGACGGATTGAGCAACGTGGCAGCGGATTGTTAAAAATGGGGGGCCCACTTATTTCTTCCTCGTAGGGACAACCCACTACCGGTTTTCCAGTGGTTCGAGGTGGTTCGTCGGTCCCGTTCGAGAAATTAGGACCGCCCCACTCCGGGGCGGGACCGGTCAAGATGAGTTGGGCTCCGCACGAATTTCAGGTCCCGCCTGCTTTTCCTTTTATCGCTATGGAAACACGCGAAAAAGGGTTTTTGGCGGGGTCCACTTTTCCCTGTTCACGCGGACGCCGTCGTCTCGACATTTTTACCAGAGCGGGATGCGAGTTCGTTGTAACCACCGGCTGATTTTACCGTGCCCTCTCACGGATTCCCCACGGCCGCTGCGGGGTCCATCTTGTGTGGCGGTGGGGTCCTTCTTAATGGAGGAACGCTGACCTTACCAAGCGGCAATAACGACCCCACCATCACTCTCGCTCCGCCGTGTGGGTCCCAAGTGTGGGGCCCTGTTTTTTTTCTTTCTTTTTTTTTCCTTTTTTTCTCCCTGGGGAGTGGGCCACGGCGAGCGGCGAGGATAAAGGCGGAGATAAGAGCACGAGCACGTCCCTTGTTGCGCCTCAGCGGGGTCCACGGGATTTCGTCATTAACCTGTGGATCTAAACTAAACCAAAATTATCAAGAAGATTATCTCAGAGAGAGAGAGAGAGAGAGACCCCAAGGGCAGATTCTAAATATCAGTTCCAGTCGCAAGCAAGTGTAACCGATAAGATGAGATAAACGCCAACGCCACAAATAACGCCTTTAAGAAATGGCTAATGATATGTTGAACGGGAGAGTCACGAAACTCCAATAGTCGCTTGGCTCGTACGGTCGTACACGGAACTCCCTGACCTGCAGGGTTATGAACTTTTGAGTCGCCTGGTCGCAACTTGCAATTCCGTCACGGACATTTCTAGGGTATTAAACAGTTAGGCACTTCATATTTTAGGTTCCCAATTTTTTAGCTAAATTTGAGGCTAAAGTAAATGTCTAGCTAAGCTTGGTGTCACTTAATTTATGCCTCCTTTAGATAGATAGATATATATATATATATATATATATATATATATATTTTCGTAAACTTTTATGTAATATATACAAATGTCGCTTTTTCAGTTTTGATCAATAATATTAATAAAAGTAAATACACTAAAAAAATTTCAAAATGAATAGATAAAATATATAGCCATAAAGAATCTTTTTAAAATAAAATTCAATTTTGACCAGTGCTTTAAAAATTGAACTGGGTACCAAAACCGATTTTGGATAAACCGGGTTGAACCAGTTAGACCATCAACCTTGAACCTCACATAATGCTAAAATAGTTTTCCAATTTGAAGTGTAAATAGCATAGCCGGCTACTGTGGCTTAATGATGAGTAAACGAACAACATAGAGTAGTTGGTTCAAAAATTGCTCACAACAATTTTTTGACTTTTGCCTTTAATGGCTTCTCATCACCTTCATTCCGACCGATCCCACCGATCTGATTTATTGTCGGGAAACCCACCAATTCATGTTGTTCTTGAACCAGCCGGGAAAGTGCATATATTAGTGAAACATTAACAAAAATACAGAGTGCATAAATGTAAGACAAAATGTATATTATTATCACTATTATTTGTGAAAGATCATCATGTATTTTGGAGGTTTAAGGAAAATGGTAGTTGTACCTATGCACAATACCTATCTAAGGTACATGACCTAACCAGCAAATCTGAAACACAGTTGCTTATCCTTAAGAATTTAGGACTTTATTAAATAAAAAATATTTTATTATTTTTTAAAATTTTCCTATTGGCTAGTTACGTCAAGTACCAATATGTACTGCGGCCTAGGTGCAGCTAGCACTACTCTAGTTTATATCTCTTTTATATATCAGTTTGTCACTTTAATAGGTGGTGTACTTCTCATTATAACCATCTATGATTTGCAGCTCAAAGGAGCATCTTTTCGTTTAAAGAAAAAGACTTTCCCCCTTCAATCTTTATTTTGCTTTTTCATTTGAGCTTGACACTTAAATAGGTAGTCTCATGCTCATTCCCTTCATGATCTTTGTAGGAGTAGAGTGACTAGCTTCATGAACTTAGGAGCTAGACCGCATAAGGGAGGGCTAAAGAAGGTGCATACAAGTGTCTTGCTCAAAATAGCCATGTGACAAACAAGTACTAAAGTTTGTTAAGATAAAGGCTTGTGGAGAGCAAGAAATGGTTCTTGCTCAAAAAGTTAGGGGACTATAATTTTTAAAGTTTTTCTTCTTGTTGTTGAATCTAGCCTTCTATCATAAATACTCTTTTGACACTCATTGCTTGCCACTAAGCCTCTTACCAAATATCAATCCCGTTGATTTGTTCAATTTTGATAAATGATCTTCGAGCATTAACTCTCGAGTCAAGACATATTATGGGTTTTGTCCCATTGTAATCCAACTTAACAGATTAAACCCATGCTCGTTGCTTGAGATGTAAAACTTCTTAGTTTTTTTTTTTTTAATTTAGACTTGCACAGTTAAACCAGGCTCCCTCAATTGAAGTATTAGCCATTAAATTGCTTTATAAGTTCTCATCTTGAGGTTTTTTTATTTTATGAATCGTTTACTTAGTACTACAAGATTTCAACCTCTACTACAAGTTCTCATCAAGAAGATTATCTTTAATTGCTTTATAAGTTCTCATCTTGTCGCCATGGAAATGGAAACGAAAGGACAATGGGAAGGTGCGGTGGAACCCTCAGCCTCGCTTCCCATTATCTTTCGAAACAGAGGCGAAGAGGGGAGCAGAACTCTCCGCTCCCTCAGCGTCACACAGGCAGGTATGTCCCCTCCCCCTCTTCAATCTCTGCAACGTGCATATTTTTACATTAAAATATTGACATCATTATGATCTCAGCATGGTTCAAATGTTGGACCAACTCGGTTGAACACACATAGCTCAACCCGATCACCTTTTTGGGTTAGACACCAGATTGGATTCATGACATTAGTCACGATTCATTTTTCGTTTAATATGTCCCTTGACTCACTTATTTAGTGGTGACATAAGTTTGTTTGTTTCTTTGGTTCCAGTTCATTGAGCTCATTTTACATTATGTGATGTTACTGTGCATACCATATTCTAGTATGAGGGGCACTTTATTTTTCTGGTTTGGATAGAATAAAATTGGCATGAACCATGTTCACCTTGAATTGCTATTGTAGAGTTTTCTTCTGTCTTTATTTCTAATAATTTTAATTGAGCTAGAATTCATGTTTTATCATTTTGAGAACTGTTAAATATTTCGTTGTTTGTTTAGTTACTACGTCTAGTGTGGATTACTCCATTGTGGTTCATTTTTAGTATCAACGTTTTAAAAGATCTCACTTGTTATCAAACACGTAAGAAGGATGATATTGGTCAAATCTGGTTAGACCAGATCAGACCAATGGTTGACCCATAAGTCGACCTTATACTATAACATTATAGTATTCAATTCTCACTTTTCTTGATAGATGGAATTAATGTGGGAGTTTGGTTAGCGTGTTAAATGTGACCTTTATAGATCCTATTCTAAGATCCTACCTCCAAGCTATCGGTTTTTTGTCCTTGTATTCTCCCTTTTATTCTTCTTACCTACGCCAATGAACCAAAATAATCTGAAATGTTTTTGAGGGTGGACCGGACCAACTGGCCGGATTTCAAAAAACTAAGTTATGACCTATGGTAGAACCGAACTAGCAACCGAACGGTCCAATCCAATTTGACTACATTGTATTTTATATTTTTGATGCTCTAGGGTCTATTTGGTGTGTGGATTTTTGTTGTTGTTTGGAATTAGTAAGGCATCAAATCTGTTTGGTGACTTAACCAATGGTGATTTTGTCTTAGTGTGATGTATAGCTGTTGTTTGAACTGAATTTGGATAATTTGTAGTGATTGTGGTCAACATGCTGAATTTGAATAATGTTTCTTACTTGATGTTAAGAGTGAACCATTGGTTAGTATGTGCAAAATTATGGTGTATAGCATGTGTTTCTTAAAATTGTGTTCTGAATTTTGGTGGCTGTTATACACATAAACAAGTGTCTGGTTTTTTTAGTTGCAATTGTTGTTTCTTGCATGCGCCTGTTGCTACTATAGTTTTTTGTTTCTATCGTGTTGGTGCTATAGTTCTGATTTAGAATGTTTGGTGGATAACAACTTGTGGAAGAGAAATAAGGAGTGGCTAAGAGCATGAAAGAAATTATAGGACTCATGCCCTCAATGTTGGAAATTGAACCATCACCAAGATAGGCATTGGGATAGGTATGGCAAACCTACTCTAGCACGATTGTATCATAGTCATGGGGTGTGGACTAGAATGAGTTATATAACCCTTTACATTTATGAACACTGTTCATTTTTTACCTTTGTGGTAGTCAGTAGGGGGCTGCTACCTCAGTAAGTTCTGATGAATATATCCATATATGATGAGTTATCAAAGGAGGTGTACATAGAATAACCTATTCGCTTTGCTGCTTAGAAAGAGGAGGCTATAACATGTGTTGCTCATTGGCCTTTTCCTAATTTAAACTAAAGCCCTTGCAATTTAGCTTTGTGCTACTTGGGTGATGGTGATGTCTAATTTTTGTAGTGTATGTTGTTGATATAATTATAACGAGTGAAGATAATGCAAGTACTGCAGCTACCAAGACACATCTGCCAACAGATTTTCAAAACCAAGATCGAGGGTTGTTGAAGGATTTTCTTGGTGTGGGGTTTCTCAAAAATAAAAAAGTATTCATTTATCTCGGCGTAAATATTTTACATAGTTGCTAGAGGATATAGAGCTATAGGGGGCCCGACAAGTGAGACACCTTCAGATATGAATCCATCTTCTTATGATGAGCATTTAAAGGAACGTGTCAAAAATTGGTTAGCAAACTAAATTATGGGAGATATTACTCTCTGAAATTATGTTTTTCTTATGGAGATAAGTGAGTAGATCTATAGAGGAATTGAAATGAGCATATTGGGAGGGTTTACGTCATATTTTGTGACACATGAAGCAAACAACTAGGAATGGTATTTTACTGCAAACATGGAATATACAGGTACTCAATTATTTAGAACTCAACCAAATTACAGTTTTCTTATGGGTTTTAACTTGTTCATATATCGTACCAAAATGGCAATTATATTCATTCTTTCATGAAAAGACAAAACAAATAACTTTTTTTTGTCATCATATCCAAAACCAGGTAACTGCAGTTATTTGCACACTTTACATCTATGGAGAGGATTAGCATACGAGTTTGTTTACAAAGGCATTTTACCTGGGCCGAGGTTTAATTTTATGTGTTCCAAGCATGGTTTATATGGTATGCAAGCCACTCTTAAGGGTATAGCTTGTATTCATTTTTCATTATGTAATATTTCTAACAAGAGTTTAGCCCTACTAATGTCTAATATATATTATATTTGGTGACAATCAATGACCGAACTATCTCTAGTTATTGCAATGTGGCGAGATTTGTGTATAAAACATTCTAAGCAATACTAGAAAAACCATTTTGAATGTAGGGAAAACATTCCCTACGATTTCCCATCAGTAATAATGCTTCGGGGACAAAACGAAGGTAATACACATTCTCTGCGGTTGCCACCATAGGAAAAACCCATTAGTTTGCCAACGTTTTGAGACCGCATGCAATAGTATTATTGTAGATAGTTGGGTAAAACGTAGGTAAAAATAGTCTTTACCTACGGTGTGGAATTGGAGGCAATATTTATTGCCTTCGATTTTAAACCATACGCAACAAGCTTAGCCCACGGTTTAGAAACTGTAGCCAATAAGTGTTGCTTGCGGTTCGACGGTAGGTAATAATCTATAGCAAAATATAAGGATATTTTATTTTTCCCCTGTTTTCCCTATTTTATTCTTGTTCCTTGCATATAAAAGTTTATTTAACACACATATATGTAGAAAAAATTAAAACAAATATTATATAACATTAACTAATCCAAATACATCAAAAGCAAATCCTTTACTCAAAAAAAATTAATACATTAACTTTCAACACATGTGCATGCGCAAAACAATTCATATATAGAGTTTGATCAATCAACACTAAATTAATGTTATCCACCTACATCATGCCAAGTTCAATCGTTATGTTGAAGGCCCACCATCAGGTTCATCCTCTGGTTCTGCCAAATGTATGAAAATTTATTTAAAATGAGGGCAAACACAGACTAAATAAGTATATATTAAAGAATTCACTATCATAGGGAATTATTATTATATCAAACCTAAAGAAGATTAGAAATATGTGTTGAGTCGATGAGTTTTCCTCTCTATTTTCAACATCTCTTTCTCCCTTTTCTTCTCCATTTCATTCCACTCTTGCTCCCTTTTCCTATCCCTTTCGTGCCACTACTTTTCCCTCTTTCTCTCCCTTTCCAACCTCTTATGATCCCCTTTCCTCTCCCTTTCCTAGAACTCCTCCTCCCTTCTCCTCTCCCTTTCCTCCCACTCTCAACTCCTTTTTTCCTCTCTCTTTCTATAATCTCCCTCAGTGCGCCCATCACTGCTGCCTCTTTCTCTTTGATTGAATCGAGTTATGTTGAAATAGTCTAGTTGTGCCGTCGTCTGGATAGGACCAGCATTCTTATAACTCTTTCCCTGTTGAAACATGTCTCAACACCTCTCTCATACCCTCCATTGTGTCAGCCAAAACAAGATCCAAAATGGATCCAAATCATGTAAATCCCCACAGGTGGTCAAGTTTTGTTCAACTACTATCTGCAAATCTTTCATTTGTACACAAATTTCCACTATTGAGATTACAATATCAGCTTTTGTTGATAATATAAAATACATGATAAGGTAGGGTAGTTACATATTTCTCCTCAGTACTCATATTGGGGTAACTCTCATCTTTTCTCTAATGTGTTTTAATGAACGCTTCAAATACATTGAAGGCGGGCCATTTTCCTTTGCAGGGATTAAAATTTAATTGAAGAATAAGTTATGTACTATTCTACATAAAATGATGAAATAAATATTGATATATTCAAATACCTCTTTTGCATGAAAACAACTAAGCAATTTTGACCCAAGCAAGTGGATGGTCTTCAATCGAGCCTGATTTTCTTTATTTTGTTTCGAAATCTTCAAATATTTGTCCTCATTCCATTGTGCTACAACAAGTTTTTTCACGATTCTCAGTTCATGGCTGATATCAAGTTTTCTTCAGCTCTTCTGCAGTCTTACCAACAAAATGTTTCCTCCTATATGAAAACCTTTTGTCCTGGACTAGTACTTTAAATGTATGGCTTGATTGTTTTCACTATCACATCATTATCCGCAGGGTTACCATCACCGTAACAAAATCATGTTGCCTTCATAAACACAAATTAACTCTAACCAGCATGCTACAACAAAAACGAAGCAGAGAATATCATTCTGTAAGTAAACATACCTTCAATTCAATGCACATTTTAGAAAAGTTACCCTCGGGAATCTTTGCCCACACTAAGTATAGATGATAGTAGCGTTCATTACAAGCATAACAAGCCAATATTCCCATCAGTTTATTAACATCACCCGATGTGAATTGTCCGTTTTGGAATTTACACATCCATTTTGGCCTCAAGGACGATTAAGCTAGGTCTCCCTACTGGGACCCTTCTCCCTATAACGCACAATATATTGGGCGGTGCGTTGAAGATTAATTGCCTCTAAGGGGTCTGATGATGATACACCTCAATTGATAGCCCAAATTAACATAATCAACATTAACAGGAGAAAAATAGTGTCTACTAAACTTTGTGCTTAAGATATAAAAAAAATGAACAGTAATTAAAAGTGTGAAAGGTTAACATTATTCAACCTGAAGAGTTTTACTTCTTCCATTATATTGGAAGAAACAACTATCAAGATCAATATAGACAACCGTGAAGTGCTAAATTTCATTGCAAAAGAAGGAAACAGAATAAGGAAAGACCTATTGGGTATTTATTATGCTATTCCACTCAATTGAACTACTACAACTATTTGACAATACAAAGCCCATTATGGAGATCAACCAACACTCAAAAGTCATCAAAAGTTCATGAATAAAAAAAAATGATCAACATCACGCTCATTAGAGATAAATAAAGATAGTCATCAAACTTCTAGTAAACGAAACCACAAAATATCGATCGCCACATATAGTAACACCGAAATGCATCGCAAATTACATGTAAGTAACGAAACATATAGCTGGTTACACCTAAACTAAATGGATAAGCACTTTTTCTTTCCTTAAACAGCACCATGCACTTTGGAAATAAATTGAGATAATCTTCAAACTACTCGTAAAAGAAACAACAACATAATGGTTGCAACATCAAGTAACACATAAATGCATAGCTGATTGTATGCAAATAACGAAACAAGTAACTACTTACAACTAAACTAAGATGGACTTGGAACTTTTTTCTGTCCTTTCTGAAATAAAACAGAAAGAGAGAAAACTCAAAAAATGATGGCACAAGGGCTATAAAAGTTTGGTCAAACACAAAAGCAGATACAAATGAGAAGATAAATGTATGGTCCATAGAAAGAGATGCCTTCCAAATCTATGAGATCAACTCAACAAATTCCATACTCACAACAACTACTAACAATATGATAGAATCCTGGTTCAGGTAAGGATTTCTATTGATTACACTAGATCAAATTCATAACCTGAATTACAGTAGTCTCTCCCCACTGACTTTCGAGAGGTCAGGTCCCTCCCCGATTAGAGCAGAGAGATCTGTTTCATTCAAAAAAATCAGCATATCCCACTGATGTAAAACGGGAAGAAGAAAGTCTAGACTGAGGAAGAAAGAGGGAGAGAGGGAAGAACGAAGAGAGTTTTCAATATTTCAATTAATCTCAAAATGTTGTTTTTCAATAATCATGGCCTATTTGTAGGCTTATTGAAAAACCTAACAACAATTTGATTCCTAATAAAACACTAAATAAAAGATAACTAAATAAGCAAAAAAAAATCAAAATCTCTTAATTCAACTCTAATTAGGACTGTCGAGTCCTGTTTTTACGCCTAACATAGGTCTTAAAACCAAAATCAGACCCATCTATGGGATTCCCCAAACGTATTGGTCTATAAAGTGTCAAATAGACTCACCCCACAACAAAATATTATGAGAACTAACTAATGCCTGTAAGAAATTCATATATAATTCATGAACTTTTAATATTAACATGTTTCTAATCTACAAGAAACATGAAAAACACACACACACACACACATAGATATATATTTATAAAATGTATAAATACCTTTTGCCATCTTCGAATTTTCAGCGGAATATCTGGTTCTTCTAACCTCTAATTTTTTAGGTAATTGAGCTTGGGGACCAGGTGTGGTATTTATAGAAAAATACCAAAAACCGTTTCCATGGTGATTTTAAATCTAATTAATTTAGAATTAAAATCTAATAACATTTATGCATCATAAATAGGAAAACGTTTTTTATAAATTATTAAAAATGTATTATATTATTAATACGTTTTTTTAAAACGTTTTTCAAAAATAAAAACGTTACATGCTCCCACTTGATGCCTAACTCAAAACTTCAATATGAAGACACATGAATCATAGAGATATGTCCTCTAAGTACGAGTGATATCTACTATGCATTCATGAATAAACCCTATGTTTATTCTTGGTCCAAATATATTTCTCAAAATATAGTTGTGCACATGAATATGAGAAATAATTGAATGCAAAAGAGTTTTTTTTTATAAACCGAATGTATACATACAAATTACAAAGTGGAACCAAGTCTCATTTTTTCTACATGATCCTTGAATTTCAATGGTGGCATGCCTTTAGTCAAAGGATCATCAATCATCAACTTAGTGCTAATGAGATCAATGACCTCTTTCTTTTCTATTAGACGCTCTCTTATGGCCAAGAACTTAATGTCGATGTGTTTACTTCGGCTCCCGCTCTTATTATTCTTAGCCATAAAGACAACAATTGAGTTGTCGCAAACAATTCTCAATGGCCTAGAAATAGAATCCATAATTCTAAGCCCATAAATGAAACTCTTAAGCCATACGCCATGTGATGTAGCCTCAAAACAAAAGACGAACTCAGCTTCCATAGTAGAAGTCACTGTCAAAGTCTGTTTGGCACTTCTCCATGAAACAGCTCCACCGGCCATAATAAATATGTACCCAGATGATGATTTACGAGAATCAACACAGCCAGCAAAGTCGGAGTCTGAATAGCCAATCACTTCCAAATTGTCCGCCTGTCTATACATAAGCATGTAGTCTTTAGTTCATTGAAGGTACCACATAACTTTCTTTGCAGCTCTCCAGTGGTCCATACCTGGGTGACTCTGATATCTTCCAAATATCCCAACAGCATATGCAATGTCAGGTCTAGTGCAGACCTGAGCATACATCAGACTTCCAACTGCAGAAGCATATGGGATTTCCTTCATGGATTATTTTTCAAGTTCATTTTTCGGACATTGATCCAAGTTGAACTTGTCTCCCTTCGCAATGGGTGCAACACTAGGTGAACATTCATTCATCCGAAATCTCTCCAAAATTTTGTTAATATAGGTTTCTTGTGATAGTCCTAAAACATTGCGAGGTCTGTCTCTATGGATCTTACTGCCAATGACATAAGATACCTCACCCATATCTTTCATATCAAAGTTTTGACGGGAGGCTTGCTTCAAACCTTATATGGATTTCTTTAGTTTGTAAACCAAATTCTCACCATCACTAGAAGAGACCTTCTGGTTGTTTCATATAAACCTCTTCTTCTAGATCACCGTTAAGGAATGCAATATTCACATCCATTTGATGTAACTCAAGGTCAAAATGAGCCACTAATGCCAAAATAATTCGACGATAATCTTTCTTAGATACAGGAGAAAAAGTCTTTGTGTAATCGATTCCTTCTTTTTGATTGAACCCCTTAGCAACTAGTCTCGCTTTGTATCTCTCTATGTTGCCTAATGAGTCTCTTTTTGTCTTAAAGACCCATTTACAACCGATGGCCTTTGCTCCATTAGGCAACTCTACAAGGTCCCAAACTTCATTGCTCTTCATGGAATTCATCTCTTCCTTCTTGGTATCATACCATAAATTTGACTATGTATAATGCATGACTTGTGAAAATGTGTCAGGCTCATTTTCGGCTCCTATGTCAGATTCTTGTAAATACACAACATAATCACTAGAAATAGCTAGTCGACGTTCTCGAGTAGATCATCTTAATGTTAGATCACCTTCTCTTTGAGGGTTTTCAACAACTTATGGAACTTCAATGATTGGTTGTGTAGTACTTGATTGAACTTGAGGAGTACTATGAATAATAACCAATCTATCTGATAATGTAGAAGGTTGAACTTCTGTATGATCATGATCAAGAATTAAATCCTTGAACTGATCCCTCCCATTGATCATATCATTCTCAAGAAACTTAGCATTTCTTGATTCCACAATCC
Organism: Aristolochia contorta; assembly: GCA_022405105.1. Taxonomy (NCBI): domain Eukaryota; kingdom Viridiplantae; phylum Streptophyta; class Magnoliopsida; order Piperales; family Aristolochiaceae; genus Aristolochia; species Aristolochia contorta. The sequence continues at coordinate 22,987,857 of CM039665.1, forward strand.
TAGTTGTAAGAGATGGACAATAAAATCTGTAACCGTTAGACCTTTTAGCATAACCAATGAAAAAACCACTAATGGTCCTTGGATCCAGCTTCTTTTCGTGTGGGTTATATATTCTCACTTCAGACAGACATCCCCAAACACGCATATATTGTAAACTCGGTTTCCAACCTTTAAAGAGTTCAAAAGGTGTCTTTGGGACAGCTTTAGTTGGAATTCAATTTAAAATATACATAGCAGTCTTAAGTGCTCCAGTCTACAAGAATTTAGGAAGATTAGAGTTGCTAAGCATACTCTGCACCATGTCCATTAGAGTTTGGTTTCTTTTTTCTGTAACACCACGGAGAACCAGGCATAGTGTATTGAGGAACGACCCCATGCTTTTGAAGAAACTTCTCAAAAGGACTAAGTGTTTGTCCACTCTCTTTGTATCTACCATTATATTCACCACCTCTATCAGATCTCATTATTTTTATTTGCTTCCCACATTGGTTCTTAACTTCAGCTTTCAAGGCTTCGAAGACTTTGAAGGCATCAAATGCTTTAAACTTATTATGAAGCAAATAAACATTCATATACTATGAATAATCATTTATAAAGGTGATAAATATTTTTGACCTGACATATCTAAATTTGGACTATAAAGGTTATAAAATAACATTCCTATTTGCACACATTTCTTTGACTTGTTTGTCTGCTTTCCCTAAATGCAGTCTACACAAGTCTCGAAATCAGAATAATCAAGAGTATTAAGTACTTCATCTTTTACTAACCTCTTAATTCTATCTATAGAGATATGACCTAACCTCCGGTGCCATAACATAGTCTTCTTTAATATTACACCTCTTAATTCCAGTGTGAACATGCATTGAACTATTAGTGGCATCAAAATGTAAGGAAAATGGAAAATACCATCAGACAATATACCATTTTCAACACATTCAGTATTTTAATAGAGACTGAATGATGTGCCTTTAAAAGTTAAGGAATACCCAAAAGGTACAAGCTTTGAAACTGAAATCAAGTTTCTAGAGAAACATGGAACATAAAAGGTCCCTTCCAAATTCAAAACATGTGAGCCCATCTTGTTGCCGGATAAGATAGTCCACCACTTCCCACTGGCTTCCTTAGAATTTACATACCCTGTAAGGAGTTTGCAATGTGAATTGTTGATCCGGAGTCAATCCACCAGGTGTTTATATTAACATTAACCATATTAGATTCATTAAAAATAAATGGGGATAGAGTACCTTTCCTCTTAAGCCATGTCTTGAATTTTGCACAATCCTTCTTAGCATGTCCCTTCTTTTTACAAAAGAAACACTTAGGGTCTTTCTTAATATCAGCTTGAAGTGATATTTTACCTTTCTTCTTCTGATAAGACTTGGAATTGCTAACTTGAGATTTGTCATATTTTTGAGCCTTGTTCTTCCCACGAGTTGTAGCCAACATGACACTTTCACCCAATTCAATGACAAGTCTCTCCTCTTCTTGAGCACACATGATCATTAATTCATTGATAGACTATTTATCCTTAAGTGTGCTATAAGAGATCTTAAAAGGCTCGTACTGTGAAGGAAGAGTGTTCAGAATAAAGTGCACAAGGAACAACTCTGACATATCTACCTCAAGTTTCTTGAGTTGAGCCGCTATGTCCCGCATTTTCATAAGAGTCGTGATATACGCACTGCGACATTTTACTGTCGGTCTTTACAGTCTGACGTGGACGTCTTATGTGGCATCCACGTCAGCTGCCCATTTGGCAAGGAGGGAGAGGGAGAGAGGGAGAGAGGGAGAGAGGCCAGAGCGGGAGAGGGAGAGAGGCCGGAGCGGGAGAAGGAGAAAGGCCGGAGCGGGAGAAGGAGAGAGGCCGGAGCGGGAGGGAGAGAGGCGGAGCGGGAGGGAGAGAGGCCGCCGAGCAGGAGGGAGAGGGGAGGAGGCCGAGCGGGAGGGAGAGGGAGGAGGCGCCGAGCGGGAGGGAGAGGGAGGAGGCCGCCGGCGGGAGGGAGAGGGAGGAGGGTGCCGCGGGAGGGAGAGGAAGAAGGGCGGCGCGGCGGGCGGCCTCGCTTCCCGCGCCAGGAGGCCGCCGAGCGGGAGTGAGAGGAAGGGGAGGCGCGCGGCGGGCGGCCTCGGCCTCCCTCACGCCGCCGCAGCGGGCGGCCTCGGCCTCCCTCACGCGCGCGGCGGGCGGGGGGAGGCGGCCTCAGCCGCCCTCACGCCGCCGCCGGGCGGGCGGAGGCGGCCTCGGCCTCCCTCACGTGCCGGGCGGCCCTCGGCCTCCCTCACGCCTGCCCTCTCTCCCCGCCTCCCGCTCCTCTCCTCTCTCTCTCCAGCTTCGCCTCTCTCCTCTCCCACTCCGGCTTCTCCCTCTCCCGCTCCGGCCTCTCTCCGCCTCCCGCCTCGGCCTCTCTCCCTCCCCCGCTCCGCCTCTCTCCCGCTCCGCCCGCCTCTCTCCCTCTCCCGCCCGGCCTCTCCTCTCTCCCACTCCGCCTCTCTCCCTCTCCTGCTCCGGCCTCTCTCCCTCTCCCGCTCCGGCCTCTCTCCCTCTCCCGCCCGGCCTCTCTCCCTCTCCCGCTCCGCCTCTCCTCTCTCCCTCTTTGCCAAGTAGGCAGCTGGCGTGGATGCCACATAAGACATCCACGTCAGACTGTAAAACTTCGAAGTAAAACTTCGAAGTACTGATATCATTTCTCTTTTCTTAATGTGCTCCCGTACACCCTTAACGCTTGTAAGACGTAGTGAATAAAATTTCATTATGAGGGTGTTTGCTAATGCCTTTTCGAATGTGACGAATTGATCACCAATGGCTTTAAGCAGATCTTGGACTTTGTCATACTAGTTGATTGAACCTCGAAGGTAAGTTGTAATTTTAGTCTTAATAAATATTACACAGAGCCGATTGGATCTCTCCCATTGCTCATATAGTACAACTTCAGCAGGAGTGCTTTAATCAGTTACAACAGGCGGTTCATCATTCCTTATAGCATTAATCCATGTTTACCCACCCTAAATGAAGAATAATTTTTTCTTTCCAAACTTTATAATTATCACCAGTAAGTTGAGGAATATTTAGATGAATATCAGAGTAACTAGCAGGTTGAGTAACTGTAGAAAGTCCAAAAGGCTTAAGTTAAATTATGAGGTTGACAAAGCTTAATGGCATGTATTACCAATGTTAAACATGCCCTAAAGTTTGATCTAAGGTCATAAAAATTGCATGTGGGCTAAATTTTTACTCAAGTTCATCTAAAGTTTCTATATGATAGATATTCATTTAATGGGTACAATATCTATCCTGAATTATAAAACAACCAAACTATATTTCAATTTATAATCACTGTGGGTAAATTATGAAAATAATCTGATATTTTATCCTAATTAATTATATAAATATGACAAAATTTCCCGTGGGATGAATTTTATCATATAAGTATAAATAATTACAATTCATGTCTAATTCCTTACGTGATCATTTAGTTTAAGTTATTATACAATTTTAGTTCGCTAAAGATGTTGTGGCTACACTCTATTTAACTAAAATTATATTTATATAATCACTAGACATTGTGAGAGATTTTTATGTTCCAGGCTGTACAAAATACCTAAAAACAATTATGTAGTAATGTGATAGTATTAACCAAATATACTACCAAGAAAGTCGGGTTCAGCTAAGGCTGATTAGGTACCAAACTCAGCCAGAGTAGCGTTCCCAGGGAGACTCATGTGAACCAGTCTATATGAAACTTACTTCGGTCTTACGTCTCATGTCAACCACAAATTGTTTGTGAATGGTTTATAACATAAATTGTTCATCTAAAATTATTTATTGAATATGTTATGAATCTTTATGTTCTAAAACTTTATGCACTGATCTTAAATATTATGCTCAAATTTTAATATGATGAGACTTTAACTAAATTTTACAAATTTTCATAATTTCGAAACTTAAATGAAATGTGAAAATTTTTAAATAGACAATAAGGAATTGCATAAAAGTAACCTATATATCATGCACTTTACATTTTTTCATGAATAACATGTTTTTCGTTTTTAAAACATGAAAATATAATCAACCTATTCATGCTAAACATGAGCAAAATAATAAAAAAATTCATGTAAATCATACTCTAATTTCTAAGACATGAATAGTTTAACAAAATTTCATGCTTAAAATGAGTATAATCAAAATTTCATATAAAATTATACACTAACTTGAGCATAATTACCAAATTATACAAGTATTTGATAAAAAAAATGAAATTTAAAACCAGAATCAATTTGAGATTTTAAGATGATATTTCTGATATTTCTGATATTTCTCTTATTTTTCCCGAATATTTCCGATTTGTAATGAATATTTATGATTTGTTTTTCAAATTTCTGGAAAAAATGGCACACTGCCCACCCCTTGGTGGCCCAGTTTTCCTCTCACAGTTTCAAGTAACGCTCTAGGTTCGCCAAAATGTGCGGCCCGACTCAGTTTTTATAAATGGGCAACCTACTGAATAGGTTCGACCTAAATTGGCGGCTCGAGCACACTAAAGCCGAGCGTAAGTTGTCCAACCCAAGCCTATCCGACCTAGAACGGTCTGGTTTTAATAATTTCTTTAATGAACCGAACCTGACCCAGAAAAAACTGAAAAACGAACCAAACCACGAGGTCACCCCTACCCTCTCGTCATAGAATGTAGAGAAATTAGGGTTTCTCCGCGCTGGTGTTTTGATCGTTCAAACAGCCAGCAAACACCATGGAAAAGGTCAGTCCACTCCTTCGACCATTCTTCAGGCTTCCCGCCGTCGGAAAACGACGAAAAAACAATCGGAAAAAATGAAATCAGAGTTACAAGACAACCCTTTTTCCGGCTTCATAACGGGCATTTTGCCCATCGCCACGGCCAGAAATCGGGTCAAAATAGTTGGCCGAGATCCGGCAACAAATTCATCCAACGTCCCGTCATCGGACGTCGATGGAATCTAGCCGGATTGAACGAATTTCGGCGACGAGGTCGCCGGATTCGGAAAATACCCAATTTAACAAAATTAATTAAGTATAATCGGAAATTAATTGAAAATAAGGTAAATCACGCCCAGAAAAACAATCTAAAAATCACAAATTCGGCTCTAATACCAAATATATATAATTCATGAATTTCTAATATTAACATGTTTCTAATCTACATGAAACATAAAAATATATATAAATTATGGAAAAATGTATAAATATCTTTTTTCTTCGTCGAATTTTTAGCGGAATATCTGGTTCTTCTAAGTTCTAATTGTTTTCCGGTAATTGAGCTTAAGGACCAGGTGTGGTATTTATAGGATACTACCAAAAACTATTACCATAGTGATTTTAAATCTAATTAATTTATAATTAAAATATAATAACATTTATGCATCATAAATAGAAAAACGTTTTTATAAATTAATTTAAAATATATTATATTATTAATACGCTTTGTAAAACATTTTTCATAAATAAAAATGTTGCAATGCCTTCACGATTAAACAAACTAACAACACTAATGTGGACTGAATCAAAGATTTATGACTCACCCAACGAGGGGAACTTCTTGATACGAAAACTAGAACATACATACCCATCATCTCAACCACAACAAAGACAACTAAAAATTCTCCCAATCTATTAAGAATGCCAAAAAGGTAAGTAAACTGGTTCGACCAGTCCAGTCCGATTCAAGGTTCAGTGATTGAACGACTAAAACCGGTCAGTCAACCGGTTTTAAGCAAATCGAACCGTTCAAAGCCTCGGTTCAGTGGTTTTTAAAACACAACCAGGAAAAACATCTCTCGACACAAAATTAATCTCCCAATTCGTGAAGAAAGTACTTGTAACGCAATAGGTAAGCTTCATACCCTCGTTGATTTCCAGCAGCTCTTCAATGTGCAGCACGACCCTGGCTGGAGAAGTTCAATTCGAGGGGTTTCCACAGTGAAACAGTAAGTTTCAGGTTTAAGCTCAATATCAAAATAGGGACAGGCACGAGGAAGAAATGATGGGGGAAAATTTTGGCCAATAATTCTGGACATAATGGGTTTTTTCCATTAACTGTAGGGAAAACTAGGATTTCTAGTAGTGAAGGTTTTATTAGATGCGGGTTGACCTTATCACTCACAAAAACCATGGTTTCATGTTATAGGTAATAAGGATACCATTGTCAAACTGTCATTAGATGGTTTCGTATTTCATATATTTCTCTATTCCAGGCTTTTATTTGTGCAGGCTTCCCTTCATGCCCTTGTTCTCTAACCCCATCGCTAATTCGTGCCATTCATCTCTCGTGCCATTGCTCTTCCAAGTGGTTGCTCTTTGCTGCCATGCTCTCTGATCATGCTGTTGCTCTAGCACATGTATTACATTGTGATCACACTTATATTTCTTGGCAAAGCCCTCGATGTTTGTCTAAGCCTATATTATCTTCCAAAGACTTCTCTATGTTTTTGCACTGTGGAAGACCTTGGGTGATTTAATTTAATATTCCCTTATCATCAGATTTTGCAAAGAAAGGGCACATAGAGCTAATGAACCTTTAAAAGGTTTGTGTATCTCTTCTAGCTCAATTCCAGAACGAACTTGTGTTCATCTTTAAGAGGTAGTGCAAAATAATGGTAATGTTAATTTGCTGGAAAGCATGAAAAAACTACTTAAACCGTGTCCAATTTCTGCTCCTTAGATTTTTATGGAAGTGGTGGTGAAGGGTATATTGTTTCTTCAGTTGGAATAAATGGGCACAACTAGTAAGTAAGAAATTCTGAATTGAACATCTTCTAAATTAATCTAAAACTCAATTAAGAACAATGGAATATGGAGGATTACCCGAAGAATGAATAAGCAGTTACTAGACGTTAGTGTTCGATAATAGGTGTCTTTAATTCATATTTGATCCTTCATCTAGTTGTTATTTTGCCACCCATAAGTCTTATATAAGTGAAAAATTCTTGAACTTACGTATAGGCTTCGATAAGACGGAACTACCAAGTGCGGGTCTTGAGTACGAGTTCTACCAGGGTTGTGCATTACGGCCATGCGCAGGCAGATCAGGTGGCGCTAGGAAATTTTCATTCCGGGGCCAAAAAAAAACAATTGTAGGAAGATATATTAAATTTATTTATTTACAATGTGATGGAAACTATGTAAGTACAACACCCATAAGAAATTCATTTTCCATCCTATTACGAACCTTGGTTTTGATAGTACTCATTGCTGAGAAAACTCTCTGTAGTAGCCATAGAAACTGGAAGTGGAGCAACCTATCAGGAAGAGAATATATAGTTGTTTTTTCAGTTTCAACTAGCTTTTTACAAAGCTCACTAATAGTTTCTACCTTAGCATATCCATATGATAAGGAACATCCAGTCCATGGTGTTGCAGCTCATATTTTAGATGATGTTTTTCTTGTTCGGGGAAGTCATTAGTGTAAAATTTATCAACATGCTCGATAATGTTGTTAATATTAAATGACCTGTAGTCATCTTGAAAATCCAAAGCAGCATTAAAGGGTAAATCATCTTAAGATCATTAAAACTGGTATTTAATTCTAGAAATTGTCAATCTAATCCAGCAAGAAATTCCTAAACTCATAGGGATGTTCCACTGTGATAGGATCCTTTTGTTGACATGATCGGCCCCAACTTCCGTAATAATAAGACCTCATGTCATGATTAGAAATCTCAAGCTTTATTCAAATATTTGAAACTTATTTCAAAAAAAGAATTTCATTCGTCTTCTCTCATTTTCTGAAAAACATTTCTCAATTGAAACCAAACTCATTGCGTTCAAAATATCCTGTGACTTGTATTGTAGTGCTTGACATAGATCAGCAGTCTAATTTTTCTTTCATGAGATGCAAAATAAATAAAAATCATATGAAGACCATATTATATGAAGCATCTTCACATACTCTTTGAGCATATATATGTTGACCTTTCAATACTAATATCATTAAGAATTGACAGCACATAACTGAACATCCTAATAAAAACAGGATGCACAATTTAAATTAGAACTCAACGAGTATCCCGGGCTCACTTTCGAGAAGTCATTTAATTGAGTCCTCAGCTAGACTCGAGGCTTTGAGTTTCAATTAATTGCGCAATTTCTCTTGCATGAGAAGTTTGTAACTTATCATGAAGCTCCAACTACATTAAAAAATAAAATAAAATAAAATAAAGACGAAGTTAAATTTGACAAAAAAATTGGTCGATGGACTTAATGATGCAACAAGAGCTAATTGGAGAGGCTCCCTCATGTCTTAAATCTATGTGGGACGCACGGTCCTCAATTCTTTTAATTATTGATAAAACAAATCCACCAATTAGTTTTGAAAAATTCACGCTTGTGTCAAATAGGCTTGTTATATGTTGTACACAATAAGGGATGTCTCTCTTTTAAAGTTAGTGGCTACAAATTTGGAACCACATTGAGGTTTTACCGTCTATTTCTTTTTAAAATTGCTACACTCAAAAGTATTCTTCAATAGGTAGCAATGGCATTGTTTGACTGTTTTTAATTAAAAATTGCATCCTAGGTTAGGCTGTTGTTTTGTGAATATTAAACAACACCAAATAGCAAAGGCAATAAGTAATAGCTTCTTGTGTCAAAAATTGAAACTCATCTATATAGTATATCCATGTTTACCAATGTTTTAAAAACCAAACCAATCATCAAAGCGGTAAGGAGGTCGGGTTGGTCAGACCGGTTTAGACCAGTGGTTGAACCGAGTTCAACCAAAATCAGAATCATAAGTCCACCATTCATTAAATAAAGGGAACATTATATTATATTTTATATTTTAACGCATCCCTGATGTTTACGCTCCACAACTCCATTTTGTTGAGCCATGCAGGCATAAATCGTAATGGCGAACACCACTTAGATGTAGTAGGGCTTGGACTCCTTGCCACCATCACCATAGAAATTTTCACAATATTTTCAACAGAATATAAACCAATCAATATTTTCAATATTGCAGCCTAGGTGCAACTAGCATTAATCTTATCTTTTAGTAGATGAGGCCAACATATCTCTATCGTAGTCATCAATGAGTGAAACATATAATCTATAGTTACATTGTTTCAAACAAGTTCAAGAGGATTATGAGAATAGTATATCAAATTATTTTGCCAAATTGGCAAACCTGATAGACTGTTTTACTTTCACATTTCCAAAATATTATAGAAATTGACCTCAGCTGTACACAAATGGACTTGCAGCATTGCCAATAATGTAAAGCCCATCTTTGTTCAGTTCCCATAGTAAAAATGTGTCCGACTTGGGATCCTTAATACAAAACCATCAAAAGAGAACACAATTAGGAGTACTATCTTTTGGTAGTCTCAAAACGTAGAGAAGATTCTTCAGACGGAACCTGAGATGTAGTGAAGGTATAAAGGAAGATGAACCAATGTAATTGATAGTCAAATCTATTCCATTCTCAAGAATGACCAAGTCTGAAACCAAAGTGTGGTGTGCTATTACAGAGAAACCCAAGAGGAAAATTTAGGTGGTGATGTCCCAGAGTCTGTGTAGCATGCAAGATTGTGTCCCTTCCAAGTGTGTCATTAACCATTGGAGGTTCAGGAAATCGATACACTTGATTGAATCGATAGTAGCATTTGACCGTTGTGGCCACACCGACTAGAAATCTGGCACTAAGACCATACAAAGGACTCCGCGTGAGTGGCAACTTGCGAGATTCCTAGACCTCGCCCATACACAAAAGTATGCTCGCCATAGACCTCTATCGCCATGATATTGATTTGAGTTAAAAGAGAGGAACCTGAATAGATGCTAAAGTTCGTGGACAACTCATGGAGAGGTCGAGATGTCAGAACAACAAGTTGTATGGCAAACTCCAATTAATGTTCTCGTCAGTGGAGGAGATTACGGCGGTCTTTCAAGGAAATTGAGTTGGTTCTCGTCAGTGGAGGAGACCAATTGACAGGCCTGACAACAAGGTACGTAGAAATCTATAGATAGGCTCTTGACAAGGAAACACCTAGTTGAACAAGAATCCGAGTGTTTACTAAAAGGAATAATAAGATAAAATGGTCTGTTGGGATTGGGATACAAAGCCATGGCAAATACTGCTTGCCAACAGTATTCTAACTAAATTTATCTCATGGGAATCTTTTCTTTGTTTCCACTATAGTCTGACACTGATCCAACTCGATTAGCCCGGTTTAATTGAAACTTTCTGATGCCCGGTTTGATGGCTGACTTGATCTTAAAAACCAGTTTTGATTTCTCCGCAATTTTTAGACTACTACGTATATCTCAAATGCAAAAGTACACATCAAATGGGTTATTTGTGGCTGCCTAGATAAAAACCTGTAGGCCTAAAAAAATCCACATTGAAGAAACTTTCTTCACAGATGCGTAACCAGCTGGTGTTATACACGACCGCAAACAGAAGAGTTCGTCCATTATTTGATACCCGAGTAAGACAGTATTTCCTGCTCTGCGCCAATTATTGGTAGCTTTGTAATTACTTACACAATATTGCAATAAATGACAACTTTTCTATATACAGGCACTTCGAGACACCAGTGAAGACTTAAGAAAGTTGCTATGGCGTAAACAATGGGAGTTGCTAATATACAGCATTCATACAAAGAATACAATGGTCGAAATGCTGTGGGATGCATCGTCAGGAAAAGTTCATTAATAAAGAGAATTGTAGGTAAAGCAAGTGGCCAAAATGGAGGCTACACAAATAATAAACGAAGGAATTAAGGTGATATTCAAGAGATTCTTTTGTCCCAAATATCCTGCTAACGTAATGGTGCCATCAGCCACGACCCGAGCCAGAGTTCCAGCTTCTGTAGATAGGAGTCCACCATTATATGTGCCACGGGCCAATCTAGAAGACATAACTCGAGATAGAAGAGACAGGTTGACACCTGATATTATCAATAAGAAAACACTGAAATTTATCAAACGGTCCTGCAGAAAAGCATCTAAGAAAAAGAACAGTTGATCCAAAATCAGTAGCAAGGAAAACTACTTGAGCTATCATCATATCTAAATAAGAAGGGTTTCACTCTTCAAACCAAATCGAAAAAACTGAAGTAAAATGGAGATTCACAGCCATGTTCAATTTGAGATACCCAAAATGTCAAGAATGGTATTGAGTAAACCTAGGTAAGATCAATGCATGAATCGATGAGATTGGAATGGACTAGATGATAGAACCCAAATTCCACAAGTAATATTAAGCCTCTGCTCGTCCTTATTAATATAATACCATACATACTTCCATTGCAACAAATTGTAAACAAAAAATGTGAAATTATGCTTCCTACTTCCTCATTCTTCCTTGCATACAAAGATAATATGGCCAACTACCTTTACTTATTGGAGAAGAGGTATAGGGAAGAGAAGATATCAGTCTCACAGTTTACCTTCAAGAACTTCAGCAGATACAAATGTGATAAGAGCAGAACAGACATACTGGGCAACAGTGTATGGAAAGAAGACTTGGAAGCTGAGGACTATACCGATACAGACAATAATTTCAGAAGCTAGTAATATTTGCCTGCAGGATAAAAATTAACGTAGATAAGAACAACAAGCCTTGTGCAATATCAGCTTACACTTAGTCACATAACAAAATGATCTAAAAATCAACTTGATGTCTGATCTCAGTTATTGTATAAAAATTTTCTATCCAAACAAAAATAAATCAATATACAGCAGAAAATTTTGGATTGCAACATTCATAAAGGGCATGTTTATCCTTTAATATTCGGCACCTTGCATGATGTGGAGAACAATTTTCTTCAGGAATTGGATTAAGAAAAAACACTGACTATTAATAAGATGAATACCTGTCTTCAAACATGTTGCTAATGTAGCTCCCAACAATGACATTTACGGGTAGAACAGTTAATCCAAGGCATGCAAGGAAGATTGCCACAGAACCCGTTGACCAATTAAAGTAGTATGTTGTGATGACACTTGATTCAGAGAGTAATATCTCCATTGCATATTTAAGCATAAAATAAATCAATAATTGGACCTGAAGATTGCCAAATGAAAAAAATCATTGTTAATTAAACATTTAGAACTTGTCCTGCTGTTGATATCAAATACCAACATTAATATCATTGACAACAATTGACCAAGAAAATGATATTAAATATCCCAAAAATATCTGAAACGTGATGTTTGCAAGGGAGTTTAAAACAAAAGAGAGATAATAGACTTAAACTAAATTGAAGTTTTAATGGTGGGAACTTAAATTATATATCAACTTAATTATGCATGAAGAACCAGATTGCATACAGTCTCCCTTGAATATCAGCATCTAGATTTATTGTCTGCTTCTGAGCAATATACAGGACCAACATCTTTACACACTATTTGTTTCCTCAAATGGAAAGAAGAATTTTAAGCATCCTCATTATGCATGAAGAACCAGATTGCATACACTCTCCCTTGAATATCAGCATCTAGATTTATTGTCTGCTTCTGAGCAATATACAGGACCAACATCTTTACACACTATTTGTTTCCTCAAATGGAAAGAAGAATTTTAAGCATCCTCAAACTCATTGATGCCTATTACCAACTCTGTCCCAAGCAACCGATCATAGAAGAAAAACACAACAGACATCCACAATGAGTTCTCGACTCCTCGCAACATCCTAGTAATATAGCATGAAAGCCTGATTGGAGGGACAAACCTTTACCATTTCTTGATGATATTTTCACACATCCAAATAACAGTCTGGGGAGAATGTTCATAAAGTGACTAAACCAACCTCAGCACAACTTCAATAGCAGCTAGGATACTAATCTTCTATGTCCATAGATTAATCTAAACAGGGGTTTCCCTACGGTTTCAAGTACATACAACTTCCACAAATTTTTCATAGTGAAGCATCTATTGAGAATTTTATATAATTTTCTAAGGGTTATGAACCAATCTGTCCACGCTTTTGTTAACTGTGCAACACATAATAAGTTGGCAATGCTAGAGAAGAGAATAACTAAAACAATTGAACAGTTTGAGGCGGTTAGGACAGTCAATCAGTGGACTTAGGAGAATGTGTCAACATGGATCGAAGGACTGGCAGGATTACATGAAGACAACATTGTGGATAAATGTAACATCAAAATAGCTATCTGATCGACCTGACATATAACAAATTAAAGATAGAAACAATACACCTTGTGTACCTAAAAAGGTGAAGTATCTATTTCACCTAAAAGAAAGCTGGCATTCAATTCAATCACTAGTTCAATTTCATATGTTAAGAGATGTCACCAATTAGAGCAATGAATAAATCATGCTAATCACTTAGGGAAATACAATCAACAAGAGAAGAAACCACATACTTTTACAGAAGGTGTAAGTAAACGATAGGCTGCTACAATTGAAGTAGCAGGCTTGTGTGAGTCTTCAGGGGCTTCTTCGCTCTCATCATAATCTTGGTCTCCATCTTCATCTTCTTGCTTTTCTCCTGAATTTATAAGCAGAGGTTGTGCAAGGCCTTTCTCTAACTCACTGTTTTTAACTTGTACTGTCAAAACAAGAAATTCTCAGTTTATAAAAATCCACTGTTCAACACTACTGATATCTACATCGCAAGTTTAAGAACAAAACTAAGAAAAAGAATTTCATAAAATTTCTAAGGGAGGAAAAGGTTTTCTTTCATGCTAGCGAAAAATCCATAAGTAAGAAAAAACATGGATATTACACACCAGAACTACTTTCTTCCTGTGGATGGTTCTCTTCCATCTCATGAGCAGGTTCTTTGAAGGTGAACCATAGCCAAATCATATAGAGAAACCAAGCAAAAGCCATAACCCAACCAGGCAAAGTGTCTTCATTGATCGTGAGTTTGTAGATCTTAAAATTTGTTTGAAGTAAACCTGCAAGAGCAGGCCCACAAGCCATCCCAAGAGCACTAGCACTAACAAATGCTGCTGAAGCTTGCATTCGTATCTTAAGTGGTACACAATCACTAATGTAGCGCCTGTTAACAGCTCTTGCAGAACCCAATCTGAAAATATAAACCAATCAATGCTATGAAGTGATACAAAAATAAGAACCATTACCATAATAACAGTAACGAAGAAAACAGTATACTGACTAGGAAAAGATTAACCTTCCACGATTAAATCTAATAAAAAGTAAGCTAAATTTAGAGTGAGAAATTGATTGGTCAAAGAAGAGTCCATCAACCCGTGATACAAGTTCCTAATCAGGATAAATCTAAAATATAATAATGAAAACTCCTAAAAGGAGTCTTCTTGTGTGTATTCCAGTGTTTTAAAAACCGAACCGGTGATCAAACCGGTGGAACATCTGATTCCGGTTCAAGTCTGACTTGGAAGTCATTAAAAAAATTCATAACATGACTCCTATTATCTATCAGCTTATTAACTATATTCACAAAACAAGTTTAAAAATACAGCAACCATTAAAAATTCTAAAATAATTAAAAAATAATAATTTTTAAACATTAAAATAAAATATAATTAAATTCTAGAAATAAAATATCCTTCCAAAATACAAAATTATTCTAAAAATATTTATTTTTTGAGAATCCAACTACATATTTTTCCACGTCTTCACCTATATTAACAATCTTTGTATCCTTCTTTTCATCCATAATAGCTCCAAATATAAAAATTATCAATTTGGTTTCATGGTTAGAGTTTTATTTTAAATGGTTTGGGCCAACAGTAACTAGACCGGTTCAACCAGTTTCGGCGGTTCAGCAATTCACCGGTCAAACCAGTAAAACCGGCCGGGTGATCCGGTTTTCAACCTCTTGCCGGTTTGAGAGCAAACCGAACCGCAAGAAGCACCAGTTCCAGTTGAACCCGGTCGAACCGGCTGGATCGGTCCGGTTTTAAAACATTGGTGTATACTCACACATGACAATAAACTCTCTATTATATAAATCATTGTAACAATTTCATTGTGATATTGGCTAGCAAATCAGAACTATCCAAGAACCAACTCTACAATTAAAACAATACACTAATTCAAATTGAGTAATAGACGTGACAAGAACGACTCCGGATGGAAAGAAAAATTAAACTATAAGGTCACTTACCCACAAAATAGACGACCAAGTAGAAGAACCCATATGGATTGAACGTCATAAGCCAATGCATACATAGTATTCCCAATGAGAAGAACGATACTGCTAAAGACCAGTGGTCTGAAGTATGATTTATTGGACCATGCACTAAAATACACAGAAGAGAACACCTGAGCCACAGCCATAGAACCAATGATAACGCCACAAACTGTTGCAGCTGCTCCAAGGCTTAGCGCATAGTTGTCCGCTGTGGGAACAATTATATATGTGTTAACCATATAAAGGAAGGTGTTTGCCAAGTTCAGCAGAAGAGACATTAGATGGTATCGTTCATCTTCAGCTTGATCTTCAGCTGGAGTCAACAGCTCATCTTGCATAATAAGGGCATGTTGCCCCAAGAATTGCAGGAAGTTTGTTGAATGGGTCAGCCTGTCCACAGCTGATCTTATCGAATCAATTACTGGGTCCTGCAGAATATAACCATAAGGTTCCAAAAACAGAAAATGAACTACACTACAGATGAGCGGAGACCTTTATGATGGTAGATGAAAAGCTAGTGAACCAAATAGGATCAGTACCTGCAGTAAAGCTGATGGCTGATCATAGATTGATCGGTAGCTTCCTTGACGATCTTGCAAATCAGTAAGATTACGAGATATTGCTCCCACAACAGCCCCAATGCCCTGTGATTTCCATTTTCAAGGCCACTTCCAGTTAGGCTGCTATTTCCATAGAAACACTCACATATTTGAGTACATAGAATAAAAGATTCTAAAGCACAGTAGAGAATAACAAAATAAAAAGCAAATTTCATAAAAATCTGGATGTTTGAAAAGGTGAATTTAATACCCATTCCAGAACTTAAAATATTACCACATGCTTGAACACTTGTTGAAGCTGGGAATATGGGTGGTTTGCACGAGTGGTAACATAATAATCCGTAAATCTGTACCCAAAGCGTTTATCAAACTTCTTCATTATCTTTCGGATACCAATAGCATTGATCTCAACAAAATGGAGAAGCTTCAATAGGTCCTGACCAACTTCTCTATATGCTTCCCGCAATTCATATATCTGAGATATATCTGGCTGCTGTCGCAGAATTGCATTCCTTTCCCCTAGTTTCTGTATCCTGCTTGCTAGACACCCTTGTTGTTCGAGCAAAAACAGAACCACCTTTTCAATCTGGAAAACATAGCAAAAGAGCACGGAAAATTCATTCCTGACGTGTTTAAAGGAATACAGAGCCCTTTACTTTCTTAAAACTGCATCTAAGGTTAGAGTATCTATTACTCGTAAAAGTTTACAGAAGTTATGAAAAGCATAAAAAATAAAGTGCAAACGTCTGAATATACCCAAGAATCAGAGAATAAATTTATCTGTTGTCTTACTACTAAAGAATATTTTAGTCAGTTTCTTTTGGTCAGGTAATTCCTGGAAGGTAGCAGAAGATTGATCAGGTTGAGGGAGTATTAGCTTCAAGTTTCATACAATCTGTAGTAATTAGTTATGAGGTTTCAAGTTAGTATGGACAAATATGTTGTTGAACCCCAAGGATAACTTGGGTATTCTACCACATGAACTGTTGTAATGTATTCATTAAGTTATAGTCATATAGATCTATGTTTTAGAATTATATTGATATAGTTATAGTAATTTGGTATTTGAGAGTTAATGGTTGATTACTTGTAAAGGGGTAATTTCTCCTTTTGATGTAAACTCGCTTAAGTTGTTAGTTATAAGAAATCGAGAACTTGAACATAGCACAGTGGTCAGATGGGTGGTTTGTAATGGGAGGTCTTGGGTTCAAGTCTCCTAAGGGGCATGGGAATTGGAGTAAAATATTGTTTTCCTCAAAAATAAATTATAAGAGATCAGGTGTCATTTTTTACACCCTGACAAAGACTGGAGAGCGGTCGCACATTGCAGAGGTCCTCTCTGGTCTTTGTTCCCTCCTTTCCTCCCTTTTCTTCTCTCTTTAAAATGGTAGTAGAGCGCAGCTCCAAATTTGAAGTTCTTTTTTTTTTTTTTTGAAAGTTCAAATTTGAAGTTCTAATAAGACGATATCATGTCTTCTTGAAGTGGAGAGCTTCCTTCTAAATCAGTAATACTGCACAGCTGATCAGCCCAAAAGATAAGGTCTTCCCTTCTTTCCAATACCATTATGTTAGCTGTACAGCTCCTTGGCACAGGGCAGTGGTTTAGAGTCAAGCAATAGCTAGTTAAATCTTTCCCCTGTGGTATGGGTATCCTAGGGTTCAGTATCAATAAAAAAGAATACAATCTGGACTGCAAGTTTGATGGGTAAAACTTGAAAGACTGAATATAGGTTTCTACAATTACTGAGAAAATAACAAATAGAGAACAAAACAAAAAAATAAACTATAAGAATATGTAAAATGTAACAGAAAATCAGAGCTTAATTCAATCTGATAACTCTAATCTCTGGGTAATACATGGGAAGTCAACAAACATAAAAGACTCCTATTCTATCTCTTCTAGGACATTGACTCTAATTAGAACTTTCCTGAACAAACTTTCTATTGCTAAAAAAATTCTATATAAACTCCTATATAATCTTAACATGGAAATAAAGACTCAAGCTTTAAATAAGAAACAAACACTTAAAAATAAACTGTGCAAAACTCTTAAAGATTAAGAAAAGTAAACTGCAGATTTCAGCAAGTTGTACTATTTTCAGAAAGTGCTCTTTTAGGGAGCTACTTAATTTAGATGAATTCTTGGAAGGACATCTAGACTCTTTTACTCAAAACCTTTTTCTTCCTTCTTCTTCCATTATAAAGAAATCAGAATGGTGTAATCTCTTCACCAAGATTATTCTTCAAGCATAACCTTGTTACTGCCTCTTAGCTGTGTATTGGTCTTCTCACCTTGTTACTGCCTCTTAGCTGTGTATTGGTCTTCTCACCTTGTTACTGCCTCTTAGCAATTGTATCTGCTGTCTCTAGATCCCTAAATCTGGAAGCCCACCTATGTTGGCTCTCTAGTTGACTATTTTTTTTTTTTTTTTTTGAAAGTTGGTATTTCTTTTATTCATCTCATCTCAGAAATAAAGTACAGCCCAATTGGGCAATTTCAGAAACAGTATAATTAGGGGATCCTAATAATAAGACTTTGTTCGGATACCCCCTGTTTTGCTAGAAGATCAGCTCTTCCATTTGCACTCCTAATTACATGGTTCCAACTAAAAACATTACTAGCTAGATCATGGATCTCATTTAACACTGATTGTAACCTCCAAGGCGCTTTGAAATCAGATTTACACCACTGAAAAATCACTTGGGAGTCACTTCCTCATGTAGTGGACCGGCCAAGTGAGAGTTCAAAAAACATCTTAGCCTATGTAGTAAGTTTTTGCTTCAGCTGTTAAGGAATCAACAATGTCAATAGGCCCAGAGTAAGTAAGGAGAGTATCCCCCATATGATTTCTAATTAGGCCACCAACACCAGTAGGGCCCGGATTGCCCAAAGAGGACCCGTCGAAATTCAACTTAAATGAGTAAGGTGGAGGAGCATCCCACGATTGTGTTCTAGTGATAGCATGTTCTCCATCTCTAGCATGGACAACCTAAGTGTTCCAGATTGTAGCACCCATCAACATCTTTGAACGACTTATGTGTTTTCAGTCATCCAACTACATGGTGTGAAATAGAATTACAAGTGTCAAGCCAAGGCCTTGATTTGATATGGAAAATTCTGTAATTGCGCTCCTTCCAAATCAACCAAGGGATGAAACCCAAACAGCATCTGAACATCAGATTGCCTTTAGAGCTAAAGCCAAGAGAACCGGCAAGTCTGGTGATTCCATGGAGGTCTTGTGGGATAGCAAGTGTAACACCAAACCTGTTAAAGATAAAGTTCCAAATCCTCCAGCTATATGGGTAATGAATTAGGAAATGATTAAGTGTTTCTGGCACAGCATTGCAAAGGGGGCATAAGGTTGATTGGATTTGCATGCCCCTTCTCACTAAGAGGTCACGGGTTGGAAGTCTACCATGTAGACAACACCAACTGAAGAAAATCTGCTTCCTTGGGCAAGAGTACGACCATGCTACAGCAGCCTTATGGTTAGAACTTGTTTCCACTGAGAGAAGTCTATAACCCGATTTGACCAGGTAGGAACCATTGGGGTGAGGTGTCCAAATTAAGATATCCTCTTGATCCCTTCTGAGATAGGTTTTAGAAAGCTCCTCTTGTAGCTCAATAATTCTGATAGCCTCATGCTCATTTAGGTCCCTCCGAATAAGTGGCAGCCAATTTATGTCTTTTGGCTGACCACTAGGAATGATTTCAGAAATACAAGAGTTCTGATTTCTTATCAAACAATATAGACCGAATGGCGGAGCGAGGGGAGCGTCGCGACGACAATTCTAGGGCACCAGCGCAGTCGCGAAGGGAAGCACGAACCACGGAAAGGCCTCCCTTGGCCAGCAATGCCGGAGGTGCGCATGAGACGAGACCTTGATACCACCGGAGGAGGAGGTTGGAGAGTCGTGGATTGGAAACGGCGTGGAAAAACTCGAGATTTGGGGAAGTGCCGTTTCGAGCAGTCAGAACTTACAGTAGATGATGATTCGAGAAGAAGGGTGGTTCGTTTTGCCGTCCAGACTGGAGATAAGCGATCCTTCATCCAGATTCCACACGAGATTGGGGATAATTTCACGTTGCAACTCAAGTCCGGATTTGGCTCAACGTCGTTCTTCTCTCGTGAGATCTGGTTCGAGGATTGTCATATACCATTTCTATCTACAAGACGGCTCGTTGGGAATGCAAGCTAGTCCATTACAAAGAAAGGAAAGTGCTTGCACGAATTTATATACCAGAAAAAGGGGAGGCAAAATGCTCGCCATGGCAGATCTTACTTTCTACATTTGAAACCCTTTTCCCCCAACAATAGGAGGCTCCGGTTCGTCAATTCCCCCCACCACCACCTGAACATGCCTTCATTATCGAGAACCAGACCTGGCGAGATATTGCTTCTGGTCCCCGTACTGGTAATGCAACGCCTAGTGAGAGCTGGATTGAGGAGAGGATTGCAAAAAGGAAAAATGATCTTTCTCTAGGTATTATTGTCAAGCTTGATTGGAGTTTGTCTAACGTGGCTCAACTCAAATGCTAGATCCGAGAGCGATGGAGTTTAGACTATGTGCCGCAAGCTTTCTATCTGGGGGAAGGGAACTGGCTTATAATGGTTCGGGATACCTAGGCAAAAGAACTGGCACTGCAATGGAACCACTCGGATGCAATCCCCAACAGAGACACCAAAAATTGGGAGGTCGCGCCAGAAACAGGGCCACTGTCAGTCTGGCTGCGAGTTTGGGGAGTTCCTCCTGAGATGTGGGACTCCGAAATTCTGAAAATGGTAGCCGGTCGTTTCGGCGACGTCGAAGCTTTGGAGGAGATAGAAGGTAACAGAAATATGACCTACGCACGTCTCCTTGTTCGACCAAGTCAACGGCCATTACAAGAAAAATGGACAGACCTGAACTATGGGGGACGTTGTTACGCCATTCTCCAGAAACCCGAGGAATTCATTCCTCCATTCCGTGTGGCCTGTAAATTGCGGGAGGAAGAAGATGATGAGTCGGATCGTAACTCGGTCAACTCATTGGCTTTCGTAGGAGCCGAGCCACATGCTGACCCAGAAGACAAGCCACTCGTTGAGCCAATAGTGCAACCAGTAGCGGAATCACGAGCTGACCCAATGGAGCTTCAAACTCGACCGAACTCGGCGCAGGAGCGAGTCGACCCAGACGAGTCAGAACACATTAGTGGATCTATTTCATTCAGCCCTTGGCAGTCATCCAGCGAACAACGTCGTCCTCTTATTCCTTCTCTCCTACATCCTATAAATTCTCCAACTCGTTCTAATGAAGGCTCGCAAATTCGAGGCACAATAGTCCCCGCTGCCGAGCAGATTTCAAAAGCAATCGTGGTTGCTGAAGTTCAGGACACCAACAGCTGCTGTTCGGAAAATTACCCAAGCATCAGCTCCTATGCAAATGCTCTCTATTGAAAAATCTCCCAATTCTGTTCAAGGGCGTTGCAATATTCAATTGGAGGATGTTGTTTCTTCAGAATTACAAAAAGAAGGAAATAAGGAGTCAAGGACTTCCATCGGACCTAAGGAAATTAATTTGGAAGCAATTCCAGAAAAGCAAAAATCCTCAGAATTTTCTTGGGTGGAAAAACTCAGAATGGAGGTGGAATTAGGGAACTTGACTAAGAAAGACTTTCAGGCTATTCTCCCCAAGGTCACCAAATTAGATGCATCCAACCAAGTCCAAGAGACTGAAAGATAGGACAGAATTCAAACAAGGGGCAAGGGTAGAGGAAAGGGAGTTGCACAAGCTACAAAGACAAGGAAGAAATGATTACTGTCACATGGAACATTAGGGGAGTCATAAGTAACAGTAAAAGAGCTGTTATTCGTAATGTAATTCAGCAAAGCAGGGCCCATATTATTCTTCTTCAAGAAACCAAAATGGACCTTATGCTTGAAAGCTATGTCAGGGATTTGGTTCATTTTAATAGACCAGAATGGAAGGCCAAGAATGCCATTGGTACCACTGGTGGTATCTTATGCATATGGAATCCTCGTTTTGTCACAATGCAGAATATATTCATTGGTGATTTTGCTGTAGCTATTAATTTAACTGATTTATCCAATGGGAAGTCCTGGTCCCTAGGTGTTGTATATGGGCCATCCACATACTCAAACCGAAATGTTTTTTGGGAGGAGCTCACAAGTCTGTTAAGCCAATGGAATAATCCCTGGTTGCTTGGGGGATTTCAATGCTATTTGCAGAAGGAACGAGAAGAAACCTATTGCTAGCTCAATCACTGCCACCATGAGAGGGTTTTCTAATTTCATTGGGGGATCCGAACTTGTTGATGTACCTGCCTTTGGGAAGGCTTTTACCTGGAGCAACTGTAGAAGGCCAGCCACTCTCTCAAGACTAGACAGATTTTTATGTGAATCAAAATGGCTTGTATATTATCCGAGGGCTGCTTGCAAAGTTCTTGGGAAAACTGTCTAAGATCATTGGCATGTTCTTCTTGACACAAATTCAGAAATGTGGGGTAGAACACCATTCAGGTTTGAGAACTACTGCCTAGAGGATGAACATTTTATCCCTCAAGTAAAAGCATGGTGGACAGATATTCATGATGAGGGAATGATGAGTGGAAAATGCTTTAGGAAACTCAAAGCTCTCAGAGGTAAAATTGTCAATTGGTCGAAAAATCAGAAAATAATTCAGAATGCAAGGAAAGAAGAGTTGTCTTCTATTATTTCTCATATGGATCAAACCGAGGAGATAAGAGAATTGCTAGACAATGAGATTGCTAGCCGAATCACTGCAGTAACTGAATTCAATAATATCCTTCAAAAGATGTTATTTGCTGGAAACAAAAATCAAGGCATAAGTGGTTACTAGAGGGAGATGGGAATACAAAGTTTTTTCATGCTATGGCCTCTAATTGAAGGAGAGTGAACAGAATTTGTTCCTTGGAGGTAGAGGGTGTTGTCTCTTCTGACAAAGATGATATTATCAGAAACATTGTGGACCACTTTACAAGACTATATTTTGAGGACTCTCCTAATAGGCCTCGGCTTCCTGGGGTATTCAGTCAATGGTTAACTGAAGCCCGTGCGGATGAGCTTGAATTGCCTTTCACCAATGAGGAAATTGATGCTGCTGGTAAGTTCATGCCAAAGAACAAAGCTCCACGACTGGACAATTATAATGGAGAATTTTTTAACTCATGCTAGGATATTATCAGAGATGATGTTACTCAAATGCTTCATCACTTCCATGAATATGGGCTCACTTGCAATGCAATGGGGTCTACTTTTATTGCCCTACTTCCAAAGAAAAGGTGTGTTGAAAGGATTACTGATTTCAGACCGATTAGCCTTGCTAATAGCACCTATAAAGTCATAGCCCGTGTTCTCGCTAGCCGATTGCAGAGAGTCATGAACTACATTATCAGCCCTGAGCAGCATGCATTTATAAAGGGTAGGAACATCATGGATGCAGCTATGTGTACCCACGAGGTTCTTCATCTGTGCCATCAGAGTAGTGAGCCACATGTCATTCTTAAACTTGATTTTGAGAAGGCATTTGACAAAGTCTCATGGGACTACATAAGACACATGATGCAACTCCTCGGTTTTGGTAGGAAATGGAGAAGGTGGATTATGTCTTGCATTTCCTCAACTAGATACTCTATTCTGGTTAATGGTGGGGCTCACGGTTTCATTAAGCCAAGTCGAGGCCTCAGACATGGGGATCCATTATCTCCTATGCTCTTTAACATAGCAAGAGAAGGTTGGAGATACTTGCTGAATTTGGCTATTGAGGAGGGCTGGATTGATGCAGTGTTTATTGAGGAGGGATTGAGGATTCCACTGGTCCAATTTGCCGATGATACAATAATTTTTTGTAAGGGCACCAAGGATCAGCTAGAGAGTATTAAACACATCCTAATTTTGTTTGAGATGTCTTCAGGGTTAAAGATAAATTGGACCAAATCTACTTTATCAGGTTTCCATATTAATGATCTTATGCTTGATGATATGGCTGCTTCTTTGGGCTGCAGAGTGGGATCTATTCCATCTACTTATTTGGGTTTTCCTTTATTCATCAGTAGAACTCCAAAACACTATGGGATCCGATTATTGAGAAGTTACAAAACAGGTTGAGTACATGGCAAGGTCGACTTTTATGTAAAGCAGGTAGAATTGTCTTGATTAAAGCATGTCTCATTGGGATTCCCACTTATTTCCTGTCCTTCCTACATTGCCCGGCCTCGGTAGTATCAAATATTGAAAAGATTATGAGAAATTTCCTCTGGTCAGGTACCTCTAAAAACTCTAAGATGCATTTAATTAACTGGGAGGAAGTTTGTCAAAGTAAGGAGAAAGGTGGTTTGGCATAAGAAGGATTAAACATATCAACTCTACTTTATTGAGCAAATGGATATGGAAATTGAACTCGAATGAGGATGTGGCCTGGAAAATGAATTGTTAGGGCCAAATTTGGTAGAGGAAACTTGCATTGGTGGCTTGAAGGTAGGGGGCGGGGCTAGGGGTTTTTCTCCTAACTGGAGAAGAATCATTAAACTCCTTCCCTCCTTCCGCCAAAATATTTTCTTTCATCCTGGTAAAAGAAATAAGACACATTTTTGGACTGATTCATGGTTAGGTGACATCCCCTTAGCTGAGAAATACCCCAGATTATTTCTTCTTGCAAGGGATCAACAATGCTTCATATCTGATATTGCTCCATCGGGTCAACTCAATAATCTTAATTGGGAATCCCTACTTAGAAGATCATTAAATAATGATGAAGCTATTGACATTTCCCATCTACTGGGGGAGTTCAACAGTGTCTGCCTTAAAAGGGAGGATGAGGACAAGTTAATGTGGAGACCTAAGCCGAAGGGTATTTACACAGTAAGATTTGCTTATCTTACTTTTGCCAATTGCAATTTGAGCAATCATCCGGTGCGGCATTGTTTGGTCTCTATCTTGCCCAAAAGACAATATTTTTCGAGTTGGTGTGCCATGAGGGAAGATTGCCTACCAGAGATCTACTTCAGAGGAGGGGAATGCACATTACCTCAGGTCATTGTCCTTTGTGCCGAGTTGTACCCGAGTCAGTGGACCATTTCTGATCCACTGCTCATATAGCTGGAAGGTTTGGATGTTCATTCTCAGTTTATTTGGGTCAGAAATTGTTATACCGCATGGTTTGATTAGTATTCCATCAATGACTAGCTCATTGGGATTGAAGGATAGAGGAAGGCTCATGTTCAAGTGTTGTGTAGGCTTTATTCCTTGGTTCCTTTGGAGAGAAAGGAATAGGAGGATTTTTCATGGGAAGGAAAAACATTGGAGATATGTGGCCTATTCTACCCTACACTCTATTGTGGGATGGCTCAAGCTTCAAAGCTGTTTTCAGGGGGTTGATGCTAGTACCATTTGGATGTCATGGGCCGAGCATGCATGTGTTGACACTTCTAATCGATCAGCAAATCAAGTTTAGCAGCCTCCTCCTCCCTCCACCTACAAGCTCAATTTCGATGGATCCTCACTTGGTAATCTAGGCCCTGCTGGCATAGGGAGAATAATCAGAGATTCTTCGGGAGAAGTTATTCTAACTTATTCCGGGCCAATTGGAGTCAATTATTCAAATACTGCTGAGGCACTTAGTCTCTTGCAAGGTCTTAAATGCTTTGCCGGCTTGGGATTGGGATGTAGTCTCAATGTCGAGGGGGATTCCAAGGTGGTTCTCTCTTGGAGTTCCGGCGAGTCAAAACCTCCATGGCGATTTCGTTTCCTCTTTAATGAACTTTGTGCCTACACTAGCTTTGTAATTTCTTGGTCTCATGTGTTAAGAAGTGCGAATGGTCGCGCTAATTCTCTTGATAAGCAAAGGGTGCATCAGCAAATTCTTGTTGTGTCACCCTAATTGGGCTCATACTTTGTAATTCTTTCAAAATATCAATGAAAAACAACTTTCAAAAAAAAAAAAAAAATCAAACAATATAGACCAGGAAATTTTTCAGCTAGTGAGCACTCACCTATCCATTTATCAATCCAAAAACATGTTTTATCCCTCATGCCTGGTTGAATTTTGGCATTTTGAGCCAGGATAGGCATGAGCTTGATAAGTTTTTTCCAAATTGGAGACAATCTCGATGCACTAATAGACTCAAGCCACCAATCTCTATTTCCACTTTTGGTTACAAGTTTCTTCCATGTCACATTACCTTTCACATTTATTTTCCACAACCATTTGAGCAGGAGAGCATCATTCATGTGTTTGATTTTTCTGATTCCCAAGCCACCTTCTCCTTTTGATCTGCAAACATCCTCCCAATTGATTAGGTGCATTTTTTATTTTTTTACTATTTTGACCTTTTACTTCATGAAGAGGTGGAACATACTAAGAACAAAAACACAATTTTCTTGTCCGAAAAATATTTTATGTGCTGATATCATCATGGTTTGTTGTTGACATTAGCATCGAGTTTGTTGGTATCAATTGGATCCTCAGTAAGTGTTGGCATCCGAAAATTTGTTAAGGTTTTTGGATCTATCTGGTCGTCACAGTATTAATCAGACATTTGCTATTGGCTACAAGGTGCTTCTCAAGCTTCGGTCCAATCACCAACTTAATGTCACTCGATGCCGATATCAGAAACTTGATCACTAGTTCTATGGGCCCTTCACTACTCTAGCATACCAGGTCGTGTATCATTTGGATCTTCTATCCATATCAGCCTTTCACCCGGTCTTTTCATGTATCCCAACTAGTGTAACGTGCATTCTAGGGATCCTGCTGCTTCACCTTTGTCGCCTTGGAACAGTGTGGATGTTCCACACCATGTCTCTCAGGCCATCCTCCATGGTTGCCATGTTCAAGTCTATACTGCTTACAGACTGATTGATTCATTAGTTGTGTCAGTAGCTCAAACCTGAAAACACTTTCCGTGCAGCTTATCCCAACTTTGCCGAACCTTAAGGGCAAGGGTCTTTCGAGGAAGGCTAGAAATGATATGTAATAAGAAAGGCATCCTTAGCCTTTAAGTCTTTTTGGTTGGACTTTCATGTATTAAAGACAATGGTGTAATTTCCATCACAAATTTATTATTATTAGTAAAAGATGCTGACTGATCTCAACAATCAGAGTAATTGCCCAAAACCTCTCGTATTCTCTCTTCTATCCTCTCCTGCTCTCCTCTCCTTCTCTCTCCACTTTCTCTTCATCTTTACTTCTTCTCACACTATATTACCTGAGTTCTTGCTGGCTTGGTTGTCAAAGAACAGAAAGGTAACACAACAATATCATTAAAGAAGATTGTAGAGAAATTCTCATGCATGTTGTAGTGGAATTATAGGGGTATATCGTATGACCATTTTCAGCACTTAAAGGATTTGTAGTTGTTTAAGGTGTATTTGTGACATTCTTTAAGTGAGGTTACAAACTACCCCATGGAAATTGAATCTGAAATTTAGTATGATTAACAAGATCATTGAACCTCCAAGATCCCTTCTATATAATTATAACGGTCTAATATCTAGAATAGGCTACATTTCACCAAGATATATATTTTGGGTATGAAACTAATCTGGCAAAAGAATAAACTAGATACAGAAATTGAGTCAAGAGTTCATTTCATTCTGGCAAAGTCAAAAGTACAAAGCATAGGGAGGGCCCTATACCACCAATCTAAGGAGACACCTTCACCCGCCACAAGTCAGTTAGGTCCTTAGCAGAACCCTATATATGATGCCAAGAGACTATATACAAACTAGCTATCAATTAAATCTCATTACAAATTCCCCAAAACATCAAGGGCGCTTTAGTACCCATCATCAAACTAGTCACATTAGCTGAGTTGCCCTCACCTGCAGAGATTGCCATCTAGTTAGTGTGTTAGAATCCTTGTCTACTTTAGTATTTATGCTTTGGACATCTCAGATTAATCTGTTACATGGGGGAGCTGGATGAAGCTGAATACTATAGTATCTTGAATTCTGTTTTGTTCAGGTTGTAAGTTTCTTTGAGCATGCAAGCTCAAAAACGGAAGATCAAGAAAGTCAAACCTAGATTTCTGAATATGTTTAAAGCCGCCCAAATAACATATTCTTTAGAACCAATTTCGCATTAAGACTTTGTATCTTTCTTCTTTCACATGCCTGAGGGAATATGAGACAAATTTTCTAACAAGATGAAGATGCATGCTAGTGCTTGGGGGAAAGTGCAACAAAAAAATATTTTGAGTTAATTAGGTTTTTTATTTCCAATAAAATCACTTCCTACAGAAGGTAGTTTCTAGCCTAAGAATTACAAGAATATGATGCAGCTATGTATACTTTTTGTGAATCGAAATTTTCCCATCTCCCTTGCACACATCAAAGCATAGCTCAAGTTTGTTTATGGCATAGCTGAAGTGCATCTGACTACGATATCTTTGAAATAGAACTAAGGAGAATAACACTATCTACTTTGTTATCTTTACATTCATAGAAGCATACAAAACTCATCTATGTAGAACTATTGTGTTTAAGGATAAGATACACACTATGCCTGTTAATTTTTTATATACGCATTGACTATAATTTCGCATACCAAATGAGGACCTAGTATTCCATCAAAAGCAACAAATAAAAATAAAAAATAAAATAAAGATAATAAATAAATAAGAAATTGTCTTTCTGCTATTGAGCGCTTCCCAAACTGATATGTGCGTAAAATACAATATTTGTCGAGAGCATGTCTAAGAGAAGCATTACCTGGCTATCAAGCATACGGGAAAACTCTTTGAGAACTTGGCGACGGTCCTGTGGCCCAGACGGTGTTTGCTGAGAGTACTGCTTTACTTTCTTCTTCATTAATTTGTAGTTGATGTAAAACCTGATAACATATACTTATAAGCATAAGAATTGGACATATACATGAATCAGGGCAGAACTATCAATACAGTGTCATGCACAAGGAGCTTTGCATAGGCGAAGTCCTCGAGACAATGCCTATCAGGTCAGCGACCTGGACATTCATCACAATGTAATTATTCAAAAGGGTTGATGCAAGATCAAATTTTACTGTCCCAAACAATGTTTTGAAAACCAAAACGGTTATCAAACTGGAAGGAAGGTTGGGATTGGTCAAACCCAGTTAGAACGGGTAGGACCAAAGGTTGAAAATCAAAATAAAAATTTTTCAATATTGTTTCGCTTATTGCAGCCTTTGACAGAAGGAATCAATGTGTTGAGTAGGTTAGAGCTTTTGTTCCAACTTTCCAGGTCCTGCCTCCGAATCCCGCAACCCACAACATTGGACTTTTTATCCTTCTACTCTCTCTTGTTACCAATACAGTAAACCGGACCAACTTGAGGTCAAACAAGACCATCTGGCTGATTCATGTGGCTTAGGTGAAAATCCGTTTCTGGCCTTTGTAAACTGGGATATCCTCCGATTCCGGTTCAACTGGCTTGAACCAGCCAGTTTGGTCCGGTTTTGACAACATTGGTCTAGAAACTCAAAAAAAGGCCCATAAGAATTGAATAAATTAATTCACAGCCCTTTCTGTAGGATTTGAAGAACAAAAGATATGGTACCTACAGCCTACATCAATTTAGAAAAAAAAAATAAAAAATAAAAGGAAAATTTACAATATCTTTTGAGGAAATTTTACATATATTCAGCAACATTTTGGAGGCCTTTGAAGTTTGAAGGAAAACTTATTACCTGCTTCAAGAAAATTTAATTAAAGGGATGGAATCTAAAACCGTAACTTGAGCAATCAGTTGATTGTACCACAAGATATCATCATCTCCTAAACTTTTTATATATGAAAAATTACATGCAGGTTACATGAATTTTTGTCACATTCAGCAACACCTTGAAGGCCTCTAAAGTTTAAGAACCCATAACTTGCTCGAAATCCACTTATATAATGGACTCATATCCAATTGATATAACTTGTTTTACTATCAGTAGGCTGTACCACCCTATATCACCTTTTTCTCTCCCCTAGTGTTTTATGCATGATTTGTTTCAACTCTACTCTTTCTTTTTTTTTAATAATGTTCAATCTCTACTTAAAAATGCTGTAAACATCATACATTTTCTTAATAAGTAACTTTAAAACATATCTTTCCTTTTCCATAGGTGAACAGAATCAAGCAATACTTTTTTACCGATGCTCATTCAGAGACACCTTGAGATTTTGATAATTGACAGTTTAAATTTCTACCAGTTTGCATCATAGTACAAGTATACCTTTGCCATTCTGGGATTTGTCGTTCCTTCAACTTCTTCCCAAAAGCAACCATGTTCGATTGTTTGTTACACTACAGGCACAATAGAGATAATGGATCAAAAATTTGGCAAGTAATAACAATGTGCAAGCTTACGTAAACCTTCATCCAACACAAAGAACATTTGAAAAAAAAAAATAGAGAATTTGCACTCTCACAATACTGCCAGAAACAAAACATTGACAAGATGACAATTTTTGTGAGCTCAATACCCACTCCAATTGTAATTACGGCAACTTACAAGGTTGCTTTGAGCATGTCAAATTGCACTTTCAGGTTTTTACCCACGAAAAAAACAGAGTGAAACCTTATTGATAAGAAAGGAATATTACATAGGGACAGCTCATGAGCAAACCCCATGAAAGAGGAAATAGAATACGAATACAATCTCCCACAACCAGATTCTACGGCGAATATCATTCCTAGCAATAGTCAGCAACTAAGTCAACCAACAAACAACTACAGCACCCTGGACAGACTATAGAGCAGCTGATATAATGAATTTCATCTAATATCTTCGAAAGCCACCACGGAGGAAGGCATTGCCAGCTTCCCAGCTTATATTGAAACAAGAATCACTGTAAAACTAAAGGAGTAGAAAGAACCAGGATAGAGACCCACATTCATACAGAGGTGCATACTGCATATGCTTGAGCCGTAGTTGAAGCAGCAATGCCAAGAAGCCCCACATAAGAAAGCCTTCTCTGCGCCTCATTAACTTAATTACCCTCCTATATCTGCTGGAAAATATTCCTACTTGATCTTCCACCAAACTTCGATTTAAGGATCCACAGGCTGGTCCTGGTGGTTTTCTTTAGCTAAGAGTGGGCATTTTGTGTGGGAAGATTTTGGAAAAAAGAATTGCAGCTTATGAATTTACACCGTTGCAAACAGCAGTCCGTGTTATCAGTTTGCCTTCTCAAATAGTGGAACCAAAAAAGAGAAAAAAAGGAGCATCATTGCTAAAAGTCTATCAATGTGCACTTCCTAAAGTGCCCAAACAACAAAAATCATTGATAGAGACCAGAAGATTTCGACCAATCTGGTGATCCTAGATTAGCCTCGTGCAGAATCAAAAAATCCCCCGAATAAAGTATTACAATCTAAGTCCACTTTACAAGGACCGCCAAATAATGATGTACAGGCAAATGATGATTGCAGCATGTGATGAAGAAATGAAGTGTCTATAGTTTCTTCTAACTTTAAAAAAAAAGGCCATTCCCGCTATTTCTTAGGAACTTAGTCCACATGACTTGAACTCTGAAGAAAATAATTTATACTTTGA
Organism: Aristolochia contorta; assembly: GCA_022405105.1. NCBI lineage: Eukaryota > Viridiplantae > Streptophyta > Magnoliopsida > Piperales > Aristolochiaceae > Aristolochia > Aristolochia contorta. The sequence goes on from CM039665.1 coordinate 23,019,077, forward strand.
TAAGGTTTCAAGTTGACCACTTTCTATTATCTCTCCAACAGTCAGGACTTTGATGAGTTCAAAGCAACTTGTTTTATTCAATCCCATATGCTTTTGGTTAAATGGAGTAAGTTGTGGTAACTAATTACCTGATATTGGCTCATTAAAGTGCTTCTCCCTCGGGAATATCTAATTAATCATGGAATTCAATTTTGCAAGGTTTACTGCTTAAAACATATATTGACAACATTGAAATTTGAACTGCTACTCATACTGTCAACAACATTTTATCACAAAACATGTGACTTTTAGACAAAGGAATTTAGTGTGCTCCCAGACTGTGCTCGGAATTGACAAGTTATTATATTAGAGTACCTGATCTAACTATGAACTTTAAAATTTTGAACCAAACCTTGGAGCCAACGTATGTCAACTTGCAACTGTCTTTCAGAAAAATCAATTGTGGCACATAAGACAACTGACTAACGCATACCACCTGCTACATCTAATCCTACACATGAACTTCAACTGCCATTGAAGGTCATTTTGTGTATTACAATCATGAATATAACGAAAAAATAACTTCCTGAAAAAAAAAGGTCATTCTGTAGCTGATACTACAGATTATGTAAGCATTCAGCTGGTGTAGTAGTCATTTACGGACTCCACGATTATCAAGCATCATAAACAAAATTTATAAGCAGGGTACACCTTCCACAAAGGATGTTTTGTTCCTTTACTAATTCAAAATCAAAACAACTCCAGCGTTGAGTTCGAAAAATCAAAGTAAACAGGTCGGGAACAAAGAAACGAACGCTAGGAACATTTGAATCCAGCTTTTTAAAGACACAATTAGAGAGCTTTTGCATGCTAGCATACATAAAAAATCAATAGGAACAGTGAAGGCCCATGCATAATTTAAAAATCTACCCGATTTAGAATTTAATCCAGAAGCGCTCTAGAACACAGACAGGATGGCATGACTCACCTTCTGCCGTGCAGCTGCAACCCGCAATAATTCAATCTAGATGACCATCAACAAACCTCGATTCGGTGGTAATACCGTTTCCTACAAATTAAGAAACGAGAAACGAGCAAAGCAAAGCAAAGCAAATTGAGTATTAAAACCGAAAAGAAGACGACCAAACTTGCGAAGAAGAAAGAGAGAAGAAAAGTCTGCCTACACACGTGTCAAAGTAGGCAAAAGAATTGTACGCAAGGAGAACGGCGCCGCCTTCGACACAGCGACCGTTCCGTCGAAACTGGGGGGAATAGCGCAAAAACACCTCTTAAACGAGAAGACCACGAGGCTCGGGCACGAAAGAATCGGATCTAGCAAGAATTATAGCCGCGCGGATTCTGGAATTTAAGAGACGATTAAAACAGTAGTCTGTATTCCCGGGCCCGGAAACAAGATCTAGGAAGCTTTGGACGAGTTCGTGAGCCAGTAAAACACGGCAAAGACAGTGATATTGCCGAAAGTTGCCAAACACATGCTCGGATGCTTCTCGTCGACAGGGAGTACTCTCTCGTTAAATGGCCTGATGATGATGATGATGATGATGACGACGAGGACGTTGATTCTCCTCTACAGGCTACAGCACAAAGAGTGAAGCGCTACCTGTCCACGCGTATCATCCACAAAGGACAAATTTGTACTGGTGGGCGACCTCATGGGCCTCTGAGATTCTGCAACTGGAAAAAAATATATAAATATTTATGAACAAAATATAACTGTTACTGATTTGTCTTACGATCTCGTTAATAAATATTTTAATCATAAAATATTATATATAAACTTATTTTAGGTGTTTAATTCTTTTTTTCCTAAATTAATGATGTTAGAGGACTGTGTTAAATAAGGGCTTAAAAATGATGTTAATGTCATTATGATATCAACCAACGGGTCAACCCAGTTGAACCGTTGGGACCCAACCCATGTTCTTTTTCGGGTCCATGGGTGCAACAAAAATAAAGCTTTATTTATCATTTGAAAATTATTTAAAACTATTATTTTATTGAACCGGACCGGAATTTATCCCAGTTCGGTTGAAGGTCCGGTCTGACAGTAAATTATCTTTGAGAAGAAGCAGGTTTGAAAAGGTTAACTTAAAACAAATTAAGAATTCTTTAATATTTGAAAAGCATACGTATCTTGGAAAATATGGAATCACATCCGGATAAATTTGGACAAGTCAAATAAGGACAAAATGATTCATTCACTTGAATCTACTAAGAATCTATCAAAAGTTTTGTTCTACTCACGCAACCATTCCTTTCATGCCAAGGGTGTTTGTCAATAGAAGAGACCCGCCACCCGGATCTATATTTGTCGGACATTAACTGGAAATGGAATCACAATACATTCGAATAAGCCAATATTAATGACAAAAAATTCGCTTTCAATCTACTTTCAATCGCTCAATTAATTTTTTCTTTTCTTTTTTGGTCACACAACTAGTCCTTTTTCATGCAAAGGATAAGTTAGTAGCAGATATCTGCTATTGCACTCTAATATGCTTGTCATGACTCATGAGTAGAGATTCGCTTAATATTTTTGCGGAAAATCATATCAGTAATTCCATGTTTTAGTGTGATATCGGTTACTTATTATGTGGCTGTCCTCCTGGAACCTAGTTGGTAGTTTAGATAAGGTTTAGGGTTACTCATGGAATAGGAAGATAGATCCTACTTAAGCTCTTACGTAGACTATTCAACAAGGACGTCACATAGTAAATCGTCACAATAAAATATTGGCCGTACCCATGTCACCACTCTATTTTTTCATTGCCTTGCTTTTCGATCAAATCAAATCTTTTTAGTAGGTATTCTATTGGGTTTTCCCTATGGGACATAAGATCAAGTCTAGCTGACCAAGTACTTATTGTGTTTTTCTATGGAATTTATTGAGGGATTTTTTAGTTATGTATATTATAAGTTTTATGTTCTTAGATTTATTTTAATGATACAGCCACTTGAAGAATTTTAATGCAGAGATACCGTGGAAGTACTATTGTATGGAATAAATATCACAAGTTGCTATTCTTAATTGCTCAAAATATCGGATATCAAGGAAAAGCAGATAGAGGAATAATTAAGTATCCATTCGTTGATGTAAATTTTGATCTTTTGTACATTAAGATATGTGTGTACAGTGACCGTGATTATAAGTAAAGAGTAATGCTATATGCACTTTGAAAGTGCTGGTCCTCAGCCACATTCTGACGTGGATGGCCTATGTGGCCATCCACGTTAGAATCTGACGGAGCAAGCACTTTCAAAGTGTCGGTCCCCCCAACCCTCAACTTTCCCCATTTTTCCTCCTGCCCGCGTCAAAATTCCCTTGTCTCTCTCAAGCCCTCTTCTCTCCCGCAAAATCGTCCCGACGGCTAATCACGTTCTCTCCCGGCTTCTCTTCCTCCCGACGGCAAATATCTTCCTCCCGGCGGATCCCGGCAGCGATTTCCTTCCTCCCGGCGGCGATTTCCTTCCTCCCGGCGGCGATTCTTGCAGCGAAGGTTCTATCCCGGCGGCGATTCTCTCCCGGCGGCGACGATTCTCTGCTGGCAGCGACGATTCTCTTCTCTCCCGCACTCGTCTCCCTCATCTCTCCCGCACTCGTCTCTCTCCTGCCCTCATCTCTCCCGCTCTCATCTCTCCCGCTCTCATCTCTCCCGCACTCATCTCTCCCGCACTCATCTCTCCCGCACTCATCTCTTCCGCACTCATCTCTCCCGCTCTCATCTCCCCCGCACTCATCTCTCCCACCTTCGTTGATCGTCGGCGACGGTTCTGTCCAGGCGAAGGTTCTGTCCCGGCGGCGACGATTGGATTCCGGCGGCGACGAAGTTAATTGTTTTTCTTTTATGTATTACGTTAATTTTTCTATTGAAACAATATTTCAGTTGTATTTTTTATTTGAACGTTTTTTTTCTGCACACATATGATGTTTATTTTCTAGTTCTTTCATTTCTTTTTTCTTTGTGGTTTGTTGATTATTGTTATTTGTAAATTCAAATGTATTAGCTACAATGAAATTATTCTATTTAATGTTTAAAGCATGAGAGCTTAATTAGGTCACAATTCTTTTTGAGATTGTTGTACTCTTTTTTATTTTTTCTTGCAAATTGCGTTTAATTGTAGGGAATGGATAGTAGTTGTGTAAGTGAAGTTATTTTGGATGACAACATAGAAAAAGTGAATGTTGAACCGATTGTTCATGATAAAAATTGTGAGGAAGGACTTCATCAACAAATTTTATCTCAAGAGGAAGAGGAACCCTCGATTAGGGTTGATTTTTAATACTTATGAAGATGTTGAAAAATTCTATGGTCTATATGCTCAACGGATTGGATTTGGTATAATGAAAAGGAGTTCCATCAATAGAGAAGATGGAACATGTGAAACGTTTACACTTGCATGTGATAAAGAAGGGAAGCCAAGAAACAAAAGTAAAAATACTTTACTTTCAAGACCATCAGCAAAAACAAATTGTAAGGCCAAAATTATTGTAAGATTGCATTAAGATGGGTACTTTTATCTGAGTCATGTTCATCTTGATCATAACCATGTAGTGAGCCCATCTAAGTCACGGTTTCACAAATCAAATAGAAGGTTGCCCAATCACGTAAAGAAGAATCTTGAATATAATGATGATGCAGGGGTGCGTACAAACAAGTCTGTTCAAGTATGGGCAAAAAGAATAGGAGGGTTTGATAAATTAAATTTTTCAGAAAAAGAATGTAGAAATTATGTGGAGAAAGTGAGACGGTTGAACCTTGGTGAGGGAGATGCTGAAGCTATTCATAATTATTTTGTTAAGATGCAAAGGAAGTATCCAAACTTCTTTTATGCAATTGATATTGACTCTGAGAGTCGATTGAGAAATGTTTTTTGGGCTGATTGAAGATCAAGAAGTGCATATCAATATTTTGGAGATGTAATATCTTTTGATACTACATATTTAACAAATAAATACGATATGCCATTTGCTCCTTTTGTTGGTGTTAACCATCATAGCCAATCAATACTTTTAGGTTGTGCATTGCTTGCAAATGAAAGTATAGAGACTTATACTTGGTTGTTTCGAACATGGCTTGATTGTATGTCAGGAATTCTCCCGAAAGCAATAATTACTGATCAATGTAAGTCTATATGTGCCGCCATTGCCACTGTATTTCCAAATGCCCATCATCGTTTGTGTTTGTGGCATATTATGAAAAAAATTCCTCAAAAGTTGGGTAGTCTCAATGATTACAAATCCATTAAGAAGAAGTTAAAGTCAATAATGTATCAATCATTGAGAATTGAGGAGTTTGAGCAAAACTGGTTGAAGATGATTGAGGAATACAAACTAGATGAAAATGATTGGTTGCGATCACTATATGAAATTCGGAGCAATTGGATTCCTGTTTATGTGAAAAACAATTTTTGGGCTGGTATGTCTACTACTCAACGTAGTGAAAGTATGAATGCTTTTTTTGATGGGTATATTCATTCCAAGACCTCATTAAAGCAGTTTGTTGATAAATATGAATTTGCATTGCAAAGCAAATATGAGAAAGAAGCACAAGCAGATTTTTACTCATTGCATATGAGTCCACCGTTGATATCCGGGTATTATATGGAGAAGCGAGATAAGTGAGATTTACACATATGAAATCTTTAAGAAGTTTCGGGGAGGAGATAAAGGCTTTATTATATTGTAATGCTTCTTTAGAAAGAAAAGAATGGATTTGTTTCTACACTAGAAGTTTTCGAACATGTTATGAGAAAAGAAGGAAAAATTGTTGAGCAAGTGAAATATGCAGTCATCGATTATGATGAAAAAAGAACAGAATCTTTTGTGCATATGTCGTTTATTTCAATATAAGGGGTTCTTTGCGAGACATGCTTTAGCCGTGCTACGTTTTTTTGAGGTGTTTGAAATTCCACCTCACTATATTTTACCCCGTTGGAGAAAGGATTTTAAGCGTTTACATGCATTGGCTTCTACTATTTCGGTAGTTGATAATTCTTTGGAACGGTCTGAAATTGTACATAAGCATTGCATGGAGCTAGCAGACGTAACCCTGGAATTTGGTGATAGATATGATATGCCTCTGAAGTTAATAATTGATTTGAAGGACACACTTTTAAAAGAAAGTTTCACTTTTAGAAGTAGTCAAGAAAATTATGCTACAACTCTAGGTGGCTTATCTGATGTGGCATGTGCAACAAAACCTGAAGGAAAGATACTTAATCTAATCACAGTAAGAAGGAAAGGTAGACCACCTTCTAAGAGGAAGCAGTCAATAACGGAGACAATATGCACTAAACGAATTAAGAAGGTATATTACATTGATATATTTTTGTACCTTATTATTACTTAATTTTATTGTTTCGTTTCTTTAGTTAAGACCTTTAACATTGTATACGCAGGTTTCTCAAAGAAAAAATAAAAGAAATGATGGTATGAATGTGGAAAAACATGACACTCCGTCAGGGACACAAGGGACACAAGGGACTACTGATTTGATTGCTGATACACAGGTTTCATTGATATTTCAGGTTTAACCAAGTCTTTCTTCATGGTGTGTTTTTTGTCAGAGAAGCATTTAAATAATAATGTATTGTTATTGCTTTGTCAGGAATGAATGGTGCACCAGTGTGCTGATGAAGAGCAGATATTTCAACTTAAAATAGCTTGAGTGCAAGAAGATGAACCAGCTTGGAATTTTACACCTTATGTGTTTATTAGTTCAACATGTAATCTTATTTCATTTGGAAATGCTTTATGTAGTGAAAAAAAACAAAAGGGTTTTTTTCAATATGTAAGACTTTTTTCTTTTCTTTTGTGAGTGGTATTGTCTTGTGTGATTTCTTTTATTTTGTTTCTCTAACTGATTTTATAGTGCAAATTACAATCTGTAGCATTTGAGAGAAAAGATGAAGGGTAGTTGTGCCCTGCCTATACTATGCATATCCAAATATTATTGAGTTCTAAGAAATTGAGACATTTTTGTTTGTCTCATTGAATGATTTTCTTGTATCATCAACAAGCACACACTTGGAATACAAACTTATCATTGCCAATTGGAAAATGGCCTTATCTGAGCAAGATCTAAAGACTGTTGATAGTGAATTGAATTCCAAGAGACACTATATTTACATCCATAAAGTGGAAGAATTTAATAGCATCTGACATACACTTATCAATTTTCAGATACATAACAATCAATGAATTTGAAACAGGTACTAATAATTCCAGGCTTGTCTTAACTACCAATCCATGTAAAGCTCTCCCTTGTATCTATTGCTGCAGTTCAAAGCAAGCACTTGTGACACTAGTGTAGGTATAAGAATTAGACACCAGCTTTCCACCTTCACGACCATTTGTTCAACAGATGTTTGAAGTAGCGGAATGCTTCTACATTTCTTTGATTGTGAATGCATCCAGAGATTATTGTGTTCCAAGAAATAATATCCATTGAGTGGGTAACAAGGTTATCTCAACAAACAGCTTGCATGCATAGTCAACTGCCCCGCATTTGCAATAAGCCCCAAGGATTCGTGTAGTAATATGGATGTCTGACGATGAACCAAGTTTGACATAGAGACAGTGATTGGCTTTTGGCAATGCCACAAAAACAGGTCCTACATCATTGGTCCAGGAGCTTGATTCAAATACCTATCAGCAGAAGATAGAAGCTGCTGACAGCCCAACAAGCTGCAACCAAAAAACATGTACTTTCAGGGCCAAAAAAAATCCACATATTGTATAACACCAAAACACACTCTTGAGAAAATGTTGCACCAACAATTCGTAGAAGCACAAATGTTAAGCATAAGATCAAATAATAAAAGCAAACTAGAGCAACGGAAATTTACCCTTTTTTTTAAGATACTCATCATTAAGAAAGAAGGGATGTTTTCACCCTGCCAGCATGCCATCATTCACAAGAAGGCATAAAGACAAGTGGAATTTTGCTCTCCCCTACGCTATAACTTAATCACAGCTAACAAAGAATGCTGCAACAAGAAGAAGAGCATGGGAAGATACAACATAGAATGAAGGAGAAAGGAACTAAGCAGGAGTTGCTTACGGATGTTTCACAATAAAAGAGAAACATTGCTACGGAAACAAACTCTCCAAAATGTTTCCAAGAGCAAGCGATTATACAACAACAATGTGCTCTCTGATATACCATATTTAACCCAAATTTCGTAAGTTACTTTAGAGAGAGAGAGGAGACTACCTAAAACAGCAAAGACATGGCGATGAGGGAGAGATGAGTGTGGGAGATAAGAGGGCAGGAGAGAGACGAGTGCGGGAGAGATGAGGGAGACGAGTGTGGGAGAGATGAGGGAGACGAGTGCGGGAGAGAACCTTCGCCGCCGGAATCCAATCGTCGCCGCCGGGAGAGAATCGCCGCCGGGAGAGAACCTTCACCGGAAGAGAAGCCGCCGGGAGGAAGAGCAGGCGCCGGGAGGAAGAGAAGCCGCCGGGAGGAAGAGAAAGCGCTGGGAGGAAGAGAAACCGCCGGGAGGAAGGAAATCGCCGCCGGGAGGAAGGAAATCGCCGCCGGGAGGAAGGAAATTGCCGCCGGGAGGAAGGAAATCGCCGCCAGGAGGAAGGAAATCGCTGCCGGGATCCGCCGGGAGGAAGATATTTGCCGTTGGGAGGAAGAGAAGCCGGGAGAGAACGTGATTAGCCGTCGGGACGATTTTGCGGGAGAGAAGAGGGCTTGAGAGAGACAAGGGAATTTTGACGCGGGCGGGAGGAAAAATGGGGAAAGTTGAGGGTTGGGGGGACCGACACTTTGAAAGTGCTTGCTCCGTCAGACTCTAACGTGGATGGCCACATAGGCCATCCACGTCAGAATGTGGCTGAGGACCAGCACTTTCAAAGTGCATATAGCATTACTCATAAGTAAAATACATAAAACGAATAATATTACAATTTGCAAATTTTTTATTTATTTCTTTCTAAACTGCATAGCATAAATAAAAATCTCTTTGTATTTGTAGGTCTTTTAGTGGGTTAAACTTTGCTAATGTACTAAATAAAAATTTAAATTGGTACTCATGGTTGATATTCACATCCAAATTAAAGTGAAAAATATGGAACAACGTCATTTTTTGTTTGAATTTAAGAACCTACTTCTCTTCCTATTTGGAGTACAGCCTCTTATTTCTAATAAAATTCTTGAACCGACTTCTCTCCTTGTTACTCTCTCTCTCTCTCAGCCATGGGGTTCTCAAAGCCCGTGGGGGCTTGAAATTTTTGATTTGAGTATGAAGATGAGGAAGAAGATAACCGAATCTAGATTATGACACTCATGTCCTGAAGCCCACCTATCATATTCAAATATCTCCCCCTCATGACCAAGAGGAGGGCTCATCATTACATTCCATACTAGTTAGACTTGTGTACTACTATGTTTGTTAGAGATTAGTCCCACTTACATATGTGAGTAAAAATATCCTGATTTATTAATAGGTAAAGATTTACTAGCTTCCTTTAGTCATTTTGGAATAGACTTCCGACCCAATTTTACATGGTATCAAAGGGGTGCTCATATGTGGGCCTCCACCCATGTTTTGCATGTGTATGAGCCCAAAGAAGGCCCACACGTGAGGGGGAGTGTTAGTGATTAGTCCCACATACAAATGCAAGTAAAAAGATATTGACTTATTAATGGGAAACAAACTTCCTAACTTGGGATGTCATTTTGAGATCCAACTTTACAATGTTTTTCCCTACCACTGCCACATTCATATATGATGAATTCTTACAAGTGTGAATCTTCATGAAAGAGAGTAAACCATTTTTGAGAACATCTCTAATCTAATGATACCTCATGAAAGCCTTCTTGCTTAGAATAGCACCTTCAGGTCAGGCAAAAGTCCTTGAAGTTGAAATATTGGTTGGTAGTATTGTTTTCCATGGGAGGTGGGAATGGTGGATAATCTCACCCATGGCTGGTCGGACAGAATTCTATCTGGATGGTGATTAAGTGACAATTCTGGCTATGGAAGCATCCAGGCGAAAAGTCCTTGTTCTATACATTGGAGAGTCCTTCACACCAACAACTTCTTGCTCCAGGTTTTGGATTTGTTCCTTGTTGCTCTTGTCTTCTGCTTTGATACCATTCAAAGGTCCCAATTAGAGTTTTCTATTTCAATGTTCTCGTTAGGGAGAGAACCAATCCTCAGTAACATAATATTCTTCTCCTCTTCTTCTTCTTCATTTTCTTTTTTGTTGGTTTTCATAGTTACAGAACTGATTCTTTAGAACTACCCTTCACTTACGTTGTTGATGTGGAGATTGACTAAATCTTGCAGATCTTGTCAGTTATATTTTGGGTTTGGCTTAGGTGGTCGGTGGATCTTCTTAGTGTAACACCTCAAATCAATGTGTTTTATTGGGTAATGAAAGATTGAATTCTTACTCAAGTCTGAAGCACTTAGTCTATCATATATTAAAGCCTACCTCTCCAATAAACCACTTGAGAACCAGGACATTTTTTCGCACTATCTTTTCCTTCCTTTTGAGCTTTCATAAAGAACCAACACTCACTCGTGATGGGTTTCTTCTTGTGACAATAATGGCACTCAAAATCCCTTTCTAGACTTAGAATCTCATCTAGACTTTCAAACACAAGTGCTTGAGAGTGGGATGGACCTAACGATTTTCATCTGTCTCTTTATTCAACAATCTTCTAGTGACAAGACTCATACGATTCCATCAATAGCTGAGTTTCCAAACCACTAATGTTTCCAACTATGCAACGGAGATATCAATAATAAGAGTTTTTTGAATCTCATCATCAAGAACCATATTCTTTGCTGCCAATGGGTTGACTATGCTCTTTATCTCATTTAGCTGCTGTGCAATAGAACCATTGTTATTGTGCTTCAAGTTGTACAAACTTACTAGATAAACTTTATTTCCAACTGTCTTTCTGTCATACAAATCGCCTAATTTCTTCTACAACGATTTGGCTAATATTTTACTTCAAACAAAATGAAAAATGCTATCATCCACCATTACTAAAAATGACCAACAACTTTTCTATCTAGCATCTTCCACGCCTCATCTGAAACATTTTCAGGTTTTTCTCCTTCTATAGGTGCATGCCAGTCCCCATAATATAAGTGGTCTTCCATCTTTCCTTCTATGTTATCCAATTTTCACCATTCATCTAGCTAGTACGTGGTTATTGTACCCTCCATTAATGAATGGAAACAGTACCCAAACAACCATGCTATATATAATATCTCTTGTCAAGAAAAGCCAATGTAGTATAAGAGACCTGTGAAAAATCAACAACGTTTGCATTTCACCAAACACCTTTTGCATAGATATTAGAACCCCCAAATAAATTAAAACAACTAATAAATCGCCTAGTAATTACCACACATAAGATTACGTGGAAACCTCTCCAATGTGAAGGGAAAAAACTAAGGGGCGACTTCGTGTTATCTGGGTAAAATATGGGCTTACAAAATCAATTTCTCAAGTTTGGCCAAACTTGAAGTTTACAAAATCACGAGGGAAGAAAGAAATACTTCAACAAGTAATACCAATCTAATAAGGTTTCCATTCACAATAAGGTGTGAGATAAAGAAGTGAATAAATTAACAAAAGGATAGAGAACCAGTTTTGGAGGCTTCAATAATGGAAGAAAAAAAGGCTTTGGAGAAGCTTAGAGGCTAGAAAAAGTCTGAGAACACTTCCTTTTCCTTTCTCTTCTCTTTCCACTTCTTTCTCTATCTTTTCTCCTCTCCCCTTCTCTTTTTCTCTTCTTTTCTTACCCTCTTTCTCCTCTGATTTCGGGTATTGTTTCTCTTTTTCTCCTTTTCTTACCCTCTTTCTCGTCTGCTTTCGGGTATTGTTTCTCTTTTCCTAAAACCTTTATTTTTTTTTTTTTTTCTCCCACTCTCACGTGGGATAAGTGAGAGAGAGGTTTAAGTTTGGTGCCCTCTGATGGGTTGGACCCCACTCGTCATATGCAACACATGCCCATGCAATAAAATGCTTACTTTACATTTGCTACTTTGGATTTTTTTCTTTTTCGGAGTTCCAATTTTTATTATTTATGCTTCCTCTTCATCCTTCCTCCCGTTGTCCTATTTTCTTCTTTGAGTTAAGAGAGCGCTTCTAATTAACCCTTGATTTCTTAATCACAAAGAGGCGTTGGATTTGTAGGAGCTTAAAAGGGGGTTAGTCCAAAGAGAATTTAAAATAACTGATATTAAATTCCAAGTAAATAAAGACCCTGTTTTCATTTTTTTTATGTTAGGTGTGGTGAGAAAATTCAGGAGAATTTAAAATTCTACCTATTTTGGAGTGACAAAAAATTCTCACCCAAGGCAACAAATTACAAAGAGAGTGAGAATTCAATGTCTTTCCTAAATTTAGAGAAAATCCCGTGCCATAATCGACTACCATTCCACTAACTCAAAAAAGTATTTTTTTCTGAGACATTTATGTCCCTGACACTAATATCCCCGTGCACTAACCCCTCCCAAAGGGAACTTCAATTGACGAGTCCCTTCTTCTCCCTTCTCACATGATGGCTAAGAGAATGTTCTACTGCAAAGATACGATTTCTCATTCTGTCTTTTTTACTAACAAGCTGCCAAGAAGGCTCTATTTCAATAACACAGTAAAATAATTAACTAAGCTCCTAGCCAAATTGGGCTATGACTTTCAAGCAAAGTTATAGTCTCCACGCCTCTCTCACTTTGACAGTAAAATAATTAACTAATCTCCTAGCCAAATTGGGCTATGACTTTCAAGCAATGTTATAGAGTTTCCACGCCTCTCTTCTTTCTTTCACTCTCTCTTATCCCTCTTCCTCTCGTCTCTCTGACTTTTTTATCCCTATCTTATTTCTTTCTTCACAAGACTAATTGTTAGCCGAGATTATGCTAAAGTGTTCTCTTATGATATACATTCAGATTATAATTAGGTTAGGTGTTAGTGATACACATAATGTATCACATAACAAGTCCCATAATAAGTCACTTGATAGTCCTTACTATCATTTGAATGGCTCCTTGTCGACTTTGTTTTGTACATACTGATCCGGTTCAGTTAGTTAATGACCCAGGTCTGGTTCAACTACTGTTAATTAGTTCAGTTGATTCATTAATTATAAAAGGACGAGAGAACTTGCAACCTTCATTATAAACGCCAATGTAGAGTCTGGACTGGGGATTTAGGGTTTAGGGTTTAGGGTTTGCACAACTTTGACTGGCCGAAATACCACCTTAAATCCGTTTGTATTATTTCTTTTTCAACTCGATATAAGATCTGACTTGTTGAAAATATTTTTCAGCAAATTAAGTGGAGGATGCTTGAAGAATGAAACAGTACTGTTCAGAAGTTCAGCTTCTTAATTACCATGAACAGATTTTTGTTTGGTTTCTCAGCAACTGAATGTAAACCCAATATGCATATATAATCCATATATGAACATATTTTTGTTAATTTGGTTTCTCACCAATCGTAAGTGGACAAGGACTGAAGTGCCTCTCGGTCCCCATAATCCATGTAGCAGAATCCAATGCTGCGGGGTCGTGAGCTTCACAATATTATTCACGGGTAGCCCCCCGGTTTCTTCAACCAAACAAAACCCTGCCTAGACAAGGACCATACAATAACATATATGAACAGATTTATGACATTCACCCATGCATGAATTCATCTCTTTCCATATTGCTTCATCCACAAATTTATAACATAGACCACCTCCCGACGTTTCCTCTTCTCGGCCACTTTTTGTTTTTATGCATGTTTCTCCCTCCCGTAAATCATCACCAGTAACGTGCATGCATGGAAAACATAATTTGCTTCCTTTTTCCATGTTCTTCTTCCATGACTTGCTCCTTCTTTTGCGAGAATTATCTCTTTTCACTGCCTCGCATTCACGTGATTCAGGCAGAAAAACCAGTCCGTGATTAGCTTCCGCCGAAAAACCAGTGCACGTCGGTCGTCACGGCGCCAAGTCGTCGTAGAGATTGAGAGAAAATGCCAAGAGCCACTCCCCATTTCACGCTACAAATTGCAATCCGGTAACAAACTGAAAACAGGGGATATTATAACCAATTCCATCTCTTTTTTCTTTCTTCGTGGCTTTTTTCTTCTTCTCAGTTGTTTTATTAGGCTTCAATATGGCTTTTGGAAGCAACCTCTCCAATATAGAGCAGACACGTGAACGTTAGTGAACGAACGGTCTTCTCAGCAGACCTTATTCTCAACTTTGTCTTCTTCTTGCTCTTCTTTCTTCTTTACCCAGCGATCCTTTTCTTGATCCCGTGACACTCCCTTTTCTTTTTTTTTTTTTTTTTTTCTGTGCCTGCTAACGACTAACTGCCGGTTACAAAATCCATGTGCCTCATGCCCTCCTCCTTTCCCTCTATAAATGCTACCACCCCAGGTCCATTCCTTCCAAAAATAAATGCAAGCGAGACTGGTTCAATTCGCTCGTCTTCCTCCGTTGATTGATGTGCTTGAGCAACGAAATGGGCAGTACAACTAAACGGGCGGTCTCAGCTGGGACGACGACATTAGTATTTCTGCTCTCTGCATATAGCCTGTGTTTCCTCACCAGCAGTACTACTGCTGCAAGTTTTAAGTACTCGGATGCACTCGAGAAGTCTATCCTCTTCTTCGAGGGCCAGAGATCTGGAAAACTGCCTGCAAACCAGCGCCTTACATGGAGAAGTCACTCTGGCTTATCTGACGGCTCCTCTGACCACGTACGTAAGCCGCCCGGCTGTGTTTTCTTATGATCATCTCGACATTAATTGAGAGTAGTCCTATATATATAGTATATATATTCCTGCATTTAGATAGGCCGGACTAATTACTGATGAGGGTATAGTACGTGCTTTAAATTTGTTTCAGGTGGACCTTACAGGAGGGTATTACGATGCCGGAGACAACGTGAAGTTCGGCCTCCCCATGGCTTTTACCACCACGCTACTCTCCTGGAGCGTCATTGAGTTTGGCAGCTTAATGCCACAGCAGATAGATAATGCCAGAGCTGCCATAAAATGGGGAACAGATTATCTTCTCAAGGCAGCAACGGCCACCCCAAACACCTTATACGTGCAGGTGATCGATTAGTTGGTGAACGTTAAAGTTCACAAGTGACTGTCATCTTCTCTTCTTCTTCTTCTTGATTTTTTTTTTCTTTTTCAAAGTGATTTCAATTTGGTGAAGTCATGCAGGTAGCGGATCCCAACCTGGATCACAAGTGCTGGGAAAGGCCTGAAGATATGGACACACCTCGAAACATCTACAAAGTTTCAGCTCAAAATCCCGGTTCCGATGTTGCAGCAGAGACTGCAGCGGCACTGGCTGCTGCATCCATTGTGTTCAAAAAATCCGACCCTGCTTATTCCTCTAAATTACTCAACACAGCCCAGAAAGTAATAAACAGCTGCTTATATATAAATAGGAAACTTTTTCAGTACGTAGCTTCTGAGTTCCTGGCATGGCGTTCATGAACTAATAACAAATTAATTATAAAAAACATGCAGGTGTTCGACTTTGCAGACCGACATAGAGGAGCTTACAGTGATTCTCTACATTCTGTGGTCTGCCCATTTTATTGCTCGTATTCTGGATACCATGTAAGACAACTATCCACCTTTCAAACTGAGGTTTAAATTTCGTATATTCTTCAAGATATTGAAGACCATATGGCTTCTGACATCTTATAGGACGAACTTCTGTGGGGCGCATCATGGCTACATTCAGCCACAAGCAACAGTTCATATCTAGATTATATTCAAACCAATGGCCACACGATGGGTGCAGATGATGATGATTTTTCATTCAGTTGGGACGATAAGAGGGTTGGGACCAAGGTTCTACTTTCCAAGGTTCGTATACCCTTTTACAGTTGATCTTCCCTATAATAACTTTTCAATATTCATCCTATATATGTTTCGCTGTTCATCTCTCTTAATAACCAATCCAATCCTACCCCAGATTTATGTGTATATATTACTCCTGTAGGGCTTTTTACAAACTAGAATTGAAGAGTTTCAGCTGTATAAGGCACATTCGGACAACTATATATGCTCTCTAATTCCTGGAACATCTAGTTTCCAGGCCCAATATACCCCAGGTAAGTAACCACATCATTTTAACCAAACCCCTTCTCGAGTTTCACATTTGCATTATAGTTTTATGAGATCATTCAACCAGTTTGGTCGCTTTCATGCAGGAGGTCTACTTTATAAAGGAAGCGAGAGCAATTTGCAATATGTAACATCCGCAACTTTCCTTCTGCTAACATATGCCAAGTATCTGAGGTCCAATGGAGGGAAAGCATCATGCGGCACAATGGCAGTCACACCCAACACTCTCATTTCACTGGCAAAGAAACAGGTATTCATAGTAATCCCTAAGAAACCTAATCATTCCTTTTCATCTCTATTTGTGGCATAAGCTCCCTAATGGACTGCTCTCTATCTCAGGTTGATTACATTTTAGGACAAAACCCAGCTAGGATGTCATATATGGTGGGATTTGGAGAGAGGTACCCACAGCATGTCCATCATAGAGGCTCCTCCCTCCCATCTGCACATGTGCATCCTGTTCCTATCCCCTGCAATTCTGGATTTCAGTTCCTCTACTCAAATTCTCCAAACCCAAACATCCTAATTGGAGCAGTGTTGGGTGGGCCAGATAACAGAGACAATTTTGCTGATGACAGAAACAACTACCAGCAGTCAGAACCAGCCACTTACATCAATGCTCCATTTGTTGGTGCTTTAGCATTCTTTGCAGCAAATCCTTAACAAATTAATTACATCATCCCGCTCATGAGCTATAAGTTATTCAAACAGAGCGAGAAAGACCCTAAGGTCTCTCCCATGCCATTGTTTCTTTAATGGTAAAAGTGGTTTCTCCCACAGCTGAGGTCAAGTTCTCAAGTTTATTTGGCATCAAGTTTCTTCTCTTTAGGTATACTTGCACACACAATAATTTACTGCACAGTAGAGCCAATCTTCTTCACAGCTTTTGAATTCTCTGTTTCATTTCATAAAGAAACACCTCATCAAGGACTGCATCCAGTCACAAATTGGAAAACTTTTTATTTCTTCATGTTAACAATTTTCAGACAATGTCAAAGCAAGGCTCAACATGAAATTTTTCTAAAGAAGCTGCAGCAAAATAACTCCACTAGAGTAAATATCACATTTCTCAGTATGTTGGTCACAATATACATCTCTACAACATAAAAGGTACGGAAGGATAAGCAGTCGCATACCAAAGCGTGAAACTAATTCTCAGCAAATTTAATAAAAGTTACAAACAATAACACGGACTACAATGGGTTTAAAAGATTATACAAGTTACTGAACCAGTGTAACCAATGATTCCAACAACTGAACATAACATTGAACAAATCTGACACCCATAGAATTCACAATCCCAATATCTTCATTACCTGGTTCATGTTACAGATCCATTAACAAGTTGATTGAATGGATGTCTCCGTGAATAATTTGTGCTACCTAATCTTGGTAACAGTAAGATAGGTCTGCAAAAATCTAAAATGCATCATCTGTAGCTTACTTCAGTCCAAAACGGTAACATTGTTTTGCACCGCAGAACAACATCAGAACTTACAAGCAGGCATATAAAGCAACCCACAATCCTCACCAAAATTGTGATTTTATAGAATTTGAGCCAAAATAATGCTTACGGAATTTAGCTTTTTCAGAAGCCAACTTTTCCAGTTTCCAGCATGACAAGATAAACGGTCTCCTGCTCCCACAATCAAATAAATACATATGACCGAAACCTTCAGCTACATGCATTATATCTCAAAAATAGAATGACTGAGGTAAGTCTTATGTTAACTTGCTATGATTTGACATTGACGAGGTACCTCTGTGGTACTACACATGTGGAGGCAGCAATTGGTAAAATACAAAAAATATATCCACAACAGAAGATGTTCAAACAATTTTAGAACTCAGAAGTACTCTAGTTTTAGGGGCTTGTTGTGTCCATTTGTAACTTTTCCAGGGTTTCCAAGAAAACAATTAGGAGATAATATTAGAAAATTCAACCAAGTAACAGGGTGAACACTTATAAATTAAAGGAAACTCTTTACTTGCGTCTCAGATGGTATCTGATGGCTTATTGAGACAAAGGATTTCAATGCTCATCAGATAATATCATAGATTTTGAACTATATAAAATTGATCGATGTTTGTCACAGTAAAAGGAATAGAAAACTTAGAATTGTTCTCTCAAAATTCAATCAGTCGGTGGCAGGAAGGAAAATGGTGAGATTAGAAAGTGAAACTGGAGGTTCGTTTTGGTCGAGGGTATCAATAGTTGCATTGAGACTTCACACCGAGAATCAATGTCTTCAGATAGTTGATTTCGACCAGTAGTTAACTTTATCACCTTTGAGCAATTATCCAAATGAGAAGGCATGAATTACGAAAGCCTGTTGGCAGGCATTCACAACACCAGTAGGCTCCTCAGAGTACCTGGTTCAGGAAAGACACAGAGAACGGGGTACTTGAATGTATGGCAAAGATAGGTTGCTCAATAGACAGAGATTGTGGCATGGTTATTTCAAAGGGGTAACCTTAAAGTTAGATAAACTTCTGGGCACTGTTACAAAGCTTCTGGTAAAATTCCGCAGTAATTGATCAAGTATTTCGTGGGAACCACCATTCAGGTGAAGCTTGCGAGGGTACAACACCGAGAGCCAACCGTGCATAAAGACCTGAAAGAATTTCTCTATTTACATTGCTCTCAAGTTCAATCCTGAGCCTCCAATCCAGTAGCAGTGTTTTCCTCAATGTCAGGAAGAAGAACTCAAATAAAGGCGTTCCCTGCCAAAGTACTTCACGTTGCTCAGCCTAGTGTTTTTGTACGGAGCTGACCATCCCCCAGTGTAATCTTACCAAGTTAATTTTCAATGCAAGAACAACAGGAAATTCTCGGGATTACAGAACTTAACAGAAACCGATTGAACAACAATTTGCCTAGTTGACGTTTCAAGAAGATCGTTCAAGTCTACGACGTAGTTAAGCTCTATCCCTTACCTGTAGATGAAGCAGCATTTCCACTAAGGTGGTTCCCTGATTATGGCAACGACAGCTACTGATTGTTTTCTTTTCGATTAATTCCTGAATGATCAAGCTTCAAAGATCGCCCATATGCCCTCCTCCAATTTGTCCCTGTTAAGATAAAAGTACTCTGGAATAGGCAAGGACGAGAACCTGCCATAAGTCGTGCACACCTGCAATGCTTCTCCCCTTACACTTACCAGTTTACTACCAATTAGATTTTGGACCGAAACAGGGGATGGCATGAGTCCATTGTTGGGTCAATGTTAAGCCCCTTGTACAGGAGAAGCAAGGAGAACGTAGTGGAAATGTGGAAGAAAAAGGAGGAGAGGAGAGAGTTGGAAAGAATAAAACACCAAGTTGAATGATTTCTTTCAAACTCGAAGACCCTTAAATGAATGACTAGAAGGTCTTCTTTTCCAAATATCTTGTAACTGAGAATTTTTTAAATTTTAATTAATATTTTGTTTCTTTCGACAATAAATTTTTTGTTGCTATTGTCAACAAAGTTTTTGATCTTCGTGATTTATTTTAAATTTTGATTTCAAGTAATACTATGTTTTTTAAGAAGTCCATTTCCACGCAGGAAGGTGTTCTCCAGGATCGACTTCCCCTGCCTCATATGAAAATCACGCTGTTGTCTCCCAACCACAAAGAGAATGAACACAGACAAGTTTCAAGCAGCAAAGGATTAGTGTTAATTGTTACGCGACAAACGTATACTCTAGTTTCATTCCGTTTGTGATGAATCGGACCTTGATTTTCAGTCGGATATTTTAAAGCATCATAGCAGAAGGAACTTGCCCACTAATAGTTGGAGGATAGTCTCATCCCTCTGTTATAACCAGTTGTGAATAAACCGTAAATATTTATCTACTGTAGAGTAGTAGCCTCTCATTTAGTACAGATTAAACAAAAGAAAAACCATGGTAGACCAAACACACTTACTTATGTCGAGTAAAACTACTAAGAGAAGCCTCACAGTTTGTCTTCAAACTCAGATAGAGGGGTTATTTGCTCCTTCAAACCCTTCCTCTTCCTAATTTCACTAGTCAATAGCCCTGCCTGCGATGACGAATCCATTGGATCCGAAGACATCATGTCCCAATGGTCAAAAACGGCCAGAGGGAAAGCCTGTCCAGATGTGGCAGCTCTTAAACTCGTTGAGAATCCAAATGATTCGATAACGGGAAGGTAAGCCTTAATGCTGTAAAGGGGAGTCCCAGGCCTCTGTAGTTCTTCAAACACATGCCTTCTGATCATTCAAGCAAGTATTGATAATCTGTTTAATTGGCTCGTAACAAAATTGGACAAAACCACGTTTTGCAAGTGGCAGAACCAGTATTTTTGGTAGTCCACTTTCTGCTTGCAGGATCAAAAAAGTATTCACCCCAAAGTCTTTCCATCATTTTAGCTTCATCCACTCCAAATTTAGAAGCATACATCTTCGCGAAGTTAGTCAAAGTAAATGCCCAACCATGAAGCCCAGCAGAGAAAGCTACTGTCCCTTTCTCTGGGTAAACCTGACAGTCACCAAGGAGAGGGTCCTCATAGGTGGCCATTATGACATTTGCATCCTCAATTACCCTTGAAAATGTTTGAAAAGCTTCTTCACCTTCTACTTTTAGCTCAAGAAAGCAGCGGTCCATCTTGTTAACTGTCAACACAGGCTTAATCCTTTCTCCCAGTGCCTGACGTAGAACCGTCTCAGTCTGAACACAGACACCTTCAATACAATCCACGACAACCAATGCCCCATCAGTAATACGAAGTGCAGCAGTGACCTCTGAAGAAAAATCAACATGTCCAGGTGAATCAATCAAATTGATCAGATACTCATTGCCACTACGCTCTCCTTTATAGTTTTTCAAGGCAGTATCCTTCATCATATAATAAAGAGAGATGCCAGTAGATTTAATTGTGATGCCTCGCTCTGCTTCATCTTGGCGTGTGTCTGCCATCCGAACATCACCAGCCACCTCTTGAGCAATGATACCAGCAGCAGCCACAAGTGAATCAGTAAGAGTGGATTTGCCTGCAAAAACCATGACCAGATGTACAAGGACACTTTGGCTGTGAAAATTGCGGGTCATGCCAAATCCAGAGCAATGATAGCGTGCCAACCAGAAAAATAATATCCACAAAGAGCACAGAAAAAATATTAGATTAGGCCTAAGATTGGCCAGATGACAATTTATTTCATTTAAAAAAAGCTATCAAGTGTGGTTTCATGAAAAATACGGAGGAAACACTTTCGAAAATCAAATGAATTGAAAATAAATCGTGTACACATTTGGAATTAAGAATACAAAGGAACTAAAAATATTACTCAGAAAAAAAACTGAAAAAAGAACACAAGCTTGCAATAGACTCAAACATAAGTAAATAAGACTTCAAACCAGTTATCAAACATTAACCAATCAAAAGCTATGTCATTCCTCCATAGATCTAACTTCAGGTGCCATGGTATTATCAAAAAGAGATGCATTAAAAACAAAAAATATCAAATATCCTTATTTTATAACTGAAAATGACCTAGACACAACCAACAAAAAGAGCAATTACATACCATGGTCAACATGAGCAATAACAGACATATTTCTAATATTGTGCTTCAAATCCATAATACTACGAAGCTCTGCTGCTGTAAACTTCACCTGCAAATAGAAAATGTCCTTAGCAGTCAGCTCATTTGCACATCGATTGACAGTAGTACAAACACTTGTTTACCAAATAACCAACTTACCATCTTGACTGGTTACAAACACTGATAACCACCACTTTTAAACGGTATTCTGCAAAAAATTTGAAACGTGAAAAAGGAAACGATAAGCAATCTCACCTCTTAGTAGACCAAAATGCATCAAAAGACATTAATATAACTTAAAAATTTGAAGAGTTACATTGATCAGAAAACTACTATAATAAAGAAACATGCCAAAAGAAATGTCTTTTGATCTTTAATAAAAAAAAATGGGTCAACCATGAACCAATAATTACACAGTGAAACGAATGAACAGCAAAAGCACTCAAGATCACGTCTGGCCACCACTTGCATTTGCCATGCAAAGCTGTTACAGTAACCCGATTTTTCAGTCTTAAAACAGAAGTTTAACTGAAGAAATTATACATATTCAATCATGCCACATACACTCTCCCCTCCCAAAAAATCATTAGAATGATGAAATAACACAATATGGATTTCGCATCCATATTAATTACTTCATCTCGTGCATGAGCTATAAACTTATTCAAACAGAGCGCGAAGACCTTAAGGTCTCGTCCATGCCATTGTATAATGGTAAAAGTGATTTCTCCCACAGCTGCAGTCAAGTTCTTAAGTTTATTTGGCATCAAGTTTCTTCTCTTTAGGGGTACTTGCACACACAATATTTACAGCAGATGAGAGCTTTTGAATTCTCTGTTTCATTTCATAAAGAAACACCTCATCAAGAAGGAAAACTAGCTTGATCTTACAATCCCACAGTGTGATCTTACCGAGATAATTTTAATTTTCAATGGTAAGAGCACCAGGAGCTTCTCAGGATTACAGAACTTAAAAGAAACCGATTGAACAACAACTTCGCCTGGTTGACGTTCCAAGAAGATCGTTCAAGTCTACGACGCAGTTAAGCTCTATGCCTTACCAGCAGATGAAGAAGTACTTCCATTAAGGTGGTTCCCTGATTAAGGAAACAGTAGTCAATAAACGACAGCAACCGATTGTTTTCTTTTCGATTAATTCCTGAATGATCGACCAACGAAGATCGCCCATGTGTCCCCCTCAAATTTGTCTCTGTTAAGATAAAGTACTCTGGAATCCGCAAGGTCAAGAACCTGCCATAAGTCATCGTGGACACTGGACACGCATAAAACTGTTTAGAAGCGGTTTTTGTATCACCAATCAGGCCATCACACGACTGAAAATTAAATGGACGGCTTGTGCTCATAAAAATTGAAAAATGCTATGTAAAGTGGACTACTTTGTAACCATTATTTTAAGAATAATAATGTGTTACAATACTGTTTGCGTACAGGCACTCCTCACTGTAGAATTGGGACCCCAAAAAAATATTTTAATACCCTACCTCACCATTAGGGGTGTACCCAAAATGTACATATATAGTAATGTACCCCTAGCATTACTCTTATCTTAATGCCGAAATCGAGGGTCATTGAAATATTAGTTGTCATACAAAGTGGTCCACTTTCAATGTGGAAATAGCATTACTCATAAAAATTAGAAGCACACTCGGGAGGCCGTGCACATCACCCATACACAGTCCGTGAACACCTGCAATGCTTCCCCTTACCAGTTACCAGTTTACTACCAATTAGAAATGCTACCTGTACTTTATTGTACATGCACTTTATTCACTTTCTGGTGTGAATCCCATCAATACAGTGAGGGGGAAGTGCACAAAGTGCATGCATAGTAAACTGCATATAGCGTTATTCTTAGATTTTGGACCAACACGAGAAACAAAAGGGACGCAGTGGACAAGTGGAGGGAAAAGGAGGAGAGTGAACCGAAAAGATCAAAACACAAATTTTGAATGATTTTATTTCAAACTCGAGGACCCTTAAAAAGACTGGAAGGCCATCTTTTGGAAGGCCATCTTTACCAAATCTCTTGAAACTGAGAATTTTTCCCTTCTCAAACATTACTTTTGGAGGAATCCTTTTTTGAACAAAACTCTCTCAAAATAAAATTATAAAATTATAAAAACGAACCGAAACCGGTAGTGTTTAAGCAGTTCGAAAAAAACCGAACCGACTCAACCTCTAAATTATGAATCGACCGGACCGGTTGAACTGTTGAGTTCAAATAAGTTTAATATTTTTAAACTTGTTTTTGAATATAAAAATCTTATTATAAATTTTTTTTAATGAGATACAACGGAGATTTAACCGCTTCGATTTTTAAAATACTGATTCGATTTGTTCAAAAACCCCATGATCTAGTAATGGTTAAAAAACTGCTGTTGATGACTTGCTATCCCATTGCGATTTAGCGGTTCAAACTCTAAATTATGAATCAAATCGACCGGACCGGTTGAACCGCCCTCGGCCTTGAGTTACCTTTCTCCGTGGCCCGGCCTCGGCCTCCCCCTGAGCCCCTCGGCCTCAGCCTCCCAGTATTTTAATAAGTTTAATATTTTTTTTTTTGAAAATACTTGTTTTTATGAATATAAAAAGATCTTATTATAAATTTTCATTGACTCTCTCTTTGAATGAGATACAACTCATCATGTATTGTGTTTCATATTAATTTTTATTAAAAAATTATTGAACCTTCAATGATTGATTGTACCCTAAATTCAGGCTAAAGAGAATGCCCAAATCAAGAAAAATGAGACGAAAAATGACATCAAGAAAAAAATAAGATGAAAAATGACATTAAGTAAAAAATGCAAAAGTTTTAGCTATAATAGATACCCAATTGTTGGTACATAAATTAAACCTCAAAATCAAAGTGAAACTTTTGTTCTAACAATTTCAAAAACAAGCCAAAACTAAATATAATCAATAACAAGATTAATCCAACCCAATTAACTTGGGTATACAATACAGTGTGGAATTCAAAGTTGTGTTATCTTCATGCACTTAAATTTCTACAAGTTGAAATTTCTGCTCTCCATCAACACACTGGTGCACCATCCATTCCTGACAAGGTAAGAAAAATCATATAAAGCAACAAAAAAATTATGAACTTAAAGAAACACTTGGTCACGAACCTGAAAGATCAATGAAATTTGTCTTTGGTCACGAACCTGAAAGATCAATGAAATTTGTCTCAGCAATCGAATCAGTAGTCATTTGTGTCCCTCTTAGATGTCATGTTTTTCCACATTCTTATCATCACTTGTTTTATTTTTTCTTGGAGAAACCTGCTTGTACAATGTTCAAGGTCTTAATTAAATAGAAACATACAATAAAATTAAGAAATGATAGAGTACAAAATTATATCAATGCAATATACCTTTTTTTGTTGTTTAGTGCATACTTTCTCCAATATTGACTGCTTCCTTTTAGAGGGTGGTCTACCTTTCTTTCTTACTGGGATTAGATTAAGAATCTTCCCGGGTATGTTTTTGTTATTTTCAACCTGATCGTTGTCAAATTTAATTCCACAGGCCACATCACCTAAGCCACCACAAGTAATGACATGATTATGATTTTCTTCGCTACCTTTAAGAGCGTTCCTTTCCTTTGAAAATGACTCATTCACCCCAATTATTAACTTTAGAGGTATATCATATGTATCACTAAATTCCAAGATTACCTCTGCAAGTGCCATACAATGCATGTGTACAGTTTTAGAACGTTCCAAAGTATTATCAACAACCAAAGCAGTAGAAGTCAACGAATGTAAACGCTTAAAATCCTCTCTCCAAAGAGACAAAATATAGTGAGGTGGAATTTTCAACACTTAGAAAATAATTAGCATGGTTAAAACATGTCTGCAAAGAATCCCACTATATTCAAACAAATGACATATGCACCAAATTTTGTGTTCCTTTTCATCATAAGTGACTACAAACTTCATTTGTTCAACACTTTTTCCATCTTTTCTCACAACATGTTCTAAAACTTCCAGTGTAGAAACAAATCCATCCTCTTTCACTAAAAAAGTATGACAATATAATAAAGCCTTTCTCTCATTCTGAAATTTCTTAAATATTTTGAATGTGTAAATCTCACTCATTTGCTTCTCCATATGATATTTAGATATTAACGGTGGACTCATATTCAATGATTGAAAATCAGCCTATGCTTCTTTCTCATATTTGCTTTGTAATGCAAAGTCATATATTTCAACAAACTACTTCAAAGATGTTTTAGAATTAATATACCCATCGAAAAAAACATTCATACTTTCACTACGTTGAGTTGTAGACATACCTGCCCAAAATATTCTTTTCACATAAACAGGAACCCAACAGCTACGAATTTCATATAACGATCGCAACCACTCATTTTCTTCAAGTTTGTATTCCTCAATCAGCTTCAACCAATTTTGCTCGAACTCCTCAATTATTAATGACTGATACACTATTGACTTTAACTTCTTCTTAATGGATTTGTAAGCATTTAGAGCGCCCAACTTTTGAGGAATTTTTTCATAATATGCCACAAACATAAACGATGATGGGCATCTGGAAAAACAATGGCAATGGCTACACGTATAGACTTACATTGATCAGTAATTATTGCCTTAGGCAAAATTCCAGACAAACATTGTAGCCATGTTCTAAACAACCAAGTATAACTCTCAATACATTCATTTACAAGCAATGCACAACCAAATAGTATTGATTGACCATGATGGTTAACACCAACAAAAGGCGCAAATGGCATGTCGTATTTATTTGTTAAATATGTAGTATCAAAAGATATTACATCTCCAAAATATTGATAAGCACTTCTTGATCTAGAATCAACCCAAAAAACATTTCTCAATCGGCTCTCAGAGTCTATATCAAATGCATAAAAAAAACTAGGATACTTCCTTTGCATTTGAACAAAATAGTTATGAATAACTTCAACATCTCCCTCACCAAGCTTTAATCGTTTCACTTTTTCGACATAGTTTCTACAATCCTTTTCTGAAAAACTTAATTTGTCAAATCCTCCCATTCTTTTTGCCCATACTTGAAGAGACTTGTTTGTACGTACCCCTGCATCATTATTATATTCTAGATTCTTCTTTACATGATTGGGCAAACTTCTATTCGATTTGTAAAACCGTGACTTTTATGAGCTAACTACATGGTTATGATCAAGATGAATATGGGTCAGATGATAGTACCCATCTTCATGGAACTTTTCTATAATTTTAATTTTGCAATTAGTTTTTGCTGATGGTCTTGAACAAGAAGGATTATTATTTTTATATCTTGGTTTTCCTTCTTTATCACATGCAAGTGTAAACTCCTAAAATATTCCATCTTTTCCATGAATAGAACTCCTTTTTATTATACCAAATCCAACACGTTGGGCATATAGACCATACAATATTTCTACATCTTCATAGGAACTCAAAATCATCCATAATCGAGGGGTTCCCTCTTCTACATCAGATAAATTTTCATGATAAAATGCTTGGTTACAATTTTCTTTTTCAACAATTGGTACATCGACAATCAGTACCTCTTCACTACCATCCAAAATACCTTCTTTTAAACAACCACTAGCCATTCCCTACAGTTAAACACAAAATTACCAAGAAAAAAATAAAGACTTAATATATTTGTAGAAGCCTAAACTAATTAACCTCTCATGCTTTGACATTAAATACAATAATAACATGAAGAAGAGACAAAAACTGTTCTATGAAGCCGAAGGGAATCCAACCTCACTATTTGAAAGGTTTCTCCACCCTCACAATCATTTAAATAGTACCAAATTCTATTGTGTTATATACAATGTACAAATGAAGGAAAATATCTCAAAGATCAAACCTGTAAATGAGTAACAAAGGAAGACAATATTTTTGGGGCCTTCTTAGCTTGGTCGGGGGAAAGTTTTGCAACTACCACACTGCACAAGAAAATCCTCCAGCTTTTTAGGGTTTTAAGATTTAATCTCATTCATCACCATACATACCATGGTAAACTCATTCAAATCTTTCATAAATAAATCTTATTATACCAAGAAAAATTATACTAGGAGTTCCCTTTTGGCCATGAGGCCGGGGGCCACGGAGGCCGGCCGAGGAGGGGGGCCTGGAGGCCGAGGCCGAGGGGCCTGCTAGGCCGACTTGGGAGGCCGAGGCCGGGCCGGGAGGCCGAGGCCGGGCCAGGAGGCCGAGGGGAGGCCACGGGAGGCCGAGGGGAGGCCACGGGAGGCCGAGGGGAGGCCACGGGAGGCCGAGGCCGAGGGCGTTAGGCTGAGGGATAAGGCAAGGGCGAGAGAGAGATTTGGAGGAGAGGGAGAGCGATTTGGGAGAGAGGGAGAGCGATTTGAGAGAGAGGGAGAGCAATATGGGGGAGAGGAAGCGAGAGAGAGAAAAGAAAATGGGGTCTAACCAAGCCTAGTTTTTTTAGATGTTGACTCAACGGCTTACATGGACGGGTACGTAAGCCATCCATGTAAGCTGTACGCAATTTATGAGTATTGCTGCAGTAAGCATAGGATTACTCTTTGCACAATGAGTAATGCATCCAATAAACCCATGGCGCCTTTATCTAGTATTACTTTATTAAACCCTTAACCCTAAACACTAACTATTTGTATATCAACATCGGCCTTTATCTAGTATTACTTTATTAAACCCTTAAGCCTAAACTCTAACTATTTGTACATCAACATCGGCCAAAATATTACTGTTCGTATTTACACGATGACTTGCTATCCACATTGCAGTCAACTAGGCAGCCATGAGGATGGGCACATCATGATGTAAAATCCTACAGTAATTATTCTTGGGCTAATGTCTTGACAAATAAATTCACATTTTGTTGCTAGGAATGTTCTTTATTTTTTTTTTTTTTTTGAAAGTTCTGGGAATGTTCTTTATTGCTAACTTACTCTATAAAAAATACATTCATAATTAGCAATATTTTACCTCAATATCAGTACTTTATATTTTATTGAAACTCCTATGTGTGACATAGCATCGTTGGTAGTCCAAATAGAGACAAAATGAGAACTATTTCTAATTTTTCTACCTCAGATCATGTTGTACCCATATCACCATTCCAATTTTTTCATCCATCGTCAATAAAAACTTTTATTTCAATCGAAAACAAATTTTTTTATTTTACCCACTAATAATTGGAGCTGGGAATGTTCGCCATTTGTTCTAAGAACGCGACAACCAAATACTCGAGTTTCATTCCATTTGTGATAAATCGGACCCAGATTTTCAGTCGGAAATATTAAACATCATAGCAGAAGGAACCCGTCCACAAACAGCTGGATAGTCTCATCCATCTGTTGTAACCAGTTACGAAATAAATCGCAAACATTTATCTGCTGTAGAGCAGTAGACTCTCATTTAGTACAAATGTAAACAAAAGAGAAACCATGGTAGGCCAAAACAAACACTTATGTCGAGTAATCTTCAAAGAGAACTCACAGTTTGTCTTAATCTTCAAACTCACAGTTTGTCTTCAAACTCAGATAAGGGGGTCATTTGCTCCTTCAAACCCTTCCTCTTCCTAATCTCACTAACCAATTGCCCTGCCTGCGAGGACGGATCCATTGGATCCGAAGACATCATGTCCCAATGGTCAAAAACACACTGAGGGAAAGCCTGTCCAGATGTGGCAGCTCTCAAACTCGTTGAGAATCCAAATGATTCCACAACGGGAAGGTAAGCCTTAATGTTGTAAAGGGGAGTCCCAGGCCTCTGTAGTTCTTCAAACACATGCCCTCTCTTCTGATTCAAAACACCATAAATACCACCAAGAGCTTGTTCTGGTGCCTGGATCTCCACAAGATAGACGGGCTCCAGTAGCCTGGGTTTCGCAGTCAACTGGGAAGCATAAATGACCCTCCTAGCAGTAGGAATAACTTGACCACCACCCCTGTGAATTGCATCAGCGTGGAGAACTACATCACAAACTTCAAAGCATATTGCGCGCATGTTCTCCTCAGCAAGGGCACCTTCCTTTGATGCCCACTGAAACCCAGCAACAACAGAATCCTTGATTTCATTCAGGTACTGAACTCCTTTACATACATCGACCACCATGTTTGGTCCTGTAGTTTCTGGCCCAAAGCACCAAATCTTCCTTGCCAGGTCCTTGTCCCAGCCAAATTCCTCTGAAAGTATCTTGGAACGGTTCTTTGGGTCATCTCTAGGACCAATTCGACCCTCATCAATGGCCTCAGCTAACCCCTCTTCCATGGGTCTAGCTTCCATATAAAGCCGATTGTGCTTATTTGGTGACTTGCTCATAACGGTACGGCATGACTTCTCAAGAACAGTCTCACGAAATGAAACAACTGGGTCAGAAACAATGATTTCAGCACCGCCCATAAAGTCCTCTTGCAAATCTTTAAGGCAAATCTCAAGATGAAGTTCCCCAGCACCTGCACACAATGACAAATAACTGATGAATGTACAAGCAGCAAGGAGTTTAAAACGTAACATGAAAATGTAAAATGATCATCATACCTGCAACAATATGCTCACCACTCTCCTCAATAGTACAGACAACCATGGGATCTGATTTTGCCAGCCGTTTCAAACCTTCAACAAGCTTCGGCAGATCAGAAGCAACCTTGCATTGTACGGCAACACGAACAACAGGGGATACAGAGAATTTCATGGCACGAATAGGATGAGCATCAACTTCTTTCTCAGAGGTCAAAGTAGCATTTTTGGTGATAAACTGATCCAATCCTACCATAGCCACAGTATTACCACAAGGAACATCTTCAACAGATTCTTGCTTCTTTCCCATCCAAATAACAGTTCTTTGAACATTCTTAACATATAAATCCTTCTTTTGACCTGGCACATAGTTTGGTCCCATAATTCTGACCTTCATACCAGTGGAGACCTTGCCAGCAAATACACGTCCGAAAGCAAAGAATCTACCCTTATCAGAGGCAGGAATCATCTTAGAAACATAAAGCATAAGAGGACCATCAGGATCGCAATTTCTAATAGCATTGGCATACGGATCATCAAGTGGACCCTCATAGAGGTTCTCAACCCTGTATTTTTGAGCCGTAGAAGGAGAAGGAAGGTGAAATATCATCATTTCAAGAAGTGCATCGCTAGCAGGAAGCCATGTCTGCAGGACCCTCTTCATCAAAGGTTTTCCCATCAGTTCTTTCTCATCAGATTTCATGTTCACACCAAGCTTGGCTAACATAGGCCATAATTTGTCCTTCTGATCATTCATGCAAGTATTGATAATCTGTTTAATTGGCTCGTAACAAAATTGGACAAAACCACGTTTACAAGTGGCAGAACCAGTATTTTTGGTAGTCCACTTTCTGGTTGCAGGATCAAAAAAGTTTTCACCCCAAAGTCTTTCCATCATTTTAGCTTCATCCACTCCAAATTTAGAAGCATACATCTTGGCAAAGTTAGTCAAAGTAAATGCCCAACCATGAAGCCCAGCAGAGAAAGCTACTGTCCCTTTCTCTGGGTAAACCTGACAGTCACCAAGAAGAGGGTCCTCATAGGTGGCCATTATGACATTTGCATTCTCAATCACCCTTGAAAATGTTTGAAAAGCTTCTTCACCTTCTACTTTTAGCTCAAGAAAGCAGCGGTCCATCTTGTTAACTGTCAATACAGGCTTAATCCTTTCTCCCAGTGCCTGACGTAGAACTGTCTCAGTCTGAACACAGACACCTTCAATACAATCCACGACAACCAATGCCCCATCAGTAATACGAAGTGCAGCAGTGACCTCTGAAGAAAAATCAACATGTCCAGGTGAATCAATCAAGTTGATCAGATACTCATTGCCACTACGCTCTCCTTTATAGCTTTTCAAGGCAGCATCCTCCATCGCATAATAAAGAGAGATGCCAGTAGATTTAATAGTGATGCCTCGCTCTGCTTCATCTGCTCGTGTGTCTGTCATCCGAACATCACCAGCCACCTCTTGAGCAATGATACCAGCAGCAGCCACAAGTGAATCAGTAAGAGTGGACTTGCCTGCAAAAACCATGACCAGACGTTCAATAACAGTTCATCATACTAGAACACTTTGGCTGTAAAAACTGTGGGTTGTGCCGAATCCAAAGCAAAGATAGCGTGCCAAATCAGTAAAATAATATCCACAAAGAGCACCAAAAAAAATTAGATTAGACCTAAGATTGGCCAGATGACAGATTATGTAATTATAAAAGCTATCAAGTGTGGTCTCATGCCTCCATAGATCTAACTACAGGTGCAATGGTATTATCAAAAACTGATGCATTAAAACTATGAAATATCAAATATTTTTTTTAACTGAAAAATGACCTATACACAACCATAAAAAAAAAACATTTGCATACCATGGTCAACATGAGCAATAACTGACATATTTCTAATATTGTGCTTCAAATCCATAATCCTACGAAGCCCTTCTGCTGTAAACTTCACCTGCAAATAGCAAATGTCCTTAGCAGTCAGCTCATTTGCACATCGATTGACAGTATTATAAGATATTACAAGGAACATTTCCCTTGTGTGCCAAATAACCAACTTACCATCTTGACTGGTTACAAACACCCAGCAAACACTGATAACCACCACTTTTAAACGGTATTCTGCAACAAATTTGAAACATGAAAAAGGAAACGATAAGCAATGTCACCTCTTAGTAGACCAAAATGCATAAAAAAACATTAATCTAACTTAAATATTTGAAGAGTTACATTAATCAAAAATCTCCTATAAGAAAAAAACATGCCATAAAAAATGTCCTTGCATCTTTAATAAAAAAATCAACCGTGAACCGATAATTACACAATAAAACGATGAACAGCAAAAGCACTCAAGATCGCATCTGGCCACCACTTACATTTTTCAAGCAAAGCAGTTACAGGAACCCGATTTTTCAGTCTTAAAACAGAAGTTTGACTTAAGAGATTATACATATTCAATCATGCCACATACACAACCCTTTCAAAAAATCATTAAAATGATGAAATCACACAATATGGATTTCTCATGTATATATAAAATGATAAAAACAATTTTTATTATCATTTACATACAAATTTTTAATGCTTGCGCAATGATTATCAAAGTTGAGTGGACCTTCAGAAATAATGATAAAAACAAATTTATAAGACAATCTTCATACACTCAATACTCTCAAACTACTGAACTACAACAGCACTCACGTGTACAACTATAGGATTTGTTACTCTTCACACCCAGGACTAAACAAATGATCTAGCTGAAATCAAGACGAATACACACATGAGCCACGTAGATCAAAGGCAACATAAACCAAAACTTGCACATAGTTGGCTCTCATAAGATGTTAAAAATTGAGCAAGTTCTACTAATAAGCATAAGAAGCTTCTCTCCATAAATGGAACATAGGTGCACCTCAAAGCCAAGCAAAAGTAACAGCAATTTCCCACATACAACAAATCTTGCTCTCAAGTATTAGACGGATATGTTGTGCATATGTACTACAACAATAAAACACAAAAAAAAAATCAATCTAGAGAATATGAACAGTTTTATAGCTAATAATACTTCACCAAACTGAAAAGCAAGCAAACAAAGAATTTAAAACAGAATCTAATACCACACACAAGGAAAAAAGGAAATCAATAAATTAATCCAATCAAAAACTTTTAACAGCAACCTCCCACACAAAAACTTTTGCTCTCAAGAATTAGAATGATAGATCGCACACATGAACAACAATATAAACTAGCAAAAAACCCAATCCAGAAAATATGAACAGTTTCATAGATGATAATACTTATCCACTGAAAATCCAAATAAATAAAAAATAAAAAAGTATTAAATACCACATGCAATAATGTTATCAAGAAGATAAAGAAACCTAAAAAGTAATCCAATTGAAAACTTTCGAGCATATTTTCAAGAAAATTTCGAACAAGCCAAATACGAACAAGTAAATGAAAGTCGTTGGTATGGTTACAACACTTTCAGCCTCCTACGATAGGGAAAATATGCAAAAAGAAAGGTAGATATATTCGATAACTACTAATAAATGTAAGCGATAAAATATATCTTATCTCTGTCAATGAACCATTGTTAAAGCAGCACTATTCATTAAAACGAACAGAAACAGGAGATTCACATCGAAGTGAGGGAAAGGAAGAAACTACCCATATAAGACAAAATATACTCAAACGAAACTAAAAATAAACAAGTTATATCTGAAAATTTTAGAAAAAAAAAAAATAACAAGCGCTCAACCACGAAAAAGCTATGATCTGGCAAGCTTAAAAGTACAGCCAGGAAGATCGGCCTATAGATATAGCTAGCACATCAGTCTACAGGGTTAAAAGCAGCACAGAGAGACTGGATCAATAGCTTCAGCGGGAAGAGAAGAGCTCGTTAAGGAGGAACAGATCTAAAAAACGCAATTCTTGGAGAAAAAGAAGAGAACATGAAATGAATAAATCAAAACAGCAGATCTACAATTCAGAGACAAGATGCGTTAATGAAGTTACAAACTCAAGGCATGAACAAAAGTAGATTGATATTTCCTACCGACGAGAGGTACCGAAAGACCCTCCGAGCGTCAGCCTAGCCGCTCGACGCCTGACCGAACGAGAAGAAATGAGAGCCCTCAAAAACCCCAGACCCTGAAATAGGAGATAACCCTAAGCGACGCAAATGACGTTTTCCGACAAAATATCTATATATCAAATTTTTGGACCACCCCACGGGAACCCGCCCCATAAATTCCGTAAACCCGAACGGTTTAAATCAGCGATGGGTTCCTCTTTGACCCGGAGAAGGGTTACTTGCTAGAAACTTGTGTTAGGGATCTGGGATGGGTAAATTGGGTTCAATCCCAGATCGCAAAAAATTTATATTATATAAATAATAAAAAATTATGTTAAATAAAGTTATAAACATGTATCTAGAGGGTAGAGAGTGCAATCCCTTTTTTCCACTAGCCAAATAAGTTAACTAAAACCTAAAGAAATATTATAAACATAAAAAATTATTTATAACTCTAGTTGTCTATCTAGCTAGATTTATTTCTTGTATTAATAACTTTCCTAATAATTATAACAAAATTTAGTAGACTTTTTAATTATAAATAATTTCATATATAAAAGTATTATTTGTAAAAAGGGTGTTTAATAGGTCTTATAAGTATGAGGCTTTTGTCTCTAACCACATATTTCAAACATCAAGGAAACAAAAACATTTACAACCAGATATAATGTACAATTAGAACTATATTTCACTAATTTATGCACGTCAAAAAATAAACTTAATTGTTGTCAGAATGTATATATCCATTTAGTGACAATACTTCCATTTTTTTTACTACAAGTTTCAAGTTTTTGTCACCTATATAGAAAAACCATCTTAATCTTAAGATGAATTTTTACTTCATTACTACAAGTTGGATGTTGTAATTAATGATTCTGGTTTTATAATTCTCAAGACTGAAATGCTTTAATTTCAACTCTTAATTTCTTAGGTTTCTAGCAAATTTAGATAAAATCTACATCTACATAGGTTGTCACCATGACATCTAGGGTTAAACAGTATCATATTTTTTGGTACCATAAAATTGGTAGAACTAGCTACCCATCATTCGGCTATATTTGTTACCCACTCGAACTAAAATTTTCTTTTGATATAACACACAAAAATGATATTCAAACTTACTGCAATTTTAAGTGAACTCTATCTTCGCAAGGACGTACATGTAAGATGCCAAACCACTTGATCACAATACTTCGAGTGGTTAAAAGTCAGATCACAGTACTTCGAGTGGTTAAAAGTCGAATCCCAGTGCACATTAAAACACTTGGAAGAGTCACTTGCTCACGGAAACACTTGGAAATAGCAATAAGCACATAGTAACATACATTTAGTAGATGACTCTCTACTTGTTCCATTTCAACTCAACACGTCTAGTCTTACATTTTCATACAAAGGAAAAGA
Source organism: Aristolochia contorta (assembly GCA_022405105.1). Lineage (NCBI taxonomy): Eukaryota > Viridiplantae > Streptophyta > Magnoliopsida > Piperales > Aristolochiaceae > Aristolochia > Aristolochia contorta. The sequence goes on from CM039665.1 coordinate 23,054,745, forward strand.
GAAAAGTTAAAAAAATTGAAACTCATTTCATTATTGTTGCACATTCTATCATGTTTCCACCTCCCAATAACAACAACGAAAAGGATAAATTTTCTATTTAGAAATTTCCTCTGGTCCTTCAAAGGAACTCAAAAACTATATCTAGTAAATTGGCAAAAAAACTTGTAATTCCCATATCGAAGAAGATCTAGGTCTCAGAAATCTATAGTCTAAGCTCAGTATTTAGGTTGAAGCTTCAATGGATAGTATAATCTAATAAAAATTCCCTTTGGGCAAGCAATATGAGAGCAAATTATGGGAATTCCACGCACCTTGCATGACCCCAGACCAAACAGGGGGATTCACTAATTTGGAAATGAATAATGATTCGGGCACAGCCGTTGTGTCCAAGTTGGACACAAATTACCGTCTGAAGTCAGACATATGGCTCTCACAAAGAATTAAAATAATATATTTTACTAAATCCAAGAAATATATTATTTTATTCTTTGTGAGAGCCATTGTGTCACGAAATCCAAGAAATATATTATTTTACTCTTTGTGAGAGCTACTGTGTCCGAGTCGGACATAGCGGCTGTGCCCTAATCACTTCTCTTTGGAAATAGATCCCAAAGTACATTCTAGTCCTAAAAGATCGATCATTTCCAATTTAGACTAGGTGATGGAAATGGAATATCCTTATGGGATGATAAATGGGATGACAGTTTGGAGAAACCTTTAGTATATATGCAAAGAAGGGAATCAAAGTCTCAATCCCCTATGAGAGAGTGTTCTCCCTCATTCTTAATACACAAGCCTTGAATTGAACCTAGTATCAGAGCCTTATGGCCTCATAATATTGCTGAATCAATTTTGCAGTCATTATAAATCCGCAGGGCAAGAATACCCCGACATGGACACTGTCCTTAGATGGTTCCTTCTTAATACAATTGGTTTACCACACAGTCAATTATATGTGGAAATTTGTAAGGAATCTCAAAGCTTACCCAAACATAAAACTTTGTTTTGGTTAGCGTAGATGGACAAAATCTCTACCTCATACCAGCTACTCAAAAGGTTTTACAGTAAGTGTTAAGTATTATTTTGTCATGTACATCAAGAATCACCCTCTTATACCCTCCTACTGCAATTTTGTAAAAATTTATTTAATTATTGATGAAACCTTAATTTACCTTGACCCAAAGGTGACCACCCTAAGACCCTTTATGATACATATATTCACCTCCAAAGGTACTAAACATTTACCTGGAATTCACCTTCTTGTGATTACCACACTATGGGAATAGTGGTGTACTAAAAATATTTTTTTTTTCAAAAGTACAAACATTTTACCACTTCAATACAGAATTACTTCTCTTTGACAAAATCATAAAACATGAACAAATCTTTGAACACACCCATGGAAAACCCTCTTGATGAAATATTACTTGTAAGCCTTCTCCAACTTTGATGACTTTTACCATTTCGGACTCAAAATATTCTTGTAGTAGAGTGATAATCCAGGACGAATTGGGAGATCCTTTCTTTTTAACCACTTGGTTTTTGCACAATCACAAAATTAACAAAGCTCGATTTTTGGCCTCAAACTCACCTTATTTTTTATTATAATTTTTTTTCTAAACACCCCGTTAAAGTAAAGCGGGAGGGGGGTTGTTTTTCTTATGGTTTCAAAGGACAAAGTAATGCCATTAGAGATTAACACAATTGGTCATCCTCCACAAGTAAAAATAAGATTATCAATTACACAAGGTGAATAGAGTTGCAAATGCATTTGTAGGGAGAGGCGACAATAAATATAGAGTATACCTTAATTCGCTTGACAACTTACTCTCTCCTCCTATGATATAACATATAATATATTTGTTTTGGATAAAAAATATATAATTCTCCAAAAAAATATATAATACAATTTCAATTTGTTTACATTATCCTTGAACAAACAAGGTTGAATGCATTTTGTTACTTGATATGCAGTCATCTCTTTAGTGCAAATGTGTTCAATGGACACTTCATTGGATTTTTGTGCTCCTTTTATGGTTAAGTACTTGACGTTGATACATTTACTTCCACTTCTGTTTTTATTATTTTTAGCCAAAAACATTGTCACTTGAATTGTCACAGTAAATCTTCAATGACCACATAGAGAATTAACAATTTGTAGGCCTGAAATGAAATTTTCCAACTAAAAGTACTCTAATTTAAACTTTTCAAAATATCACTCTACTAGCGAAAAGGAAGATGTATCCCAATGTTGACTTTCATTAATCAATGCAACCAACAAAGTTTGTGTTGACAACATAGAACTTCCAAACAGTCAAATCATCTAAATGTAAGCAAATACACTTTGGTCCCCTAAAGATAGGGTAATAATACTTTCTATGTAATTCACCATAATTTAGACCTGAATTACTTTGATATATTCTCAATATTCATATTACAAATGCAATGTCTAGTCATGCGAAGACACAAACATACATAAAATTTCCCTTACAAAAGCATATGGAATGTCTTTCATTTATTCCCTTTCTAAATAATTTTTATGGACATTAATTCAAAGATTAATGCTAGCTGTACCTAAGCGTAGTACCCATCCCACGTACCAGCCAATCTGAAACACTTAAAAAGATAAAAAAAATATTTTTTATTTTATAAAATCTCAAATCCTAAAGGATAAACCATAGTTGACAATATTTCAAATTGGTTGGTACATGGGATGGGTATTGCGTGTAGGTGTAGCTAACATTTTCCTAATTCAAATTGTATTTGTCGCCCTTGACAATAGGAGGCACAATCGGTGAATAATGTAACAAATTAAATAGTCTCTAAAACTTTAATGATATAAGTTTCTTATGGCAATCCTAAAATTATCTATTTGAATCTTAATGCCAATGATAAAAGACACTCCACCTATATTTTTCAAATAAGAACGTTATGAGAGAATATTTTCACCTCGAGTAACAACCCCAAATGATTGGCCGTAAGCAGAATATCATCAGCATATAACATCAAAAGATGACTTTGCTCCTATTATTGATCTATTATGATCTACTTGAAACCAAATGAAGAGATGAAACCACTAAATTTCAAATACCATTGATGTGATAGTTGTTTCAATCCATAAATGAATTTCTTATGTCAACAAAGCAAGTGATTAATTCCAATGGAAATGAATCTTTAAAATTATTTCATGTAAACCACCTCCTCAACATCACCATTAAATAATATCATTTTCATATCTATCTTATGTAATTCAAGAATAAAATAGGCAATTAGTGCAATAATGATAGAGAAAGAGTTGTGGAATTAGGAGAGAAATCCTCTTGCTAATCAATGCCTTCCTTTTTTGGGTGAACCTTGTAGCAATTAGTCAGGTTTTGAGTTGTGGAATGTTGCCTAAGGAGTCTGTTTTGGTGTTGAAGACCATTTGTAGCCAAAACAAGTTCTCCATGAGGCAACTCAACAAGATCCAAACCTGATTTTTGCCTTAAAATCCATTTCATGTTCATGGCATAATACCACAAGCTAGAAATTACGATTAACCATTGTTTGTGAAAATGTTGCAGGGTCATTCTCAAGGACTAAATCTTAGCATTTAAGAAAGTCTTCTCAATATTGCAAAATCAACTTTTGGTAGAGGTGGATGAAGCACGGGAGATACCTTGGCAAGAGGTTGTTACTTAGTAGGATCATCTATGATAATATCATTTTTGTGTGGATCATGAGGAAATTGTTGTTTAACACTGATTGGAGCAAAAAAAAAACTACAATTTGAGAAAATATACTTCATAAAAGTGGATCTAATCAACCAGTTCAACTTGATTAAACTAAACTCAAAATAATTTTTGATTTGTTTATTATTTGGTCTATTTATGGGTTCAAGACATATAGTTAAGGGTTATATCACAAGAAATCGAAATAATATAATGAGAGACATGATAACAAGAATGTATTTTTGTTAAACATCGGTTAAACCCATTTCAATCTAACTAGCTGAAATCTTCAACACCATGTAAGACTGTTTCGATTTTAAAGCACTACTAGCTATCATTTTTCAAGCAAGAAATGACTATTGGAATGTGCCTATCAATAGATATAGAGGTGTTGTTTTTGGACAATTGAGGTGGACACGTGAACCTTCACTTAAAAATGCCAAACATTAAGAACCTCTAATCTCATCCATTATTAATTTACTAGTTTAGAATAATATTATTTACTTTTAGATCAGGTAGGTCCCATACGTATATAAACTTGAGATCCAATAAGAATCACTCTAATTTGTAGATCAAATAAATTACAATCAGTTTTTACTTTTTATTTTTATTTTTATTTTTGTGTTTAGTTTATTTTATTTTTTTATTATAATTTCTGTTTTGGATGAACTTGATGACTTGTGAGAGGGTGTCTTAGTACCGTTACGTCTTTCGTCCAAACTCTTAAATTCTAAATCCAGCGGGGGCAGCCAGCCACCAATCTCGGATGCTCCTGCAGATTACGGAGAAAAGACCAGTGACGTCAACTCGGTTCACTCGCCGTCTCGCGGGCATCTGACAACACCCCTAGCCGTAACGTTTGGGTCCCATGCACAACACGTGGCTTATTCCAATAAAATATCCCTGACCCCACCCAACCCGGCCGACAGAGAAAAAAAATGTTCGCACCTCTCGCGCAGATGCGGAGACGGCGAGTGAAGAACGCTGAGCAGTGCCAGGACAGTGCGAAGCGCTTGAATGAGAGCAACTGGCGACGGTGGTGGGACTGGGAGGGGGAATTGGAAAGCCATTTTCTTTCTTCAATGAATTAGAAGCAAGGCTGAATCATGACCGGAATTCCCGATTTCGGATTGTCATGAATGATTTAAACCGCCTAGAGAGGTTTTGGTACCCTGGAGCGAAAGGCTTTTTGGTGTTTTCATTACTATTTTTTTTTTTTTTTTTTTTTTCGATGTGGGTTTGATTTGCTTCTGAAAGAGTGAGAGCAATGGAGAATAAAAAGTCGCTTCTTCGACTCCGCCTCCGCGTCACTGCTCGTAAACGCTCGCGGACGGTGAAGCAGTGCGATTCAGTTAAGAAGCTACGAGAGAGGTACTCGTGTAATTCGGTGAAAAAACTGCAACTGCGAGAGATTGGTGCTCTAAGGAAGATGAGCCGAGGGGCGGCATCGAATGCGCAGGAGAAATTTCGCAATTTTCAGCTACAGGTAGTCTCCAGAGTCTATCCATTTAATTTTATAACTCGTCGTGCTACCAGTTTTCTTTTATTTTTCTTTAGCGTTGATGGGAAGGGGAGTTGTGGAAGTTTTCTTGCATTGGAATTGGCTGATGGAGATTATGTGGACTAATTTTTGTCCTGGTGGTTTTCTTATGAGTAAATGTTTCCTTTTCTGGAAAAGTCATGTTAAGCCCCAGCCTGGTTTTTGTTTCTCGGACAACGGGGCTGATTTCTGGATGATGTCCGTCTACAATGTTTCCATTTAATTTTTTCTTTTTTTCTTAATTCTGTTGTCCAAAATAGCAGGCTGAGCTATTCAGAGTTCTCTCTTATCATACGCACCATGATATGCTGCAGCTGATTATTTTCTGTCGATTCTGGTGTTCTATCTAGCCGTTTCTCCTCCATTTCTCTTTCCTTCCTCTCTTTCTCCTTCCGATTTCTTTCTCAATCTCTCTCTCTCTTCTTGAAGTCGTCTGCTTCCTCTCGATAGACTCAACAATATTTTACTGTTGGTCAGTCCAAAAGCTAATTTTTTTCTTCTTTCTTCTGCCATTATCTTAGGGTATATGGCTTCTGCTGTTGTACAACAGTCTTTACACCCTATTACTGCCTCTTAGGAGGTTAAATCTATTGTGTCCCTGAATTGGCTTGACTGGGTTCATATTGGATCCCAAGTTTTGCATGAGTTTCGATTGATTATCTTGATCTGCCTCAGGATATGTTCATAGTGGTTTTCACTCTAGAGTAGTGCACAAAGTACAGAAGAAAGCATTTTTCTGCTCTGTGTAGTGATTTTAATGTGCTAATGTCATCATGGTCTGTTGTTGTCATTAACATTGAGTTTGATCGTTTCATGTATTTTTGATGGTTCCTGGCCTGAGTTGAGTCAGATTGAAAATTTCATTTTTTTACATTGTTTCCAACAAATTTGGTGTGAAAGTAGGTTTCGTAGACTAGTTGACCAGTGTTATAGTTGTGAGACCTTATCTCTTTTGTTGTCAGTGTGGTTAGTCTGTTCATGAATTGTCACGGGGAAAATCATTTTGAGGCTGCATTGCGAATAATAAGACATTTGAAAGGGTCACCAAGGAAAGGTCTAGTTTATCGAAATCATGGTCATTTACAAGTTGAAGGTTTTCCGAATGCTGATTATGGAGGGTCTAAACCGGTTATAAAGCTACTGCATGTATGTTGAGGGAAATTTAGTTTGTGGAAAACACAAGAAGCAAAAGGTGGTGACCCGTCCAATTGCTGAAGTTGATTATCATGCAATGGCTCATGCTGTAAGTAAGCTACTGTGGATCTAATTATAGGTGATTTTGAAGATTCATTTTCAGCTTTGTATTGTTGTGAGCTGTGACAATCAAGCAGCAATATTTATTACCAACAATCCAATGTTTGATGAGAGGATAAAGCATGTGGAAATGATTATCACATCCTTTGCAGAGTGAGATTGTGCAGTTATAGATGGAGTAGTGATTACACCATTTGTGTGATCAGCTTGTGATACTTTTACAAAACCCTTGGAAAAGATAGAGAGATTTTTTTGTGGGGCTTCTGAGTATATATGTTCCTGACTTAAGGAGTGTTACAAATAATGTACCTGAGGTAGTTTGGTGATTTTTATATAGTGCGATGTGTATAGTGGTCAGGCAATATAGTTGCATTGATCTCAATGCCATGATTTGATTAAAGAAATTTTTTACTTTAGATTGATGTTTATTTGCTTCCCATGTACCCGTATCTTGAAGAGGGGTTTGTATTATATGTAATTCACTTAAGATGTTAATAAAGAGGGGATCACTTTTGGATCCCCAACTGACCAGTGGTAGAGACAATTCTTGGTGTTCTCTCTGGGTTCTCCTCCTCCCTTTCTCTTTCCTTTCTCTGTCTTCTTAATAGACATATTGTGTCTCGTAAAAGTAAGCATGACTCTTTTCTTTTTTCCTTTTTCGTTTACCAACTAGAATCAGTCTTTGTTTGTAAGCTATTTGGATATTACTCAGTACATCTGGGCTCTTCAGTTGGTCTGAACTTCTAGTCATCCTATTGTTCATTTGCAGCGAGTGTTGACATGGATTTTAGTTGTATATGCTTGCTCTCTTGTTGTCTTTTATTTTAGGCCCTTTTCCCGAGTAAAAATGAAAAGATGTGTGTGTTAGGGAGGAACAAATTAGAATATAGTGTGAAGATACATCGCTAAGGGCAGAAGGTTGGGGCAAGATCAAGTAAATTAATTAAACTTCAATATTGCTTTGTGAATCTTGTGTTTCTACTTTCATTTTGGTAATTAATAACTGGTTGATTTTCTTTGCCCATTTACTTGCATTTCGGCTGAGCTGCTTCTTTGATTTGTGGATGATAGTCATGTTTTTGTGAATGGAACATCAACCGGGTAGCCAGTGTTAAAGACTTCTTATCTATCTGGAGCCCATCTCAGAAGGAATTGAATTGGGTGAAATCTTATCTTTAACAATCCTATATATCCAGTTGAGGAGAGGACCTAAGTTCTCTCCCCCACTCTTCTCCTACTTGAACTTCTTCCATTCTGGGTGGCCTCCTAAATCTCCCTGCTCTTGAGAGATAGGAAATTGAGTTGTCCGAAGGAAGGGAAAGCTCCTCTCACTCATGTGGGCTGGACTTCCTCAAGCATGTCCGCTCTTACTGGATTGCCTAGTATTTTCTTTTTTTTTTTTTTGCTTGTCCAACTGCTTAGTTTAAATTCCTCCAAATCAATAGGAGTAACTCAGAAAATGTATATCTTCATGGCGAGTCCATGTGTATACAAAATTGACTAGCCAAAATTAAGATGTCTTCTCCCAACTGATGATCAATTTTTTCCGACATCAACCTTTCTGATATTGTTTCCACAACCATTCCCTTTTACTTCCAGGCTTAAATTACAAATAAGAGCCTGAAACATTGTTGGCGTGTTAAATTTGTCAAATGTATTTGCCTCATTTGGCGCAAATTCCATCTAGATGGAGCTGTATGTGCTCCTTAATGGGCTCCTTATCTCACACCAGTGCATTCTTGATCATACTGTTTTTCCTCTCCAGGTGTTCAAGATTAGTATTTCCACTCAGAAATCTGTCCATGGCACCTTCTTATGATCTATGGAAATCTTTGACCTTTGGGACACTTCATTGTATCAGGGACCCCCATTACTTGCAGCCCTCAGAGATACTTCTGCTTGGAAAGGGGTTCGCTCCGACTCTTTTTGTTGGGGTAGCCTTTCCCTTGGCATGATCTCTTTTCTGATTGTCATCCTTGTTTTGGCAGTGGCTTATATTATCAGCTGCTGTTATTGTTTTGAGATAGAGGTTGGGAAAGCTGTTTTTAAGTGTGAAATTTTGGTCCTCTTGTACTTGAGGAAATCAGATGGTTTCATGTGTTTAGAAAGAAGTCTGCGTGAGAATTAGGAATAGAATGACAGAGAGCATATTCTGTCCTTCCAGATTTTTTTTATATTACTCGGCCACTTAAGCCAAATAATCAGGAAACTAACTACAAATTCCACACACCCCACGATAACCTAACAGTAGAGAATTGACATATTACAAAATACCCCTAGCACCCAAAATCACAGAAATACACTTATAGGCAAAATTATCAAACTGCCCTTGTCTTCTAACAGTTTTCAACTGCCTAATTCATTTCAAATATATGGTTAGGAAACTAAGAAACATCTATTACTGGTACTGGCAGATATTGAGAGGCGTAGGCAATATATGTGTGTTTGTGCTTCAAAATCATACCTGCTTCTTGGAGTCTCACTAAAGGACTGCCAAGTAAACTAATTTTATGCTGAAGAGTGATGAGCTTATGTATTCATCCTAAGCCAGTGCACCTATTGTAAAACACATACTGGTAGTGTCATTAAGAGTAAAGCCCCAAAATACGCAAGGTTACAAAGCTATCAGTCAATAGGAATTAAGAACATAAAACCCTATGAACGAATACTCCTATGGCACCTAGAAATTACCAAATTCTCCATGCAAGGAGAGAGATGAATGCCACCCATGCAAGAGTTTCTAGGGCATCCACTCAAATTAGAAAAATACCTTTGAAGTAGAAAAATTTACAAAAAAAACACCCTACACCCTATAAAACACTCTTCCAACACTTCCCTTCAAGTCGAAGAGGAGTCTTCTTCACCCTACTCCACGTAGACTTCTTCACCCTACTCCTCACTAATAGTTTTCCGTAAACGCTGAATCTCATTAGTGCATTCAGATCCTGCATCAAAGGCACTCTATCAGCCTCATAACAAAGGCGCTATCCAGCCCCTTCTCGCATGAAGCGAAAATCAATAACTGCTGAGTAATGTGTCCCATGCACTTCCCATTTCACGCTAGGCTAGTGTCTCAAACCACTCCTGCATATTACAAATAAACAATATGCAGATAAGGAAGTAGTTATGACGTAATGTAACCCAATTCTTCCATCAAACAAGCAACTTTCTCCAAGACCATCCGAAGTCTTTCTAATTCAGCAAGCTAAAATCTAAACAATTCAACCATGCAACCAATTCTTTCAACTAATAAGGGCAAATACTCAAATAAATCTCAATATATAAATCCCTGTGTGTAATCTTAATTCTCCAATTAAACTAGAAAATAATTCGAACCCATAACACCAGCGTCTCAATGATCTTCCAACCCATAAATATGAAATACTCTACGTCTACAACATACCGAAAAGCTAAGAAACTGTAGCAAGTGTACTGCTGTAATAGGCAATTTAACCTTATAATATAATGAATGCAAACAATAAGTGTAATGCAATATTAAAATAATTATTTAAGAGCTTCTTGGGCAGCCATTGCAGGGCTTTCTTCTCCTAGGCTACAGGCCCAAATTATACAATGGAACTCGCCATCTCAGGGAAGATTAAAACTGCACATTGATGGGTCATCATTAGGGAATTCTGCCCCGGCCGGAATTGGAGGAATCAAAAGAAACCGTGCTGGAGATAACATTATGTCCTTCTCAGGCCCTCTCCTGCACATAGACTCGGTGGAAGCTGAAACCTTAGCTCTCCTAAATGGTCTAAAGCTATTCAAGTAGAGACTACAAGGGGACCTAGATGTGGAAGGAGATTGCCTAAATGTGATAAATTGGTGCAAGAAAACCTCATCCCACCCATTGGAGGCTCATCACCTTTTTTAGGGAAATCTGGAAAATAGGCAATGAAATCAATTGCACATGGAACCACGTCTTAAGGTCAGCCAACTCGGCTGCGGATGCTTTAGCAAGAGAAGGAGTCTCACTTCCCTGTTTCGAAGTGAGAGAACCTGCATAGGGAATGGTCGTGTAATGATGAAAAGATGCAATGTAATCTTGATTGACAAATGAAATAAAAAGCTAATCGCCTCAAAAAAAAAAGGAGACTAAAGATTAATCAGGAAGTACAATTCCTTTTCTAAGTGCTCGAATTAAGTCAAATAGTAGCCAAAGAAGAGGGTGGTTTTGGGAATCAGAATAATAAAACAAATGAATGCTGCACTACTTTCTAAGTGGCTATGGAAACTCAACACAGTTAGTAAGTGCCTTCGAGACATGCTTGAGAGGAGCGGTATTCAAATCCCACGAATCTTTGTCACCTTTGTGGTACGGTTCCAAAAACAACAGCTCATCTCTTGATTCACTGTGAGTATAGCTGGAATATTTGGGTCTCCTTCCTCGGAATGTTTGGTGTAGACTTGTACTCCCTATGACTGTGAGAGCAGCTTGCAATTTAAAATTGCAACAGGTGATTGGGCGGCTTAAAATTCAGAATGAATTTCATCGGGTGGATTCAGGAACTTTGTGGAGATCATGGGCTGACCACACAAGAGAATATGGGACTCATAAATCTACTGTACAAAAGTCGCTACCTCCGCTGGATTCCTTACTCAGATTGAATTTTGATGGATCCTCAATGGGCAACCCGGGACCAGCTGGTATTGGAGGCCTCATTAGAGATCATATGGGGTTGTGGTGCTCACTTATGGTGGGGCCATTGGAATTTCTGATTTAACTACTGCCGAGGCACTTAGACTGTTGCACGAGCCGAAGTGCTTCAAGAATTCTCAGCTCATAGGGCTGCTCCATGTTGAAGGGGACTCAAAGACAGTTATTTCATAGTGTAAAGGGAAAAGCCAGCCTCCATGGAGACACTACACCACTTTTAATGAGATAAATGATTTAGTTTCTATTGTTGTTAGTTGGAATCATGTATTTAGAAGTGCTAATGGTAGGGCTGATCAGTTGGCTAAACAAAGGGGTCCATGAACAATAACTTGTTGTTTGGACTCCTTAACTAATTGTAACCCCGTCTTTGGGTTGATTGATTTAACTGAATGAAAATCACAACATTTGAAGTTAGAAAAGTTCAACTCTCTTTCCAAGTATCCGAATCTAAAACCAACAACAATTCTAACTCAAGGAATCATAAACTTGAACTCTACAAAGCACACTAGCATAAAAAGCACTTTCCTTAAGACCTATGGTAGGCAAAACATGCTGGTAGTAATTCAAGAGAGAAAATAATAGTCCTCTTCTTATTTAAACTAGAAACCCTAATTGGATTCAAAGTACTGTGCTGCTTCATTAGCCAATTCAAAATAACAACCCAAAACCTACAACACTTACTAAGAGAGGGTCTAATTAGTGATTTATTGGTGAGAAGAGGCATGCAAATTCCTTCCATTCTTTGTCCCCTATATCCGCAAAAGTGAATCTGAATCCATTAACCACCGACCTATACCCACTGTCTCCTAGTACAGCTGGCAAATATGGACTTATTCCTTTTGCGGATTGTTTGGCATCAACTTGGTCCTACCTTGGAACCTAATTGGAATTACATACTTGAGGAAGTTTGCTGCCCTTGGTGCAAACCCCCATGAGAGACATCCAATCATGTTTGACTCACAGCATGGGCCTATTCCTTGGATGATCCGGAAAGAAAGGAATCAAATAGAATATTTCACAAGAAAGAAATCCGAACTTGGAAAGATGTTACCCACAGAAAGATGGGTCATGGCATTATTGGATGGCTCAAAACTATAAAAAATCATTTAATGGCATTACTGGTGGGCAAATCTGGTCCTCTTGGGTTGATTTCCATGCTAGATCTGATGTAGCTACTATTAAAACAAAGCTACAAGTGTGGACTCCACCACCGACACATGAGTATAAATTGAACTTTGATGGCTCCTCCTTTGGCAACCCCAAGGTCTTTCATGGAGTTGACCAACATTTTTCGAGGTTTAATTAAAGATTCTTGTGGTCTACTTTCTCACATATGTTGGCCCTCTTGGTTTCAACGACCTCAACATCTCTTGAGATTCTTAGCTTGTTATATGCCAACCTCAAATGCTTCATTAATATGAACATTCATTGTCCATTGTCTCGTCTCATGGAGGGTGACTAAACTCAAGGCTATTCAAGTGATTATATCGTGGTGTGTAGGACGTCCACCCCCCTTGGAGGCACCGATCTTCCTACAATGAGATTTTGATCACATCCATCTCACCATGTTGTTAGCTGGAAGCATGTTTTAAGAAGTGCTAATTTCAGTGAGGCTGATGCTCTCTTAACCCTGCCAAACAAGGAGTGCATGAATCACACCTTGTTGTCCATTGAAGCCTTTTGCCATATCCTACATCTATTATGTTTGATCCTAGTTTTAGGGATCTTTAACTTGTATTCTTCTCTTCATGAATGAATTATAACACAACTTTCAAAAAAAAAAAGAAGGGTCTAATTAGCGAACTTGAACACAACACTTTGAATTCCAGCAATTCCAGCACCAATCTTAATAAAGAAAGACAGAAGTAAGTCACCTGAAATTCAGTAGTACACGAGCAGCCCAATCTCCAGCTAATGCAGCTCAAATAGAACCAACAACTCCCTTTTTTGGTCACCTTACTCAAAGTCACCCAGCAGTCAACCCACTCAAGTGGGAGCAGAAAACTCCAATAGCTAATGATCACAAAATAGACTGGAAACACATAGGAATTAAACAGTACCTCCGAGATGCAAAAACACCTGATTTCTGTTTTCCGAATTGGAAAAGTTCAATAGCTTCTCTCTTTTCAACCTTCCTTCAAGAGCAACAGCACACAAGAGGTCTCAACCCTAGCAGAAACCCTGTAAACAACAGCAAACAAGTTGCACCCAAAAAGACCACTTCCAAAAGAGACCAGACTTTTCTAGTTCGTGTGCTCCTTCTGAGACTAGGAGAACACCTTCTCCTTCTTCACCTTTAACTCTGATCAGGAATCCTTGACTTGCTCTCATACCATGTTGGAATATTAGAGTTAGGGTATCGGTTGTTTTATTAATCGTAAAGCCTTTAAATTGGCAAAGTTACAAAGTTATTAGCTAATAGGAATTAAGAACATAAAACTCTATAAACTAAGTCTCCTAAGACACCTAGAAATTACCAAATTTTCCATGCAAGGAGAGAGATGGATGCCGCCCATGCAAGAGTTTCTAGGGCATCCGATGCCACTCAAATTACAAAAATACCCTTGAAGTAGAAGAAATTACAAAAAACCCAATAAGACTCTTCCAACATATATATTTTACCTACTTGTACTAAGTTAATATTTGATAAGTCACTGAGGAACATGTTTTGCAATTGGCAACCCTCATACAAGTCAGAATAGGTTGAATGCATAGGTCAATGACTAGATCATCAAAAGTCTGAAAGTCTGTATAAATTGGGGTTCTTTTTGTCCTCAAAACATTTTTTCACCCTGTTGGTTCCGGTAGTCAATAGATAATTTTGTAGCGCACATCCGTGTTATCATGTTTCATGTCTGGTTGTTGGAGAAACTGTATACCTTTTCTTTGGGCTGCGACAGTGTGTTTCACTAGCCCAAAGAAATTATCTTGAATGTACTCCAACCAAAGCACTCAGTGTTAGGTGGCCCTACAATTGTTCTTTGGTGGAATAATTTGTTGGTCTGTAGAATATGCATGGGTTTTGCCGAAGAAAATTAAATGAAAAAACAAAAGGGATTGGCCCAGCCACATCATTGTTTTTTATCATGTCTAGATTTCATGTTTTACCAGGTTAATGGTTGTAACATGCATTTCTTTTTAACATTCAGAAAAAAGTGAAAAAGTTAAATCTTGCCTGGAAAGATATTTCAACCTTTTTCTCCCGATTTCTTATATTTTTGAAAAAGCAGCTAAACTCCTTTGTTTTGTTAATTGTAAATCAGCGATGATAACTGAAAAAAAAAATGTACTCGTTACTTTGTCCTATCTTGATGCAGGAAGAGTTTGACACCTATGATCCAAAAGCCCATTGGTTTCTTAGGTTACAATTTCTTAAGAAGAGATCGAAAATTATTGAGATTGTAGCTGCAAAGGATGTTATATTTGCTCTGGCACAGTCAGGTCTCTGTGCTGCTTTTAGTCGGAGTAAGTTCCATGCTTATGGATCAATATCTATTCTTTTGTTTGTTTTTTGGAATACTAATGCTATTAGTCTTTTATATTTCATGGCAGCAACCAATCAACGGATTTGTTTTCTCAATATCAGCCCCGATGAAGTTATTAGAAGTCTATTCTATAACAAGAATAATGACTCTCTTATCACTGTATCTGTTTATGCCTCTGATCACTTCAGCTCCTTGAAGTGCCGGACAACCCCTATTGAGTAAGAAATTTTGATTTGCTTTCATAAATAGTGTAAGAATTTTTGTTTGACCAACTGGTTCTTTTCAGTGATGCAGCAACTTGATTGACAATGATCAGAGAACTTCTCTTCTTTTTTTGATTAAATATATCCACACTTATTTCCAAAGTATTTCTGGTTTTCTTAGACTTCAATGGCTAGTTGAAGTGCTTGTTGGTATCTCTTGATAAAGCACCCCTTGATCATGGCTGATCCAGCCAAGTAGAACTTCGACTTGACAATTCATTTGGCATTATTGCAGATATATTAGGCGCAACCAATTGGATGCTGGGTTCCCTCTTTTTGAATCTGAGTCACTAAGGTGGCCTGGTTTTGTTGAGTTTGATGATGTGAATGGGAAAGTGCTAACTTATTCTGCACAGGATGGGTAAGTGCCCTGTTATACTAGAATGTCTTGGTCCTGCTCCATTCCAGGAGCTAAACTAACATAAGGTGCTTCATCTTGCAGTATTTACAAGGTCTTTGATCTTAAGAACTACTCATTCCTGTATTCAATTTCTGATAAAAATGTTCAAGAGATTAAAATCAGGTCCACTCTCTCTCTCTCTCTCTCTCTCTCTCTCTCTCTTAGTGATGGTGACTTGCTTTTCCTGAATATTTATTCTAAATATTTTTTCCATGATGACAGTCCCGGAGTTATGCTTCTAATATTTCACAGAGCTCCAGGATATGTGCCTCTTAAGATACTTTCAATTGAAGATGGAAGTGTACTAAAATCTTTTAACCACTTATTACATCGTAACAAGAAGGTTGATTTCATCGAGCAGTTCAATGAGAAGCTTCTGGTCAAACAAGAAAATGAGAATTTGCAAATTCTTGATGTAAGTCTCCCTCCCTCCTATTCCCCCTGCTTTCATCATCATCATCATCTTCTTCTTCACTAGTATCAAAACCTTATCCTTATTGCCATTTATCCTACTCTTTATTGTGCTCTTCCATGAGTCGGTACAATTTTAGTTGTGTTGAGGCAAAATCTGTCTTTGCTGATGCGGTCCATGTTTATTTTTAGCTAATGTCTAATCCTTCTTTCGATCAGGTTAGGAACTCAAAAATGACAGAAGTAAGCAGAACTGAGTTCATGACACCTTCTGCATTCATTTTCCTATATGAAAACCACCTCTTCTTAACCTTTCTGAACGGAACCGTTGCCGTTTGGAATTTTTCTGGGGAGCTAGTTACTTCATTTGAAGACCACCTGTTGTGGCACCCTGATTGCAACACCAACAATATTTATATAACCAGTGACCAGGACCTAATAATATCATACTGTAAAGCAGAGGAGGGCACTGAGGATGATGGTGAAGGTAATAACAATTTACGTTGCTATTTTTTTCTTTTTGCCTTTTCAGGATTACTCCTTTTCTCTTTTCCTTGACCAGCCAAGGTGCTCTTCTTGGTTTTGAATCTTGGAAATGTCATTATACAGGTTGTGCAATAGGATCCATCAACATGAGCAACATCTTGACGGGGAAATGCATTGCCAAGATATGCGCCAATGACCCCAACCTCCAAATCAGCCCACGAGGCAGATTTGGGCGATCATGGATACGAAGCACAGTAAGAGAAGCACTTGAAGATGTCACAGCTCTTTTCTATGACGAAGACAGGAACGAGATTTATACAGGTAACAAGCAAGGTCTGATACATGTATGGTCAAATTAGTCGGGAAATGCAGTAGCCAAGTGGTATGTGAAAGATCTTAACAAACTTGTATAATATATATACAACCCCATTTTCTGGCTTAAAATTTACACAACGTGATGTACAGAATGATTTTGGGATCTTTACTATTTTTTATGTTGGACTGGAGTTGCATAATGAAGAGAGAATCTCTTGAATATGGGCTGAATTCTGCTTGTTACATATTTTAAAACTTGAGGGTGTTCCCATCATCTCGTGGCGAGGTTTCTAAAAGAAATCCTTAAAAAGGCCACCTCGCTACCATTTCCATAAGATGGTGAAGCAGACCTATGGCTAAGGTCTTCTTACGTGGGTAGTCGAAGATCATGGCTTTCATGATTAAGGCGTGCTTGCCTGGAAGGCAATGAGACTGAGTTGAACTCATGCAGAGGAAGTTTGAGCAGGGGCAGAATTCTCTGGTAAAGAGAGAAGGGGCAAACAGGAAGTTTTGAGCAGGGGCAGAATTCTCTGGTAAAGAGAGAAGGGGCAAACAGAGGAAGTTTGAGAAGGTGATAAGGTAAGGTTTGAGAAAGGCTCATGCAGAGACGAGATCACGCATCAAAAGGCTTGTTGGCCAAAAGATCTGACATACAAGTAGAGGTGGATCAAATGAGAAAGAGGAAAATGCGAGCAGAATTTACCATGGCCTCTCTTCATTTGTTTGTCTCGAGAAAGAGGGGAGAACAAAACAAGCAGAACGAGGAAGGGATGGGAGGTTATTTCGGCCTATTCTGGTTCTGTATCAGGATGGGATTAATTTGGATCCGGATATTTGGAATATATCTCAACTACTGAAAATTCGAGTTCTTTGTCACCCCTTGCACACAATGAAGGGAATTTAAAGCCGACTAAGCATATCATATCTAAAAATTTGCAATCATCTTATTTTTTCATGAATTATGCAGGGAGAAACGTTTCATATACTTAAGTTATTCCAATTGCGATACAAAACGAGATGCTACAAAGTGTACTAAAATGCTATTATAATGTTATAACTTATAGATGTGTTTGAAATCTTCATCAGAAATATAAAACTGGTGTATATACTTTCGCAAAATTTAAGGTTTCTACTAAGTTAAAGTTAGGATTAAAAAGGAGAGTTAAACTCCCTTCTACTTTGATGGCAGAGGTAATTGGCTCCAATTCGACCTCCTTGTTAATTGGAGTGTCATTCAGGAAGGAGTTGAGGGATGATAAAGCTAGTGACATTAGTAGATTGGATGCAGAACTACTGAGGTTTTCAAAAGTGCTAGCAATCGTGGATGATTTAATTTACCTGATTCAAAAGGCTAGTTCTCCATCTCTTCCGGCTACTCCCATCTAAGCACATTCAAGGGCACCTGAATGCGTAAGCACATTCAAGGGCACCTGAATGCGGGAAGAGCATGGAGACTCCATGCTGCACAAAGGCGAAGTTCTTTATTAGAAATGTGTTTCACAAGAAGATCTTGGCTGATGGGTCCAAGTCAGAGGTTTATACAAGAAATCAGATACAAATTCTTTCTTCGAAAAATCTGTATCGCTATCCTGTATGGTGAAACCCCTTCTCCCCTTATCCGCTTTTATAGTTCAAGAATGCTCCTTAAAAATAGCTTATTATAACGTTCGAAAGCCTAGCAGTAAGTAGTCTCCCTTATTTGTAGCAGTTGCTGCGTATTAAGCATGGATGGTGGCGCTTTTGATCCACTGCATCTTTTATGTGTTTGGTTGTGTGGTTCATATTTAATTTTTAAAGATGAAGAATCTCGCCACTTGTCATGAGAAATTGGTCAACCTCATTCACCGGTGAAAACCCACTGTGTATTGTGGAATAGGAGGTGGAAGACGACCGTATAAAGATTGGAATGGTGTCATTTTGTAAAGGAATGAAAAGGTGGTATTATACACTAAACCCCCCCTCCCCCCTCTCCCTTTCATAGTTCAAGAACGCTCCTTAAAAAGAGCTTATTATATCGTTTGAAAGCCTAACAGTAAGTAGTTTCCCTTATTTGTAGCAGTTGCTGAGCATTAAGCATGGATGGTGGCATTTCTGATCCACTGCATCTTTTATGTGTTTGGTTCCGTGGTTCATATTTAATTTTTAAAAGATGAAGAATCTCGTCCCTTGTCATGAGAAATTGATCCACCTCATTCATTGGTGAAAACCCATCTGCGTATTGTGGAATAGGAGGTGGAAGACGACCACATAAAGCTTGGAATGATGTCATCTTTGTAGAGGAATGAAAAGTGGTATTATACCAGTATTCCGCCCATGAAAGATAATTACACCACTGTCTGGGCCACTGATGAATGAAGCAACGCAAGTACTATTCGAGACAATGATTGACCACTTTGGTTTGAGCATCCGTCTAAGGATGATAGACCGAACTTAATTTTAATTTTGTGCCCGACATGGAGAAGAATTCTTGCCAAAATTTGCCTATGAGGACTGGATCACGATCACTTATAATTGAGCGAGGCAAGTCATGTAGCTTGATAATATTATTGATGAGCAAATTTAGTCAGACGATTGACTACAACCATGATACTATATTTGCCGTTCGAGAGGGGTAGGCTGCCAATAAAATCAAGTGAGATGTCTTTCCAAACCTACATGGACTCAGAAGAGGCTGAAGTAATCCGGCCGGGGCAAGCATTTCTGTTTTAGCTTTCTGACAGGCTTCACATATTTGTACATTGTAGGCCAGTAAAATTGTTGTGCAAGACGCTTATAAGTGTGAAAAACCTCTGAGTGGCCACCAAATTTACTATCATGAAATTCATGAAGTAATTGGTCCCGAAGCAGTTGCGGAACGATTACCGACCTCTATAGTAATATAAACCATTGCGCTCTGTATAAGCTCCTGGCGTGTCACTAGATATTTGGTGAGTAATTGATTGCATATATGGATCCATCTCGATGACCTTCCTGATATCCTCCCATTAAGAAATATGAGAAATAAATATATGATGAAGAAGAGAACTACTTGGTCGATGAGATAATGCATCAGTGGCTGATTTTTCTTTCCCCGTGTCCATATAATATCTCATAATCATAGCTAAGCAGTTTGGCAACCCATTTTTGTTGCTAAGAGGTGGACACCTGCTGATCTAAAAAGAATTTTAAACTTCGCTGATTAGTTTGAGTGTAAAGTTTTTTACCAAGGATATAGGGTCTCCATGTTTGAATAGCTGCCATAATAGCCAACATTTCCTTGGCGTAGACATACCATGAACATTTAGTCACACTTAGAGCGCGACTCATAAAAACAATGGGATGTCCGTTTTGAGTGAGGACTGCCCCAATGCCATCTTGAGATGCATTCTTCTTGATAGTGAACGATTCCTGAAAGTTTGTCATTGCAAGAGTTGGGGTAGTCATCATAGCCTACTTGAGAGCAAGGAAGGTTGTAGAAGTCTCAATCTATTCGAAATTCTCTTTTTTGAGCTGATTAGTCATAGGACAAGCGAGTATGCCATAATTCTGGACAAATTTCCAGCAGTAACCTGTGAGACTTAAGAATCCACCTAATTTGCTGGTGTTGGTGGGTTGAGACGAAGTTATCATTGATTCAATCTTCCTGCTGTCGACTTTTACCCCATGATCACTAACTATATGGCCTAAATATTCAATCTATTGTTGTCCAAATGCACATTTAGATGCCTTGATAAAGAAACAATATTTTCGCAGGATTTCAAAAGTCTGACATACATGGGTGGAGGTGCAGAGTCCATGAAGCACTATAAATGAGTATGTTATAGAAAAATGCCAAAATAAGTCTACGAAGAAATGGACGAAAAATGGAGTTCATGACCGCTTGGAATGTAGATGGTGCATTGCGTAGACCAAATGGCATGAGAAGGTATTCAAGCCGTTTTTGGTATATATGGTGCATGGACGCGTACCTGATGATATCTTGCGCGAAGATCTAATTTAGTAAAATAGCAAGATCCGTGTAATTCATCTAGCATATCGTCCACGGTTAATATAGGAAATCGTTCTTTGATCTTTGCCTCGTTCAAAACTCTATAATCAGTGAATAATCCCCATTTTCAACATAGCTTGTACCTGTTTTTCAATTTCGTCCTTCTGATAATGTGCTAGGCGGACGTTAATGGGTTGTGTACCGTCTTTGAGAGGAATATGATACTCGATCTCTCTGTCAGGCAGCAATGTTGTACGTTCTTTGAAGATATTAACGAACTCCATTGTAAGATTCTGCATCTCCGGATGATGATGCTCCTTTGCTATTGCATCTATCATGGAGTCAATAATTTTTATTCTCCCAAAAGAATTCCATCGTAAAGTGTTTCCAAATGCATATTACAGATCCGTTTCTAGCCATTGGACCCCTGAACCAGATGAGGCCAGCTAGTGGAAGAGAAAAACAGGTTAATGAAAATGGAATCCCTTGTAAATTTAGAGGTACCTTATCAAATCATCCATGACATTGGAGTCGGTCCCCATTGGCAAAATGAACAGTGAAAGGAGTTGTTGGTACAGCCAGAAGTTTTAGTAGATCTGCAATTTTATCACTAAGGAAGTTATGTGTCGGCCCATTATCAGTTAGTGCAACAATTGGTTGAGTTCGAATGCTGGCTGTTACTCTCATGATGTGAGGCGATGACATCCTGTTAATGCGTGTAGTGAGACTGCATAGTCGTTGTCAATACAAGCTTCTAGATCATGGATTGCTGTCGTTTTTGGTTCCTCCTCTCGAGCTTCAATGAGAAGTAGGTGAGGTCTCTTGCAGTGATGCCCTGGGGTGAACCTCTTGTTGCAATGGAAGCAGAGCCCTTGAGTCATTTCCTTGCATCTCCTCCCAGGTCATTGCTTTTGGGAGTGCTGGATGCTTTGAGAGGGTTCTGATCCATTGTTGCAGTCGGACGGATAGGAAGGACAACTCTTGAAAATCGGCTTTGTTGCAATAATTGATCCTCTGGTGCGACCTATACTTATAACCTCTTCTAGAGTCTTCGGTTTGAATATTCAGATGCCGTCGGCAATATCCGGTTTGAGGCCACCCATGAATGCTCCCTCAAGAGCCTCTTGAGTCCACCCTTGGACTCTGTTGCCCAACTTCTCAAAGTCATTTTGATAATCATGCAGGGATCCAGCTTGCTTAATGTGAAAGAGAGCTTTGTCAAAGTTCTCACCATCTATTGGTCCAAACCTCGCCCATAGTTCCTTTTGAAATAGATTCCACGTAACTATTTTGTTTTCTTCTCTATAGGATCGGTGGAGCCACGGCCACCACTGATTTACCTCTCCTTCCAAATGAATGGATGTTAGCGTACCTTTTGGTCCTTTGGCGTGACTTCAAAAAATTGAGCGGCTCGATTAAACCACTCTGTCGGATTGTTTCCAACGTATCGCAGGAATTCTATCTTTGTTCGGAAAGGTAAAGTACTTGATCGGGAGCTTTGTACTTCCTCATGGTGGGAAGATTGTGCATTTCCCTGGCATACCGAACATGGAGAAGGAGGATTTTCGATGATGAGATCACATCTGATAAAGCTTTCAAAGAATTTCAATGTGTTGCATCTTGTAGCCCATTCTACTCCAGATTTTTTTACTTCCGTCTGCAAACTGACTAAACCTTGCTGCAATATCTCAATGCATTTCCTTGTTGGTCAACATCACGATGATTAGGCCAGTTCTGATACCACTGATGGGTCCCAATCAGATATCTATACTAGAAATCAGATTAGATTATTTCTTCGGGTGAAAGAAATTGTAATATAATCCCCCCTCCCCTCCTCTCACAATTCAAGAACGCTCCTTAAAAAGAGCTTATTACAACGTTTGAAAGTCTAACCATAAGTAGTGTCCCTGATTTGTAGCAATTGCCGAGTATTAAGCATGGATGGTGGCGTCGTTACTAGAGCTGGTAAGATGGTGGGGATGTGGCTTCAGCTGGTAAATCGGAAGAGAGCTTCAAATGAGATCATGTCACCCTGATCCGTAATACTTAGGGTTTCTCTTTGGCCTTCTATTACATCGTCATGGCGTATCACTCACCTTGGAAAGGAGGGGGAACCCTGGTGCCATCTATAGTCTGCTTCTTTGTTTTTTTTTTTCTTTTTTGAAAGTTATGATTTTTTTTCCATGCCCATAAGGAGACTTAAACCCAAGACCTCCCATTATAAATCCTCCTATGTGACTATTGAACTATGCTCGAGTTCACTGCCTTCTTTGTTATGATGATGTTGATAGAGACTATAACACCTTTTCCTGCACTATTTACTTGTAAATTTTGGTCCTATATGATTGCACACACGGTGCATATTTAAGCCATAGGTTTCACTATGTGAAGCTCTTGTGTGGCTTTTGTTCCTTGGGCCAGGAAGAGAGGAACAAGAGACTTTCAGATTAGTTGTCATTTGTGGAATGACGCCGCAAACAACATATTATATGGAGTGATTTTTTCCTTAGACATGCCAAAATGGCCCCGCTATTTTATCAAGTCTTTTCAGTCCATAATTAAAGACATTAAAATATGGTTCTAAACTTTAATACTTAAAGCAACAAATTCGAGCGGATGGTGCAGGGCGTTTGGCATATGACGATATTTATACTTCTTTTCACATCCGGAAATATGAAATTCAGACTCATGTAACAGGCCAAGGTCCTAAAGAATCACTAAGGAAATACCCCATTTAGATGCTAATTTACTCCACAATTTAGAAAGAAACAAAATTGTGATTCTGGAAAAAATAAGAGCCTAATTACATTTTAAAATTCAGAAAGATTTAATTTAATTTTTTTCTTTTTGGTTTACTCTAGAATTCCATTTCGGTCCAATTTCATACACATTAACAACACACGAAAAGTAAGAAGTGGGCAAACGTTGGCTTTAGCAGTTAGCCCTCGTCTAAATCTCACTGTTGTTTATTTGATATTCTAGTTTGGTCTTTATGTACTAGAACATTAAGTTGTAACTTGAACAATTCATTCTGGTTAGAATAGAAGACGGAAGATGTAGCTTTTTCATTATAATAATTCGTACAATTTATCAATCTTATTTTGAAACCTCACCGTTGTTTTTGTAAGTCAAACATGATGTGGAACCTCCAGGAAACACAAAACACGTAATAGCATCAGAATGTTCACATGCTTAAAAACGCATGTAAGATGTCTCGCCGAGAAGAGATGCTATAGAAGAGGGGCACACTGTCATACAACATGTGAGCAAAGCTTTCCTAGAGTATAAAGACCCACATCCGTTTTTGGTTAGTGAAATCCACAAAAAATATAATACATATGGCATCAGAATGAACACAAAACTCAAATATATCAAATGCAATATGAACACAATCAAAGTTCACAAACACACTTGATGAATGAAAGGCTGTTTATGAAAGAGTAAGTATTCCTTGATGATTTTCTATTTCTATTGATGTCTATTTATATATGAAGTTACAATAATCTAGATCCAACTTAATACGATCTAACGAGAAGAAGAAGGAGGAGAATGAATAGGTAAAAGCTTATAGATCAGGTTACAGAGAGATAAGGTCAAAAAGAATATCTATATAGGTGGCTTAACACTCCCCCACAAACTCTAGTAGGGTCTAATATGTTGAGTTTGGATTGTAGAAGCTCAAAACGGGGCTTGTACAAAGGTTTTGTAAGGACGACAACAATTTGCTCCGTAGTTGATATGTGTTGAAGTGTAAATAGACCTGCCACGAGTTTTTCTTTGATGAAGTGTACATCAATTTCAATCCATGAACCACTGGGTTGGAAGCCAAGAAGATGGAGCTGACGTTATCACAAAATAAGGTTGGCGAAGATTTGAGTGGAACATGAAGAAAGTGTAGAATATGTAGAACCCATAAAATCTTTGTACATAGGCTTGCCAAAGATCTGTATTCGGCTTCACAATTGGAGCGAGAGATCGTGTGTTATTTGTGAGATACCCAGGAGATAACATTCTGACCAAAGTAGACAACATATCCAATGGTCGATCGTCAAGTAGTAGACAGCCTGCCCATTCCGAATCACTGAATCCTGATAGGGAAAATGTAGTCGAGATATATGAAGACCATAGTTCATTGTATGTTTGAGATAACGCATAATGCGTTTTGCAGCTTGATGATGAAGTTGAGAAGGTGTGCTTGCATAAATTGACACAGAGAGTTGACATCATAGGACATATCTGGCCTAGTCATGGTTAAGTACTGGAGGCTGCCAAGTAGTTGATAATACGTTGTGGGATCAGTGAGAAGGTCATCATCTGAGTTTAATATTTGGGGACCAGACATTGGTGTAGATACAGGTTTAGCAGTATCCATCCCATATGTGCGAAGAAGATCAAATGTATATTTGGTCTGGGTTAGCAGGAGCCCACCTTTATATGGAATTGTTTCAAGGCCAAGGAAGTAGAGTAAGGGTCCTAGATCTTTCATTTCGAATGCGGACTGCAATTCGGAGATAAATTGGTCAAGCGCGTTTGTAGTGGTGCAAGTGACAACGATATCATCCACATAGATAAGTAATATAATAATTTGTGATGAAGTGTGTCGTAAAAATAAGGAGTTATCATGATGAGAATTGATAAAACCTGCTTTAAGTACAAATTGACTGAATTTAGAGTACTACATTCTTGGTGCTTGCTTGAGGCCATAGAGAGATTTTCGTAGTAGACAGACATGAGATGATTTATCAGGATTGATGAAGCCTTGTGGTTGTTCCATATAGACAGTTTTTGTAAATCACCATGTAAAAGGCATTTTTGACATATAATTGGCGGAGAGGCCATTTGAAAGAGATGGCAATGGACAAGATCTAACGAATAGTAGTTGGATGAACAATTGGACTAAAGGTCGAATCATAGTCTTGACCAGGCTGTTGGTGGAAACCTTTGGCTACGAGCACGCTTTATAATGTTCGATAGTGCCATCTGAACGTTGCTTTATACGATATACCCATTCACATTCAATAATATTCATATGTTTGGTGGCGGGGACCAGGGTCCATGTTTTATTTTTAAGAAGTGATTTATATTCTTCCTCCATTGAAGCTTGCCAAAGCGGATTTTTAACCGCTATTGAGAACCGATGTGGTTCTGCAGGTAAACTATCTAAATGTGTTGTGAAAGAAATAGGTAATGCATATTTGTGTGCTACCAAAATTTTGGGTTGCAGAATGCCAGCCTTAGATCGAGTTAGCATATGATGGGCATTGTCGGGCAGGGAAGGTGAATGAGGTGGTAGAGCATCATTGCTAGTGGGGAGATTTGGAGGGGGACCCACATGTCATTGAGGGGATTCCGGAGTTGAGTTAAGAAGCTTAATATTTTTAAACGTAGTGGAAACGGGCGATGTGGGTTCGGAAGTCAACTTGGTGGGAGGCAAAGAAGTCCGAGGAGTCATGCTTGGTTTGAACGGAGAAGAGGAGATGCCAGCAGAAGGCAAAGTGGAAAAACGAACCTGCTAGACAGATTGAAACCCAGAAGTTGTTGATTTGGGAATAATGCACGAACGGCGAAATGGAGGAGGTTTCTGTCTGGTCGTGTAGCAGCAACAAGCGAGGAGCGACAAATTTCTGAAGTAGGAGCTGACAGGAATATCGCAAAAGTGGTGGAGAAACCGAAGAGGAAGCTCGGGCTGGAGAATTTTTGTATTTTCCGAGAGAGAGAAGCGCATGGCGAGATTTGGGCGTATTAGGCAGATTAGGTGGGCTGCTGGGAGCTCGGTGGGCGAGGAGTTGCTGCATCGGGCAGAGCGAGAAAGTTTGGAGTTGTTAGGGTGAATTGCTGGGCGCGACGAGGGGACTCGATTTCTGGAGTTTGGTGGTTGGCCGAGAATTGAAGATTGCTGTGCTGCTGAAGAAGGAGGTGCAAGTGCAGTTGGAAGAGCCAGCGTGGTTGACTGTCCTGACACAAGCTGCAGAGGAGTGGCCGAGATAGCATAATTACTCATACGAGAAGACGAAGAAGGTCAAAGATCGGTAGGTACTGGTGGAAAGTGAAATGCTTTGAATGGAGGGGAAGCCGTTGTGGAAGGCTGTTGAGGAAGACCGGGAAATACATTTTCATCGAACACAACATGGCGCGAGATTATAATGCGTCGAGATTTAATGTCCAGACAGAGATAACCTTTGTAATGACTGCTGTATCCAAGAAATAAGCATCGACAGCTGCGAAAATCAAGTTTGGAGACTCCAAACGTGAGACACCCAAAAGGTCGCAGATGCTCGTATGTAGGCAGAAATCCGTAAAGTAGAGAGAGGTATGTGATCGCGAAGCACCTTACTTGGTAGACAATTGATTAAATACACAACAATGGAGAACACATGAGTCCAATAAGAGCTCGGTAAATGAGATTGAGCCAATAAGGTTAAGCCGGTCTCCCCTATATGCCGGTGCTTCAATTCAACAATTCCATTCTGTTCAGGAGTGCTAGGATAGGAAAGGCGATGAGTGTTGCCACGCTTGCGAAACACAATCTGTAAAGATGTAGATATAAATTCCCCTCCACCATCGCTTTGAATGCATAAGATTGATTTATTACACACTTTCTCCACTAGAAGAATAAAATCACAAAAATGGTAAAAACGTCTGATTTTCGTTTTAATGGATACAACCATGTATAATGTGAAAATTTGTCTACAAGTACAAAATAAAAACGAAAGTTATCAGTAGAAGGTGTGGGGGATGGGCCCCACACGTCACAGTGTATTATTTGGAGTGGAGCACTTGTCTTAATGCTGTGTGAGGAGAAAGGAAGGCGATGACTTTTTCCAAGTTGACAGGTTGGAAAAGGACTCTGTAGTGGCTGAGAAGCAACCGTAGTTTGAAGAATACGGGCTAGAACTCTTGAGTGCATGATGTGATGGATGTCCCAAGCGATTGTGCCACATTTCCGAGTGAGATACATTGGCAGAGAGGCAGATTTTATTGTAGCAGGAAAGTGGGTAGAGTCCACCTCTAATCAACCCTCTGTGGATTATTTCCTTTGTCTGCAAGTCTTTAATTAGATATCCAGAAGATGTAAAAATAAATGCTTAATTATGAGACTGTGCAAGAGAAGAGACAGATAAAAGCTTTTTCGTAATATCGGGAACCAATAATATGTTGTTCTGAGTGACTGTGCCAGATAATTAAGGAAGTGTTGCAGAACCGGATGAAGTAATTGGAAGAGACTTACCATTGCCAATAATGATAGAATCTAAACCAATATAAGAACTCTTATTAGAAAGGTCAGCAGCAGCAGAGGTAATGTTGTGCGTAGCACCAGAATCCAAATACCAATCATCTTCTGCAGGATTATTTTGAGACATAGTGGACAAAGCCGTAGCTGGTGGAAGATCATCATCTGGTGCCCAACAATGGTTGGCCTTATGGAAGGGGTAGCCACACCGATAGCAAACCACAGAAGTGCCTTCTTGAGAATTCGAACCAGGAGGGGTGGACGGTTGAGAGTGTCCATGGCCAAGGGGTCGAGAAGCACATCCTCTAGGAGGAGGTCTGCGCGAGGGTCCGTGGGAGTTCCGGTTGGCTGGAGGATGTCTCGGAGCAATAGGGACAGAAGCAGCAAGAAGAGCTTGAGCTGGTGCTGCCGAATGTGTACGCTGCTCATGGTCAAAGAGAAGGGTAGAAATAGTAGGGAAGGTGGGTGACGCCAAGGAGTCGATAACCGCAGCAACATGGTCAAAGTTAGAACCTAAACCACATACAATGCATAAGATAAGGTCATCTTCTTCAACAGGTTTTCCAGCCTTTGCCAAGGTAAGAGAGATGGCTTTGGCATGGCGGAGATACTCATGAGTAGTCTTAGTGCCGCTGAAGAGTATGTAAATCGGGTTTCAGCTGCTGAATACGGGAGCGAGTCATAGTACCATAAATTTCTTCTAGAACGAGCCAGGTGTCTATGGCTGCAAAAGCATCAACGACTTGATGAAGGACGTCGTCAGATAAGGAGGCAATTAACCATCCTTGGACCATTTGGTTGAGACGGAGCCATTTGGAGATGGCAACAGGGAAGAAGACAACATGGGCAGAGTGCCATCAATGAGACCGAGGAGATTGGGCGTACGCAAAACCGAAAAAATCTGAGTTTTCCACAAGATGAAGTTTTTGGTGGTAAGTTTTTGAGTGATGTCTTGCATAATAGCTTTGACAATAGGCAAGGAAGAGGTATTAGCAGAAGCGTGGACAGTGGAAGCTCGTGGAATCCATCGGGAAGAAAGGGGAGGGGGAGAG
This sequence comes from Aristolochia contorta, assembly GCA_022405105.1. Classification (NCBI taxonomy): domain Eukaryota; kingdom Viridiplantae; phylum Streptophyta; class Magnoliopsida; order Piperales; family Aristolochiaceae; genus Aristolochia; species Aristolochia contorta. The sequence goes on from CM039665.1 coordinate 23,083,519, forward strand.
AAAAAATTTGTTTCTCAAATCGTGATTGTCCTAACGCTCTAGTACCATGAAAGAGTAAGTATTCCTTGATGATTTTCTCTTTCTATTGATGTCTATTTATTTATGAAGTTACAATAATGTAGATCCAACTTAATAGGATCTGATGAGAAGAAGAAGGGAGGATAAAGAATAGGTAAAAACTTATAGATCAGGTAACAAAGAGATAAGGTAAAACAAAATATCTATACAGGTGAACTTATCTATACAGTTTATTTATACTTGCCACGAATTTCAAATCTCACAAGTACTTGATCAGAGCCCATATGACAACTACTAGAATCACAATGCCAATCACTGCAAGCAGCAAACACATGCAAGAGCACCCTCCCTTTGTACGCTTATTAAGGATGGCCAGTTTCTTCTGCACCCTCTGCATTTTAAAAATATTGGGACAACATAAACAAATCCCATAAAATGATGTTAAAAAAGCAGGAAAAAGACAGAACACTTAATGCTCTTCAAGTAGTTCATACAACAGCTACAGTTGAAAAGAACACTACCTGCAAACGAGAGTCGGTTGAATCCACATGTTGGTCCAGGTTGTCCTGCAAAAAAACGCCAAACACAAGAATGACGCACAGGTTTTTCAAAAATGCAAAAATGTAAGGGAAAGAAAAAAGAGGAAAACATACAAGAAGCCTTGTGTGTAAGTCCAGTTCCTCATTTACAGCCAGTGCGATGTGCTTGGTGCTGATTACAGTATCTTCCAGCTTTCCAAGACCATCATCTTGCTCTGCATTAGACAAGAAAATAAGAAAGTGAACAAGATGTAATACCCATCCACCAGAGGTAAAGAAGATTTTCTTAATAACTTGCCCCTCATAATCTGCCGTTGTAGGCCAACAAGCCCGTAGTTATCCAACCCTTCTGTTCTTTTCATGTCATCAGCTAACCTTTTATCCTTTCCGAGTAAATCTTCCCTGACCACAGCAATAACAATATGCATGATTTAGCACCTTATCTCAAGCCTTCCACCATAAATCCAGTAACAGCGGCTAAAAGGATAGCTCTAACGTGAAGAACATGTGATGCTACCTCTAATACTTTAGGGTCAGTTAAACTCATGTAATACGACTAAATAATAGACAAATGAGAAAGTGTCTCACCTCTTAGCCACATTTGACATGCTTAAAGCAGAAGCCATCTGGTTAGCTTTGGATCTTAAGTTAACAAGCATCTCTTGACGCTTATGTAGCTCCTTCTCTGTTCTGTATAAAACATAACAAACATGTCAGGTTACCGTCTTGATGGTTGACCAGTTGCTTGAGTTTGACTACTATGTGCATAGCGAAATTGCTAGCCAGCTCAATTGTGCACTAGAATTGTATAGGCAGCACCATCGCCATTACCCACATATATCAGCTAGATGCTGCATAGGAGGTCTTATTCTAATGTTTGTCACTTCTCAACCAAAGTTGATTATGTTAGACACCAAGTAAAACAAAGGTTAATATTAAATCATGGAGTAATCGTGCTAGCTACATTAATTGGAAGCAATAGATTAATGAAAAGAATGATTGCAAGCATTTCATTTGATCCCAACTTAGATCATTACCGGAAAGGAATCAACTGATATCAAAATTCTAATTAAAACAAATCTTTTTTAACTCCAGATAATAATGTCCCACTTTACTGCAAAGATATGTTACAAATTTTACTCCAACATTTTAGCTGACAAAACCCCTGCGGCAACATAGCAATGAGCTTTTTAAGCCAAGAATGATCATTGCCCGCCTAAAGAATGGTCATCAGTATTATTTTTTGGAAAGTTAAGAAGAAATCTATGACTATCGGTAGGATAAGTTGACTAGACATTCATACAAGTTAGAAATAACTAGCTATTTAGTGAATAAATTATTGCCATGGATAAAATTATTCAACTGTAAATTTCATTCTTCTAACAAGCTCAAAAATTTGAAGCTCAAAACATACATCAGCTGCTTGCCAGGAAGCTTAGAGAGAAGGGACTCTAAGCTATCAAGTCTGGTTCCAAGAATGGTTATCTTCCTCCTTATCGCGGATAAATGCCTCTGGGTATCAGGCCCAGATGCAGAGAGAGAGCTCCTCTTCGAAATTCTTGCAGTTATATCATCAGCAAGTTTAGCAGCTTCACTGAATTCCCTCAACCATGAATCTGAAGCCGAGCCCATCACTGTTAAAGAAACAAAAAGCAAAAATTAGACATTGTAGAATCCTGGGAAGTGTTTAAAGTAGTAATTTAGTAAAAGCTTTTTTTTTTTAAAGTTGTGATTTTATTCAATGTAGCACAATAGTGCTAAAAAAGTACAACAAACAGGATTACAACTAAGGGGTCCACACAATAGCATGTTGGTCATGAACCCCTTTCTTAACCAATTCATCTGCCCTACCATTTGCACTTCTTAGTACATGGTTCCACCTAGTGACAATAGAAGCAAGTTCTCTTAGCAAAAGCTCTTAGAAAAACACATTTAGAAATTTTGGATGCTATTCAAACTGACATGACTGATTCATACATAATTCATGATGTGAGATAAATTTTAGTCACAACATCTTCTCTCAGAAACAGCCAGCACTTCCAAGTTCTTATCTAACTTTATTATCTTTAAAACATCAAGAGCTTGCAATGATTCAACAAGAAGCACAAGAGGATATACCTAGTGAACCTAAATAGGAGACCAAAGAAAAGAAATTGAGAAATGGTTGGCCAGTTTCAGAAACTCTTAATCAAGACTGACTTCTACTAGATGCAGAGTAGGTTATTAGGAACTCAACATCTCAGTAACAAGATATTTTCCTTTCCTGGAAAGGGCTGCACCAATTAACTAAAATGGGATAATTGAAGCACAGTTTTTGATATTAAATCATATGATATGTTGTGCAGGTAAAAAATTCAGCTCATGCCAAGGGAAAGTGAGAAAAATTCCAGTATACTTAGGCACAAGACAGAGCTATTATTACTAATAATTAACAATATTAACCCACATAACAACATCTAGAGGACCTTAGAGGGTATTCTCTAGGCTCCCAGGCCAGACCAGCATGCCAACAAATTCATCTAAGACAAATTATAATAACAAATTACATCCTAAGATCTAAAAAGAGCTGGAACCATCAGTTCTGCCATGTCACGAGAAAGTCAATAAAACAGCTCCTCCAGCAAAATAAGGGGCAGGAAAAACCCAACTCATCATATACAACGTACATGATAAACAAAAGAAGAGCATAAGCATAGATCAAGTTTTTGAAGAAAGACAGACAGATTGACTAAAAGAAGTAAAAGGACTAACAACTCTCTTTTAATTTCAATTGCTCATAGTTTGTTCCTTAATCTAGAAGATAATTGTGATGATTGTTTGTCACTGCCGAAATGGAGAAATGATAAACTAAACACCCAAAAGCACATGTACTTGAAACCACAAATCTCATTGATAGAAGAGTGCAAGCAATAAGCTAAAGACCAACCATAGATCCCCGTGCTTCAATTGGAAAAACTAACTATCCAATCAGGGAATGAAAAATCCAAATACGTCAGCCAGCTAAGGTTCAAACCGGAAAGGAGAACCCCAGGTACATAAATTGAAGCAACTCGGAATACTACTGAATTATCAAAATATTAACAATTCAATAAAAATAGTGATCATTATCAGAAAGAATCAACCTATAAGCAAATCAAAAGTAAGAGGAGAAGTTGCATAGGGCAGACGTACTAACCCAAAAGCCTTGAGGTCAAAGTATAATAAAAGAAGAAGAAAGAAACCTTAAATTTATAGAAAAGACGAAATTACATTAAAAAAATCAATAACTCCACCAGGATATTATTCATAAAAGGAAAATTAATGAAGCTTAACAAGCTGAAATCATAAAAGGTTGGAAAAGTAAGAAATAACTACAAAAGACAGAATTAATACGTTTGGCAAATGAATAAAAAGAGAGTAAATTCTAACCTCTTCAACTATATTTTTCCAAAGTTGCAAATCCGTCGAGTTTGTATGCGGCAATTTTGAGATTGATAGATGACACCTGCCGGCCGCTACCTTCTAACCGTCTGGAGAGACGAAAGAGAAGCGATGGAGAAGCGACGGAGAAGCGACGGAGAAGCGACGGAGAAGCGACGGAGAAGCGATGGAGAAGCGATGGAGAAGAAAGAAAAGACAAAAGATTAGGAAATAGCGCTGCAGTCAGGACACACGAAGAGGAGAAACATGGAGTTGAGTAAACGCAAAGACTCTGAATCGATCAATAAAACATACTGATGAATAGAGGAAAGAGAATAGGAAGCCTGAGTTCTTTAAATCTCCAGTCCCCTGATGACTATGTTTCTGGATGGTTAAAATTTAGGCTGCCGATCGCTTCTTTCTCTTTTGAGTTTTAATTTTCCCTTCGCATCCTTCAGAAGAAGGCTCCGGCGTCTCTTTGCGGTTCCCTGCTCGTTGATCTTCGGATTTGGGGCTGCCGAGTGCGACAATCACGGCGCTGAGCTTTGATCTCCACTTCGTCTCCTTCAGCTTACGGTGTCAGCCATCTGCGGCCGGCTCGCCCTCTCGATGTTGCAAACTGAGAGATCAGAATGGACGAAATTATTCCGTCAAATGGGGACAAAAGAAGAAACGGATAGAGAAATTTAATGAATAATAAAATTCAAGAGAAAAATAAAGAGTATACTATAAAGTTATAAACTGATATAATAATAATAAACCCCGGTCTGGTCCAACTCGATCGATTTGGTTCGGCCGCCTTCATTTCTGAGTTGAAAAATGAGAAACCCTGAGAAATCCCAAAACCCATCTGACTGTAGAGTGTTTTCTGCTAAGATTATAGGTGTTTATTGTTTTTTTTGATCTTAAACAGATAGTAGTGGTTATATTAGAAATATGCCTTGGAGTTTCGACACTGTTATATATTCATCCGAAATAAACATAATCGGACTAATCCCATTTCTAAAGTAGTCTTCATGAACTGGTTTTTCAAAAAAGATGGAACACAGTTTCTCCAGATTTTGATTTCAAGATCATCAGTTCTAGCATTTGAGGATGCTTCCTTTGCTAGTCTGTCCGACACAGTATATATCTCCCTAAAGGCATGTTGTAGTCGGAAGGTAGGATGTTGTTGTAGGAGATTTTGGCATGAAAGGACTTAAGGTCGTAAGCTCCAATGGCATGAGTCCTTCCTCTGGGTAGCCGTAATAACTAGCTGGGAATCTCCCTTCATGAATAACCTGTTGGGTAGGGAAGAAATTATGCAAGATATGAAGTACAAGTAATAAAGCACTGAGTTCTGTTGCGTTATTTGTCTTGTTTTTAGGGGCCAACATAGATGTTTATTGTTAACAACGTGTTCTAGCACTAATAGAAAAGCACGTTCAGCCAACGGGACGAAATTTTCTTGTGACGGTTATAATTTCTTCGTCGGCGGAAATAATTTCGTTTGACCCAACCGCCGGTGGAAGCAAATCCGGCTGTTGGGCCGGATTTGGGTCAGGCCCATACGGAAACTTGGGTCCCGATTTGAATCGGGACCTAAGTTTCCGCGCACTGTTACGCGCGTAACGTGAACGCACTCGACGCGCGTAACGGGCGCTTCGAGTCTTCTCCTGCCCCGGTTTTCCTAGATTTAACTTTTCCCCAAATAGTGGTTTGCCTTCTTTAGCCAAAGCATGAACGTGGACTTTTACTACATGAGAAGCTGAAAGAGTTCAATAAATAGTGGTGACAGGTGTGCTCCCTTTCTTTCTCTGCTCTCTGCTCTCTGCTCTCTCCTCTCTGCTTTCTCCTCTTCCTCTCTCCTCTCTCCTCTCTCCTCTCTCCTCTCTTCTCTCTCCTCTCTCCTCTCTCTCTCTCTCTCTCTCTCTCTCTTCTCTTCTCTCTCTCTCTCTCTCTCTCTCTCTCTCTCCTCTCTCCTCTCTTCTCTTCTCTCTTCTCTCTTCTCTCCTCGTTCTTGCTCTCTGCTCTCTACTCTCTACTCTCCTCGTTCTCTCTCTCTCTCCAACGTAATCTTTTTTTTAAATTTTTTTAAACATTCCACCGGCGGTTGTTTCCACCGGGGGAAGAGGTTCTGCCGGTGGTTAATTTTGCTGAGGGAAGCTGTTCTGCCAGCGGTCATTTTCGCCGGGGGAAGAGGTTCGGACTAGTCATCGGCGGAACCTCCTTCCGCCGACTATTGTTCTATTCGCCGGCGGAAGACCTTTCCGCCGACGAAATATGTTTCACGACCGCCGGCGGAAATGGAATTTTTCGGCGGCGGGTGATTTCGTCGGCGTTTGGCTTCCGCCGACGACTTGAGCGACGACGACGTGTCACCCGCAGCTGGAATGTCCGCCGGGCGTTTGGCATATAAAACGATTTCAGTTTTTCTAGTCGTAGCTCGTAACACTAAAATTTCACCAATTTGTTCATATAAAGTTTCATTTCAGGTATCTTCATCCTTTAGAAGGTCAATACTAGGGGGTGGATGTAACACTCAAAATTTAATTTGGGTCATTGAAAGTGGGACCATGCACTAACTTGGAGTCACATCACATTACTTGTACATGTATTGTGCATAGAGAGAGTGACGAATTGATATGGTCAATACGGGCAAGAATTGAGGATTTTTAAGATTGTCATGCTACCGAAAGTGTAAAATTAATTAGAAGTAATTTTATAAAGAACGGTGATATAAGTACTGTGACTTTTTACTTCCAAGACTTTACATCCTCCACACTGCAGTCTAGGTAAGAAATAAACTAAGAAATAAAATCTACAAGATTTTATTTTCCTAATAAAATATTATCTACCTATTTTATGTGTAAACTCTAAACTCTAGATTTTCTCTTACCTAGACCGCCAATTATGCAGCCATATCATGATCCATGTAAAACTTAAAGTAAAATAAAAAAATTACTAATATCATTTTTCACCAGTAGTGTCATATTTTATTGTGAGGTTTAAGGTTACCTATAGAATAGAAGATAGATCTAACTTTATCACTTACTTGCCAACACAAACTTTATGAGAAAATAATGTTAAATCTATAAGAGATAGCTCCATTTTTTTTTTCTCGAAGCAGCCTATGCATTCTTATCTCAAAAGATAATAATCCCGAATGAATGAGAAAATAAATGATGAACTATAAGAGATGTGAAGTAAAAAGCAGAGAAAATAATAAGAGATAATGAGCAAAGACAGAATAGAAGCTATAGTAAAAGAGGCACGAAGAGAAAAAATCGACAGCAAAGAGGAAGAATAGCAAATCAGAAAAAATAGGGAGGATAAAAGAGAAAATGAAAAAAAATTGAAGGGCAAAAGAGAGGGAGAAATAGGGAGGAGAATAGAGAGTACCTGGAAAGGATTTCGACGAAGAAGATGACCACTTCTGCAATAGTGAGGACAAATGGAAGGAGAAGGACGTGCGCCGACGTAACAATGGTGTGAAGAGGCTGAGAAAAGACAAATGGAAACGAGACTGGTAAGAACAAATCATTGAATCAGGGATTAAAGAAATCAGAAGGAAAAGAGAGAGAAATCAAAGGAAAAGAGAGAGGAATCAGAGAGAGAGGAATCAGACGGAAAAGAGAGAGGAATCAGACGGAAAAGAGAGGAATCAGACGAAAAAGAGAGGAATCAGAGGGAAGAAGAAAAATACCTCGGCTTTAGACAGAGTTTGTCTAGAGGTGAGCGGTACGCCGGTAGCTCGACTCTCACCTCACTCGACTCTCGCCTCACTCGACTCTCGCCTCACTCGACTCTCGCCTCACTCGACTCTCGCCTCACTCGACTCTCGCCTCACTCGACTCTCGCCTCACTCGACTCTCGCCGGACTCTCGCTGACTCGACTCGCGCTGACTCGACTCTCGCCTGACTCGACTCTCGCTGACTCGACTCTCGCCTGACTCGACTCTCGCCTGACTCGACTCTCGCCTGACTCGACTCTCGCCTGACTCGACTCTCGCCTGACTCGACTCTCGCCTGACTCGACTCTCGCCTGACTCGACTCTCGCCTGACTCGACTCTCGCCTGACTCGACTCTCGCCTGACTCGACTCTCGCCTGACTCGTCTCTCTCCTGACTCGATTCTCGCCTGACTCGACTCTCGCCTGACTTGCCTCTCGCTTGACTCGACTCTCGCCTTACTCGACTCTTGCCTGACTTGACTCTCGCCTGACTCAACTCTCGCATGGATTTCCTTTTGAGTTGTGCTATGGGCACGAGAGCCATGCAAGTATTTTCATGGCTCCATGTGGGTGGCTTAGGTGGCCATCCACGTCATGCCCTAGTCAGCAAAAAAAAAAAAAACCGAGTGGCCCGACCCTCTCTCTCCTTCCTCGCATTGCCTCCCTCAGAAACTGGTCTGCATCCTCTCTTTGTACTGTTACCTCATTAGTACAGCCACCGCCGCTGCTACTATAACCCGTTTGATTACTACCTGCGTGCACTGAGACAAGCAACCCAAGAGCTCCCTTTGGAATGGGGAATCTCTGAGAGCAAAGCGGAGTTCTCCCTCTGCAGGGTTTAGTTTTCTTCTAAAAGATGATGGGTTTTTGCAGACTTGACTTTGAGGCCGGCGTCCAGAAAGCTTGGGAACATGCTCGGTGCACACTTCTTGCGATTGATTTCAACAAGTACGTCCCATCCTCCCCTGCGGAACTTCTCGGGCTGGAATTCCCATCTATCCGACGATGATTTCTTGAATCCTTGCTTGAACAGACGACAAGGGTGTTTCAAAAAGAAGAAGCAAAAAAAAAAAAAAAAAAAACAGGAGTGAACGAAACTTTTTGGATTTGCACGCAATGAAAAGAAATCAAGGACAGAGAAAGGGACAAGCCATCTACGCAAACAACAACAACAAAAAAAAAAGAAATAATTGATTCTGGGGTAAATAGCAATGTTTTAAAAACCAGACCGACCCGGCCAGTTCGACCGGGTCAACCGGAACTAGCGTTTCTTGCGGTTCGGTTTGCTCTCAAACCGGCAAGCGGTCGAAAACCGGATGACCCGGCCGGTGAACCGCTGAACCACCGAAACCAGTTGAACTGGTCTAGCGAGTTACTGTTGACCCAAACCATTTAAAATAAAACTCTAACCATGAAACCAAATTGATTATTTTTATATTTGCAGCTATTATGGATGAAAAGAAGGTTAAAAAGATTGTTAATATAGGTGAAGATGAGCAAAAATATGTAGTTGGATTCTCAAGAAAATAATTTTTTTAGATTAATTTTGTATTTTGGAAGGATATTTTATTTCTATAATTTAATTACATTTGATTTTAAAGTTTTATTTTTTTTATTTTAGAATTTTTAATGGTTTCTGTATTTTTAAACTTGTTTTGTGAATATAGGTAATAGGCTTAGGCAATAGGAGTTATGTTATGAATTTTTTTAATGATTGACAACTCAGACCCGGTTGAACCCCGGTTAAACCGGTAGAACCGGAATCGGATGTTCCACCGGTTCGATCACCGGTTCGGTTTTTAAAACACTGGTAAATAGAATTAAAGATCGCAGAGAGGCGAGAGAAGAGAAAGTCCATGCCTTCTGTTTATTTAAAATGATTAAAATTTGATCAGTATCTGAAACAACTCCCTTCCATTGATGCCTTGTAAAATATAGATCAGTATCTGATTTCTCCCTTCATTATTCTTTAAAGCCACCGTGAGCAGCATCCAATCAGAACAACGTCAAGCTCTCATTTTCTTTTTCTTTGTTGATATGTATTTTAAAATATGGAGAGAGGGAGAAAGGATTTATAGAAAAATTAAGAAGAAACAACATCTGATCATCGATCTCTTCTGTTCCGAGTCTTCTGACTTCATGACATAACAAGATAAAAAAATGTTATCTTAGAAAACCCAGCTGTGACAAACTCTGCTGCTGCAGCAGAGTGGTACTCCATGGTCGTATTAAGGATGCTGCAAAAAGCATATTATCATGATCCTTATTAATGCGAGGAAGGAGAGGGAGAGTCGAGGCAGCGGGAGGAAGGAGAGGGAGGGTCGGCCCGCGCGAGGAAGGAGAGGAGGGTCTGGCCGCTCGTGTTTTTGTTTTTTTTTTCTGCCGACTAGGGCATGACGTGGATGGCCACCTAAGCCATCCACATGGGGCCGTGCACAGATACTAGCACTACTCCCATGCCCATAGCATTTTCCTTTCCTTTTAGGGTTGAACGGACTCAAGTTTCAAGTTTTCAACGGAGTGGTCATCTGGAATCTGAATTAGGGCATTTAGCCTTTTAGGGTTCGACCTAGTGAGTTACGAGTAGTTACTATTTAGTATTTACACTAGACATAAGTCATTAGATTAATAAATTTAGGACTTTAACTTTTAGAACATGGTAGAATTTAGGGCTTTGCTTTTAGAATATGTTAGAACTTATTACTTAGGTCTTTGCTTTTTAGAACTTTGAGTAATAGAATGATGGTAATTTGTTTTAAAAATATGATAAACAATCTTAAAATTTGAAATTTTTGGGTGTTATGAAGGTGTTACTTTATTTAATATGTGGTTCTTGATAATGGACTCATAGACCCATGGTTGAAAGAAAGAATCATATGTATTCTAATAAATGAATTAATGATAAAGAATTGACATATAATTCTTGTAATTTTATTTTGGTTGAAAGATCGCTTATTAAATGTTTATTTGATTTAATTAAGGACATAGACATGTATTAACTATTGCTTAATGAGGTAATTGTATAATTAATAATAAGTTTATTGATTTTCATTCGATTATAATAATATAATAATTCATGTCAGTAAATTTAAGAAATTTGGTTGATTTAATTAATATTCACATATGCTATATGTTACAAAAAAAGTAGTAATTATTGCATAGTAAAAACTATAATAGAAATTTAACTCGTATTGCAAAAATGTTATTTTGGCAATTGCTATATATAAAACTCTAAAATCTCTAAGCCAATGAGTCATTATATTCAATAAATCATATAAGATATAGCTTGTAAGAAATTAAGATTCTAAGCCAATTAGTCAATATACTCAATTGTCATGACAAAATATTATAAATTTTAAAATAATTATACAAATATAATAGGAGGGGAATAATTTTTGAACTTTTATACAATATTTATACAATATTCTTTATTAATTTTACTAATTTAATTTATCAAAATAATTAAATAAGTAAAATATTATTTTTTGCTATAATATTTATATGATATCTTATTGTGTGAAGAGTCTACTTGGCAAATTAATCAATTAATAAAAATTAAAAGGTAAACTTAAAAAAATTGATAAATTTACCATACTACCTTATTTAAACGGTAGAACAATAGAACAGATACGGAAGAGCTATTTCGAACGATAGAACAAATACGGAATAGCTATTTGGAACGATAAAACAGATATGGAAGAGCTATTTCGAACGATAGAACAGATACATAAGAGATTTTTCCATTTCCGTTTCATTTATTAAATGGTATAACGGTAATCGGTATAACGATAAATGGATAATATTATTTTATTCATGGAGACGGTAGAATGGTAATCGGTTGGACGGTAGAACGGATAATTGGTTGGACGGTAGAACTAATAATCCCGTTTACACCCTTATTTAGCAGGTTCAAGGATAAACTATTGCTTTTTATTTTTAATTTTTTATCTGAATGGAGAATGTGCCTAAAATGGAGGGAAAAAATTCATTAATTTCACAAAAGAAAAAATTCTGATTGCTACGGACAAGTGATGCGTCTATTAGAAGTCATCGATAAGGTAAAATGAAAAACATAGAAGACGAGACCTTCTTCGTATCTTTTTCGAAATCGGAGCTCTAGTCGGGATCCAATCCGTTGTCGGAAAATAGAAGCGGCTCCTCAACAACCGAGAACCATTCTCGCCTCAGTACCTCAAGGGAGTCCCACATGTACAACCGGACTTTGCTGGCGCTCCACATTCTGGTGTCCTTCCGACACGCTTGCTCGATCAAAATCTTCGCGAGGCCGGCATCTTGTGAGAGTTTGATGTAAAATCGAATGATTGTATTAATGATCATTAGTGTATATATATACACCTATGTTACAAGGAAAAGTCACATATACCCTTGAAGGGTAGAAAGACATAAATACCCCTATATATACATATTTTAACATCCTCCCTCAGAATCAAGATGGGGCAAAAGAGCCCATCAGGAGTTTGGAACACAAATACCGAAATTGCGATGAAGTAAGCGATTTGGTAAATAGATCTGCAGTCTGATGATCGGAGGGTAGATACAATAATGTGAGAGTTCCGGTGACACAGGATGTCGAACAAAGTGACAATCAACTTCAATATGTTTGGTCATCTCATGAAACACATCATTGTGAGCAATCTGAAAAACACTTTTATTGTCACAATGAAGCGGAGTAGCAGAATCCAGAGAGTCGCCCATATCCTGGAGTAACCAACGAAGCCAGACAAGCTCAGAAGTAGTGTCAGCAATAGCTCTATATTCACCCTCAGTACTAGAATGCGAGACAGTAGATTGTTTCTTGCTACGCCAGGAAATCAAAGAGTCACCTAAGAAAATAGTATAGCGTTTGGTAGACCGACGATCTGTAACATCCCCAACCCAATCAGCATCAGAATAGGTAGATAAAGTAAGACTTGAAGTAGAGGAAAAGATCAAACCCCTATACAAGCTGCCACGAACATAGCGCAATATACGTAACACTGCTGCATAATGAACAGAGCGAAGAGTAGACATGAACTGACTGACTACATGAACAACATAACTAATGTCAGGACGTGTAATAGTTAAATAGATCAAGCCACCTAATAACTGGAGATAGAGAATAGGATCAGAAAGTAACTCTCCATCTGTGCCTCGAAGATTAACATTAAGCTCTAAAGGAGTATCACAAGTTTTATTATCAGTCACACCATCACAATTGAGAAAATCAGCTGCATACTTGGCCCGAGAAAGACCATAGCCACCAGATAAGGAGAGAACCTCGAGGCCAAGAAAATAGCGTAGGCGACCAAGATCCTTCATTTCAAAACAAGTACTCAAGTATGCGTTAAGATCAGAGATGTTTTGCATAATCATCAGTGATAACCATATTATCTAAATATAACAACAATAGCACAATACCACGAGAGGTCTATCGAGTAAACAATGCAGAACTCTGACGATAACCAAATTGTACAATCTTCAAACAGAAGGTGGAAAACTTAACATGGTATCAGAGCCCACTCGGTTTTGACTCGGCAAATTAGTTTTGACTCAGTTGATGTTTTTGTCTCTGTAACTCAGCTTCACTTGGGTCGAGTCCGGATCTGAGTCGGACTAGAAGAACGAAGGACGAGTCAACTCATTGTGACTCATCTTTGTCTCTACTTCGAGAACCATGGTTTTTCCCCTTTTTCTAGATATGAAATCACCTTCGATTTCTTCTTGTTTATCCACTCAATCACTTGAAAGCTTGTCCAAATCTTTGATTCAAGCTCTAATACCATGTCAAGATTCTTGATGCGTTGGGCCCACATCTCCATGTTGTAATGATACTGTTCACTTTGGGCCCAAGCCCGGACGGTTTTGCTAATAGGTTCTACCCCAAAAGTCTTCTATTACAATAGAGATGTGGGTTCCTTATTTTATGCCCATAATTCTTCTTATTCACTTTCAATGTAAGACTAATTCTTCTAACACTCCCCTCACAAGATTTCAAAAGGCTTGTCACGTAATAAATTGGGCTACAAACCTACAAATAAATTAGGTCTCGCCTACTAGAGCCCACAAACAAATTGGATTAAACCCATAGACAAATAGGGAAATTCTGACTTACGCACGAAAAGTGACTCTGATACCATGTTAGAGTTTGATGTAAAATCGGATGATTGTATTAATGATCGTTAGTGTATATATATACACTTATATTACAAAAAAAATCACATATACCTTTAAAAAGTAAAAAGACATAAATACCCCTATATATACATATTTTAACACATTTGACACATATAGTAAACTCATCCTGAACTCGATCTCCCACTCATTACCTTTTGTCCTTAACGTCACGGTAAAGTGAAAAACACAATCAAAACTCCTCAGGAACAAGAGTTACAACAAGCAATTTACAAGGGGAGGCATATATATTTACGTTGACTAGTACTCTCTCTTAGGCACGAAGTCTAGAAAACACGAGCAACACTCCTAATGAGCCGTAGTATATATTCGATCACTGAATCTGAACGTCTATAACCTTCTTCTCTACTTTGGTCTTGGGAATCGAGACGAGTAACACCCCGTTTTTAAGCTCCGCCCGGATCTTGTCCTTCTCGCAGTTCTCCGGCAGCCGGAGCCTCGTATCGTAAGAGCTATACCAGCTCCGCCCGGACCACGAGTCGGCGCCTGATCCTTTACCTGCTTCCTCCTCGCTTCTCTGTTCTCCCCTGATCACGAGCACGTCGTCTTCCACGGACACCCTGACGTCTTCCTTGGACAGACCCGGTACGTCGAACCTGATCTTCAGCTCGCTCTCCTCGTCCCTGAAATCCCACGGCGCACGCACGTCCCCGACCTGGCGGTTCGTCGTCCCCGGGAACGTCACCGCGTCCTCGAAGAGCCGGTCCATGGTGTCCAGCATCTGGCGCATCGTCCGCATGGGGGAGAACGGGTCCAGGAGACCGAACGGGGACGCGTCCAGGGACGTCGGCCGACGCGACGACCCACGCTCTATAGCCTCCGACGACGTCGATCCTCTGTTCTTCTTCTGGTCTACGTGAACATCGACGGCGTGGTCTCTGTTCTCCGCCGCGACTCGTAGCAGCCGTCGTGGTTGATGCCGAGGCGGCTTCGTGGGTGCAAGTGATAATGATAATCGCCTGGTGTAATTTGACGGTAAGAAAGCCGAACGGGAAAGGTAGAGTACTGCGATGAGCGAACAGGGCTAGTGAGCTGAACAGAGTTCATTGCTGCGCACACCGACATCTCCGATACTACTCTTCTACAACTCCGTACGTATACAGAATTTCGAATCCAAAGCTCGATCTTTTGTTGTTGAATCTCGGTTACCAATGCAGTAGCTTTTATAGGGGGAAGAATTGAATGTGAGATTAAAGGAACGGGGCAAGTCTGGAAGGGAGGAGAGGTATTGCGAAGGCTCCCGGCGAAGAGTGAACGTTCTGGACGGGGGTGGCACTGTCATGTTATAGATTAAGACGTCATATTCCGTCATGTCATGGGTTCAAGAATACTCCAGTAAGATCCGTTCCGCGTCTCCTTCTTATCCAAGATAAATATTTTTTATTTTTTTATTTTTCCCAAAAGCCAACCTCTTAAAAAGATGAGCACAAGACCACTCTAGGCTTCATTCCTTGTTAAATCTAAGTTAAAGCCAAATCTTTGTTAAAAGCATATGGTATGCAATTTAATTATGGAACATCCACTTGATTTAATCATAAATTAAGGGTCCTTCGAATTATTCTTTTTAACATGAAAGTGGTAAGGATTCTCTCATTTACATTTTATATAGAGTTAAGATTCTTAATTTATAAAAAATAGTTCTCCTTTGAAATTGATATGGTATATGAGGAAGAAGTGTATAACATTTTCATCAATGTTTTTAAAACTGAACATGTCAATGAAACAGTAGAACATTTGATTTTGGTTGAAAGAGTTCAATCGAGTTTAGCCACATGTTGAGGGGTGGATATCCTGTCTTCAAGGTTTTAAACCCATTTTTAGGCCTATGACAACTAGACCGGTTGAACCGATTTGTTTGGTTCAACAATTTAATTGTCGAAGCAAGAGAACCAGCCAGGTCATCTGGTTTACCTTTTTACTGGTTATCATACAAATTGAACCATCTGAAACACTTGTTCTCGTTGAAACGGGTCAAACTAGCCGGGTCGTTCGGTTTTTAAACATTGATTTTCATTAATATAGATAAATGTTTTCATTAAGTTTTGAAAAACATTTTAGAAAATGTATTTAATTTTTAGTATACTTTTATTAATTTTAAAATGGTTTTTCATAATGAAAAAACATTATGAAAACATATTAATGATGCATAACTTTTAAAGGTTTTAAATTCATATTAAATAAATTTTCAAATCTTTTGTGGTAACGGGTTTAGCTTTAATCATTCATAATGGTCAAATGATGCCTATAAATACTGTCTATAGTCCCTGAGCTCAATTAAGTGAAGAAACCATAGCTTGGAAGCACGAGAGGAACGTTTGAAACTTCTGGAGTTTAAATCAATGGAAAAAGGTATGTATACGAATTTACCATATTTTATATTGTTCCATGTTTCATGCAGATTCGAAACATGATATAATTTAAAATTTTCTTACAATTGGTATGAGTGCATGAGTTAATAATTTTTAGATGATTTCTCCGCATGAAAATAAATTATTTTTGTTAAAATTCCGTTGATGCATTTTTATGCAAATTCAGTGACCTCATAGCCCAAGTCGTACAATCCAATAAGATTCTCTCGCTGGCTGACAACGAACCTTAGGCAAATTGGTCGCTAGCCCTTGGCCGACCATTATGTCCTGATCATTGGCCGAAGCGGTGACTAAAAGGCCGGCTGCTAAGCCGAAAAAGGGATGTGTAGCAACCTTATTTTTTTATTGTTTTCGGCTGGTTTTAGGTCACTTTTCAACAACTAGACCTTAGGCAAATTGGTCCCTGGCCCTCGGCTGACCATTCCGTCCCAGTCGCTGGCCGAGACGGTGACCCAAAGGCCAGTTGCAAAGAAGAAAAAGAGATGTGGAGCAACACTATTTTATTTTCCGGCTGGTATTAGGTCTTTTTTTGGCGACAAGAAGCCCGAATAAAGGGTCGCTAGAGTCCGGCCGACCTTTCCGTGGTGGTAGCCAGCCGTATGAACTGCTGGATGGTGACGCAGAAACGCCCTAGTCTCTTTGCATCCTGCGGCAATACATTCCGGTTTGGTTCCGGTTCAATAGATTAAAAGTGAACCAGACCACTTATGGACTGGACTGCACGTGCTGGGCTGCGCCCTTTATTTGCACGCGAGCCTCTTCTGTATGGTGCTCTACGACTTAATGCATTTTGGACAAGCGAAGGGATCGTGCTGCCCATTAGGCTGAATTTCGTATTTCTATCATTTAATTGAGCATTTTTTGTTGTTTTTGCTCAAATTATAGTATGATCCCATATTAAATTTTATTATGCTAATTTTAAGCATAAATTGGTTGATATTATATTCATGCCTTAGAAATTAGAGAATGATTTCATATGATTTTTTTATTATGCTCATTTTATGCAGGCATAGTTTGGTTTTATTTTCATGCCTTAAGAATGAAAATATGTTATGAATGAAATGATGTAAATTGCATTATATTTATGCTATTCTTATGCAATTCATGTTTTAACTATAAAAATATTTTGTTTACGAATTTTAACATTTCAGTTTAGTCTAAAATTGTTAGAATTTTAAATTTTAAATAAATTCTTATCATATTTATATTTGAGCGTCATACTTAAGCCGAGGGCCTAAAGTTTTAGCACATTATGATTCATAAAAGTTTCACTAAATAACTTTAGACTATTATTTAGATGAACTTTTAGGTTATGAACAATTAACAAAATAAATTTGTGGTGGATTTGAGACCGTATGACCCAAGGAAGTGTCACATAGGCTAGTTTTTGCAGGCCTATTGTGCTACTAGTCTCCCAGGAACGTTAGAGTTGGCAATTAATGAGCCTTAGCTCAATCAGCTTCCTTGGGAGTATATTTAGTGAATGCCTATCCTGTTGTTGCATAATTGTTCTTTGGCATTAAGTTGAGCCTGGAATATAAATCTACCACATTGTCTTGTGATCGTATAGTTATAGTTAAATAGAGAGTAGCCACACCATCTTTAGTTACCTAAATTATATATTATGGTAAACTTTAGGACTACATAAGGAAATAAATATAAATTGTGATTTAATGTACTTAATATGACAAAATTCAGCGCATAATTTGTTTAAATCTACATAATTAATTAGGATAAAATATTAGAGTATTTTTACAATTACTTACAGGGATTATGAATTGAAATATAGTTTGGTAGTTTTATCATTCATGATAGATTATGTACCCATTAAGTGAAAATCTATCGTATAGAAACTTTAGATCTCCTTGAATAAAAATGTAGCCCACAAGCAATTTTTATAACATTAGATCAAACTTTAGGGCATGTTTTACATTGGTAATACATGTCATTAAGTTTTGTCAACCTCACATGCTAACATAAGCCTTTTAGTATTTCTACAATTGTTCAACCTACTAGTTACTATAATATATATGTGTCTAGAAATTCTTGAACTTAGTGGTCATAATTACAAAGTTTGGAAAGAAAAGACTCTTCTTCATTTGGGTGGATGGACATTAATTATGTTGTAAGAAAGATGAACCACCGGCTGTAACTGAACAAAGCACTACTGCTAAAGTTGCGCAATATGAGCTATGGGAGAGATCTAATTCGCTCAACGTAATATTCATTAAGACTAAAATTACAACTATTATTTGAGGTTCAATCGAATAGTATGACAAAGTCTAGAATCTGGTTAAAGCCATTGATGATCAATTCGTCACTTTGTAAAAGGCATTAGAAAACACCCTCATAATGAAGTTTTGTTCACTTCTTCTCACAAACGTTAAGGGTGTGTGAGAGCACATTATGAAAATGCAGGACATAACGGCTCAACTTAAGAAACCTGAGGTAGATATATCAACCTTTCCTTGTGCACTTCTTTTTGAACTATCTTCTTTCACAGTACGAGAATTTTCAGGTTTCTTATGACACATAAGAATAAATGGTCTATCAATGAGTTAATGACCAAGTGTATTCAAGAAGAGGAGAGACATGTAATGGAATTGGGAGAAAGTGTCATGCTGACAATAACTCGTTGGAAGAACAAGGCTCATAAATATGACAAATCTCATGCCAGTACAACACCACCTCAAGTTGATATTGACCTTTAGTGTTTCTCTTGTAAAAAGAAGAGACGTGCTAAGAAGGATTGTGCAAAGTTCAAGACATGGAGTGAGTGGAAAGACACTCTTGTCCTCATTTGTTTATTATATATGAATCTAATATAGTTAATGCTAATATCAACACATGGTGCATTGACTCTAAATCTACAATCTAAAATGCAAACTCTTTGGAGGGTATGCAAAACCTAAGAAAGCCGGTGGGAGTGAGTTGACCATTTTATCTAGCAACAAGATGGTCTCACATGTGGAGGCTATAGGAACTTGCATGTTAACCTTAAGAAGTGGCAAAACCTAAGAAATCTAACTTATGAGTCTAAAATGATCTTGAAACCTTTTCACAAGCCATGAGTTCTACACATTCAGATTTGTGGTATGATGCTATTAAGGAAAAGATGAATTTCATGAAGAGCAACAGGGTCTGGGACCTTGTAGAGTTGCCTAATAGGGTGAAGGCTATTAGTTGTAAATGAGTCTTTACGATTGAGAGATACAAAGTGAGACTTGTTGCTAAGGGGTTCACTTAAAAAGAAAGAATAGATTACACAATGACCTTTTTCTCCTGTATCTATGAAAAACTCTCTTCGAATTATTTTGGCATTAGTTGCTTATTCGACCCCGAGTTACAACAAATAGGTGTGAAAACTTGTTGCTTTAAAGGTGATCTAGAAGAGGAGGTTTATATAATACAACGGGAAAGTTTCTCTTCTTGTGATGGTGAGAATTTGGTTTTACAAACTTAAAAAAATGGTTTAAAACAAGCTTTTCGTCAGTGGTATTTAAAATTCTATGGTGTAATTTTTTCATTCGATTTTGTAAAAAATCCGATGGAACAATTTATAGTAGTAATAAAATTTGTTTTCTTCTTTTTATGTGGAGGATATTTTATTTGCAACTAATGATAAAGGGATTCTACAAGCGGTGAAATATTTTCTCTATCAAAACTTTGATATGAAAGATATGAGTCAGGCATCTCATGTCCTTGACATAAAGATTCGTAGAGATAGACCTCGCAGTGTATTAGGACTGTCACAAGAGACGTATATCAACAAAGTTTGAGAGAGACTTTGGATGAAAGATTGTTCACCAAGTCTTGCACCCATTGTGAAGGGAGAGATGTTCAGCTTGGACCAATGTCCAAAAAATAAACTGGAGAGGGGATCCATGAAGAAAATTTCATATGCTTCTGTAGTTGGAAGCCTTATGTATGCCTAGGTCAGTACTAAACCCGACGTTGCATAAACTGTTGGGAAATTAGGGGCAGAGTAACTCAGATATGGACTACTAGAGAGCTGGAAAGGAAAGCATGCAATACCTTCAAGGAGCCAAACACAATATATTTGTGTATAGATAGATTGACAATTTGGAAGTGATCGGTTAATCACACGCAAATTTTGTTGTTTGTGTTGATTATCACAAACAACATCTAGGTACATTTTCATTATGGCTGTGGAGTTGTTCCTTGGAGAAGTGCCAAACAGACTTTGGCCGTGACTTCTACTCTTGAAATCAAGTCCGTGTTCAGTTTTTTGGCTACTTGCATGGTGTATGAGTTTCATTTCTGGGCTTAGAGTTGTAGATTTTATTTCTATGCAATTGAGAATGTTCTGCGACACCTCAACTGTTATCTTTATGGCTAAGAATATTTTGAGTGAGATTCAAAGTAAACACATCGACATTAAGTTCTTAGCAATAAGAGAACATGTTAAAGAAAGAAAGTGGTCATTGAGCACATTAGCACTGAGTTGATGATTATTGATCCTTTGACTAAAGACATGCCACCATTAAGATTCTAGGATCATGTAGAAAATATGGTACTTGGTTCCACTCTGTAAATTGTATATACATTCATTTATAAAATTCTTTCTGCATTTAGATATTTTCTCATTTTCATTTGCACAACTATATTTTGAGAAAATATAATTCATTGGACCAAAAAAAAACATTGGGTTTATTCATTAAGTTTTGTTACCACGTAAAGAACTTCGAAAGCAAAATACATGGTAATCCACAACCGATTTTACTCGTCTTTAAAAGAACTTATCACTATGATTCATGTCTTTTATTTCATTTTGAAGTTGTGCTATACATCAAGTGGGAGCATGTCACATTTTCATTAATATAATAAATGTTTATTGATTAAGTTTTGAAAAACGTTTTAACAAACATATTTAGTTCTTCCATAAATGTATTTTCATTTATTTTTAAATATTTAACATAATTAAAAACATTACGAAAACTTATTAATGATACATAACCGTTAAAGGTTTTAATTTTTTATTAAATAGATTAAAATATTTTGTGTTAACAATTATGGCATTAATCATTAGTAACAGTCGATCGATGACTATAAATACCGTCCTTAATTCCTGAGCTCAATCGACTAAAGAAATCAGATTTTGGAAGCACTAGAGGAACATTATGAAATTTCTGGAGCTTTAATCAGTGAAATATGTGTTGATTTTTACAAATTTACCATTTATATTGTTCCATGTTTAATGCAAATTAGAAACAGGATTTAATAATTGACAATATTTAGTTGTACTCTACAAATATTGTCATGATGTAAAACAAATCAATTCAACAGAGAACACAATTTCTCATGGCACTAGAGCTTTGCCTTTTTTTTGCTTTCTCTCAATTTCTTCCTTCATCTTCTCCTTGGGGCACAGGTCGCTTCTCAATCTATATATGTTCTCTCCATCTCTCATGGCAGAACCCACGTGCAAAGGTATAGAGCCAACACAGGTAGAAAAATGGGTTTTCCCGATGGTTAAATACCGTCGGCCAAACACCAAAAACCGTCATTTAAAACAGTCACGACGAGAAACAACCGTCGGGGTAACTACCAGGTCGGGAAAACAAACTCCCGACGGTAAACCACCGTCGGCAAAGGAAATATTTCACACGACGGACCACAACTGTCGTGTAAAAGATATTTTTTCCCGACGGTTGAATTCATTAATGTAACCCGACAGTTATTTGCCGTCGGCTTGAGCTTTGTTTATTTTATTGCCGACAGTTATTTGCCATCGCAAAGCTTTGATTATTATTAGCCGACGGTTATTTGTCGTCGGCAAGTGCTTTATTTATTTAATAGCAGACGGTTATATGCCGTCGGCAAGTGCTTTGTTTATTTAATGGCGGACGACAAGTAACCGTCGGCAAGTGCTTTATTTTTTTAATGGCCTATTTGACCGCCTGGCTTGTTGTCTAGTTGCCTGAACTTTTTCTGTCATTATCAGCTCAAATTTGGTTCCAGTTGGTTTCCATACCATTTTACCAGATACTAATTGGCAACAGTAAGTGAAACTGATTTGGATGTGACGGAGAAAGTTACATTGCAGACTGTACATTAACTTCATGGATACAAAGACACCGCCCGTCCGTTTCTCACAAAATGGAGTTGATATACATGGTATACACTATATAGTACTGTTATACATAAGTATATATCTTGCTATTTTGCTTCTTTACCACCACCTTCCTTTTCTTCATCTGCTCCTCCATCAGCTGCCTCTTCAGGCACCAGACTCCTATTTCTTCTAGTCTACCCTCCAATCTGTCTTCACTGTTTTCTATAATCTGTAACAAATGAGGACGAACAAGAAAAAATGAGCACAATCTCTAACATTCGACATGTTGTTTTAATGACTAGATAGCCATGATATCCAAATTCAGATGAAACCCAGATATAGTCTTGTCCGGACCAGTCGATTTCTATGTGCAGCAGTTGATCACTAATGTGACAATACAATCTTGAATTGCAAAAAAACAAGCTTCTTCTACTGCTTCAGAGACCCAGAAATTCAAAGTGAAAAAAGAAAAAACTTTACCGCGTAAATTTCAGCTTCACTTGATGGTTTATGATACTGTATTGATGTCAGATTCAAATGATGCCTCCTGAAAATTCACACTAGCCACACTGCAATGAAAAATAAAGAATGAAGTGTATGAATTGTCCGAGAACCGTTTCAAGAAATGAAGCCAAACATACTGCAATTAATATAAAAGAAATTGGCCTATTGAGAGACAAACTTACCCAAAGTGCAGATGAGGCAAAAGGTATGACATATTTCCCTCGCTCACAAAAGCTTACACTAGGGTGAAATCTTTGGTAACCTGAACAATCTGAGACAAAGGTGAATCAAATAAACACCAGGAATCCAAATGTGTATACAAGCATCAACTTCATTTATAAGGAGACAAAAGAAAGATCTGGACTTGGAATTTGACCCACTCAAAGTGGTCATAAAATGTATATTTCACATTCAAAGCTATATTGAGGAAAGAAGCAGCAAAAAATAGTACTCTTAATGAAGAAGAAGAAGAAGAAGAAATCAGGGATTTCATTGCAAGAGAAAAAAAAAAGGGAATGAAAACAACAACTCCTAATCAAGTTAGGATTTCAGTCCTCTGGTAGGAAGAGCTAGCAAACAATGATTGTAGTTTAATTAACTTTCTGATAAGTTGCACTAGCGAACAATCATCACTATTGTTTAGTTTGTTAATTTCATTGTACTGGCATACTGCATAAAAAATATCTCGTCATTATGTTAAATAGGTGGGCTATCATGGTACGCTTCGAAAAAAGAATGTTTTGAATCTTTGCTGCTAGTTTTACTGAAAGAAAAAGAGAACACTGGAGAAAGACCAAAGTAAGAGAGAAAATTAAAGAAAGGAGGCTATTTTGAAGTCGTCGACGAAACATCAATTTTTTGGAGAGATTCGAAGGAGAAGAAAACGCATACCTGAATTATACAACTTTGCAAAACTTTTGAAACTTTTAATGGGTTCTGGGAGAGAGAGAGAGAGAGAGAGAGAGAGAGAGAGAGAGAGAGAGAGAGAGAGAGAGAGAGAGAGAGAGAGAGAGAGAGAGAGAGAGAGAGAGAGAGAGAGAGAGAGAGAGAGAGAGAGAGAGAGAGAGAGAGAGAGAGAGAGAGAGAGAGAGAAGAGAGAGAGAGAGAGAGAGAGAGAGAGAGAGAGAGAGAGAGAGAGAGAGAGAGAGAGAGAGAGAAGGGCGCAGAATTTTTCTCGGATTCAGGGCTTCATGGGATTTTTCTTAATCTGATTGGCATTTTTGGATTCAGGATGGGATCCTTCTTTTCAATCAAAGTGAATTCAGTGAGCTTCATTGCTCTCCTACGAAATCCCGAGTCATCTTCCCATTTGATTCTCTTTCCGTGAAAGATTTGAACCGTGCCCCTCGAAATTACAGAAAGCTTCCCCATCCGCCGCCGCATGCTTTGAAGCATCGCCCAGTGGAGATTTTCTCACGGAAGTGACAACCACCCCATCTTCATTCGACTCGTTTATACAAAATTCAGAAACAACATCAGCTAAAGGAACTACCTTTTTCCCACAAGCTGCCGCATTTACCGGAGGAGCCGGCGAAGAAAAATGATTTGATGCCAAACCCTGAGAGACCATCGACGCCTTTAAGCCCGAAAACGCGAACTTTTTCATCGCATCATCAACAAACTGTAACGCTTCGTGGTTGCCGGCATCGTCGCTGGCAACTTGTACACCAAAACCCACTTCACCGACGCCGGGCTCTTCCACCACATCAGAGCAAATCTTGTCCTGAGGAGCGGCGAGAACGGCTCGCGAATCTGCAGATGCTTCATTCTTGTACGCTGTCTGGGGTCGTTCTACAAGCAGATTCCAGCGTATGGCGTCGGAATCCGGCTAAGCTAAGCTTCAGCAAAGAGGGCGAGAGGAAGATGGTAACACGCAGAGAAGAAATGGGAAAGACCCCCTTTTATCGCTCTCCCTCTCCCTCTGGTTTAGTTCGCATCACGACGGTTTAAACCGTCATGACACAAGCAGTAGGGCCGACGGATTATCACCGTCGGACTAAAAGCATGCAAAGAACTGTTGTGCGACACTGTGTATATTCTAATGTATTGAACGACGGTCCAGATCCGTCGGGCTAAAATCCAGCTAAACCAAAAAATGTGCTGACGGTATAAGACCGTCGTCCACTATCTTTCTTAACTAAAATTTTGGGCCGACGATATCTAACCGTCGTCCCATTAATTTAAAGTCACAACGGATTATTCTCGTCGATAATAGTCCGTAGCCCGACGGTATATGACCGTCGGGCAAAGAGGGAAATTCAGATGTTTGGCACGACGGTCCCGAACCGTCGGCCAAAGGGAGAAATTCATCAGTTTTGCACGATGGTCCAAATCTATCGGGCTAAAATCAAGCATAGACAAAAAAGAGCCCAACAGAATACGACCGTTGTCCATTATCTTTTTGAATTAAAAAATCGGGCTGACCATATATGACCGTCTTCCTTCTTATTTTAGTCACGACGGATTATTCTCGTTTACTTTCGTCAGTGGCCCGACGGGTGGAAACCATCGTCGTTCAGTCCCAAATTTTGCACGACGGGTTTTTCCATTTTCCGGAAATAGGACGACGGGTTAGCTAGGACCGTCGTCCGTAGGCTTCAGACCCGACGGTTTTTAGGCTAGACCGTCGGGTCTGGCCTTTTTTCTACCTGTGCAACCTCCGGGTTCTGGTTCCATAGTTCAATCAAACCAAGGAGCATATTGGTTATGTGTCTTCTTGTAGGAGATAATCACCACTACTTGGTCTGGGGCTTTGACTTATGCACTTCTTGCCAAGAACAAGCTTGGTTTTGTTGACAGTCCATCAAAAGAACATGACTTATCCACTACCAAATATTTGACATGGGCTGCATCACTACTCGAAAAAAGTGGAAGAGGGTTATAGTGACAGTTGTGGAAGAAACCGATGGTATGAACAACTTTTACTAACTGTTTTATGCCTCCGTACACAGAAAGATCCTTGGTAAAACTGTCTATACCAATGGTCTCTCATTACCCATCGGTGAAAGATGTGATGGTTTCAAGTGAAACAATTGGTGAAAGTTAGTTTTGCTGAGGGTCTTTTGTGAAGTCATTGGTATAGATTGTTTTATCGAGGGTTTTATCCAACACTATTGGAAAAGCCAGAATCTTATTTCGATTTTATTGTTTCAGTCTCATGCTGGAGCTATCTTTTTTGTTTCTTGCTCCAATTCTTTCTTCCTCTCCAATCCATGTTGCCACACGCGGTCAGACACCACCGGATGCCACCCAACTCCCTTGCTCTCATACCAAGGGTTATTTGTGAATAGATATAAGTTTGAGACAAAGATAGTTGACAAGATATAAGTCACTCAAAATAGTGGCATTGCAACAATAGGTGAATGCAATTAAATTTATTTAGGAGGACTTACATTCTGTACTTAAGGTGTACATTGGAATATTGTCGCCTATGCACCTTTAATTTTATCTCATACGACATGAAGGAAGCAAGTCGATATGTGATTGATGAGTATGACTTTACTTTGGTGAATACTACCTAATGAAATTTTGAAGATAAACGTTTCATATTTCCATCTTAAGTACAAAAAATGTTCTATTACAAGGACCCACTACTTACGAGGTCCCACTGGTTGATGTTGACATGACAGTGTAGAAAAAAATGAAGTATCAATATTGGTCTAGGATCTAGGGTTGGGAGACATGGAAGAATTGAACCCTAACGATGATGTTGTGTGGGTGCTATAGAGATTTTGGTGCTGGTGTGAGGGTTGACAGAGATTAAATGAATGCAAAATAAAGTAGATTTGGTTCTTCTTGCATATGCATTATGGCTCATAATAATTTTTATATATAATATTGATGAAACTAATGAACTGGTTTTCTTCTATCTTGTAGGACAACGCCGTAAAAGGCCAGCTCTAAGACTTATTTGAATCGCTTCTTGCTGCTGGCCACCACACTAAGCTAGCAGGGTCAGAAATCCGCAACGGGGCCAGCAGTCACTCCTGATGATTTGGCATTGCCCAATGATGTAGGTACGTGTAAGTTTAAATTTGTTATATGTATCATATGGTTCCTGATTCAAGTTATGTAATATATGGGTTTGTGCTATTTTATGATCCCCAAAGAGACGATCATGAGATTCTGGATGCAGTGCAATCAGAAGGTACTGCCGCGCCGACAAGCAGAGCAACTATTTGTTCATCTAGGGGCAGAGGTCCTACTAGGGAGATCTCACTGAATCCCTGAAAGAAAACAGACAGATGACATCAGACAAATGAAGCTGCTTGTGCTGAATTCTATTTCCCTTTCTAACTTCACCGGTGTCAGTATTCACAGGAAAAATTCACTTCCGCTTTTAATGAACTTAAGGTAAGTCAATATACCGAAGAATATTCTGAATAGTTAGTATTTAATTTGTTGCATTATACTAATAAGCATCCATATTTTCTGCAAAAGAAATTCAATTTTGTCACTCTTAAGTTATGAGGGGTGGACGATAAGGTGGCAATGAGGGCCTTCAATGCGGCCTTCCAAAAAATAATAAGGGACAACAAGGTGCAGCTATAAGAAGCAACTTGTTGTTGACAAAAGTAACAAAGAGCTGGTAAACTTTTCTATATATATCGTCTATGTCCAAGTTATTTAAAGGGAGGTTAGGTTTGCGTAAGTTGGAACTAACGAGGGTACCAGCTAGAGGTTCATTACTAGCTCTTCTATTTGACAGGTTAACAAAAATATAATCTAATGTGCTAATAACCTTCGAAGTTAAGTCAACATACGTGTGTTTAATGAATAGGGAGAAGAGATGTATTTTCCCATGCATTATATGGGTTTTCCGCTTGCAATCATTGGAACGAACTAAAACAATGCCATTTGTGGTCTCAACCGAACTGGACCCGGTTCAAACCGTTTAACATACTTCCCTACCCCATATTTCACTGATAAGAGATGAGTGTTTGGTAAGATTAATCAATTGCAAGACTAGCTTAATACGTGAAATGAACATTCATGTGCATCCTTTTACCTGTAAAATTAATCTTGAACCAATTTTTTCAACAAATCAGGCCATGGAGAGTCTCAACTAACTGGTCGTCATCCTCACAAATAAATTAAATCAATTACCCAAATAAAAATATTACGTCTCATTATTTAGACCACCGGTTTTTCCAAGACCCTCCCCTCTCTTAGTCGTCACTTGCCTCTCACGGATCCTTGATTTTCTCGTCGGTGGCCATTTTATAATCAGCATTTTTCAATTTGGTTGTTAGCTTTGACAAATGGAACACATTACAAAAGAAAGGCAGTAATTAACCTCATGTCACTCATACGGTTCACGGCCGTGAAAGTTTCTTTGGGAAGAAGATGATCCGTTCGTCCCCGAACTAACATAATCATCGCACTGTTCCGAATGTGATCGCAAAGTGGTCAAATATTTCTATCCGAGGGCGAAGCACAGAGAGGACACAAATGATGCAGAATGGACGCCTGATCCTCGTCGTCTTCTTCTTCTTTTGCTCTTTTTTATATTTCCCTGATCATCATCTTTGGAGAGTCACTTTCGAGTCAGTCGTCTTTCGCCTTCCTATCTTTGACCTGTTTCTCAGATAATAATTTCATCCCGGTTTTCACTCCAACTCACCAACGAGAGCTGCCGAACCTTACGCACCTTTTGATGCAACGGGTCGCCGTTTCGTGGGTCCCCAATCACCAAAGCGAAGGAAGGTAAAAGGAAAAGAAAGAGAGAGATGCATGGCTTTGCGACAGTAGAAAGATCTGTCTGTCTCCCGGGAACCTCATTAGAACCACTCCACCGACTGCCCTCCATCTTCTTACTGAATTCTCTCCAACCCCCTTCTTATTCTTGTTCTTGTTCTTGTTCTTGTTCTTCTTCTTCATTCTTCTTCTCCCTCTTAGTCTCTTCTCTTCAGCAGGTCAGGAAGGAAGAAAAAGAGACACAGGGAGACTTCCGTTTTTTTTTTTTTTTTTTTTCTGTTGAAACAGGGTACATATATACTTGCAAAATTCAGTACCGAACCCTCTATAAATTCACCTGCCCAAGAGAGAAAAAGACGTGTTCATCACTCAAATTGAGAGGTAGACATTAGGGGTGATTATAATATGGGGAACTGTGTGTTCCGGGGTTTGGTGGAGTCGTCGGAGCATATTGTGATCAAGGTGGTGACTTCAAACGGCGGAATAATGGAGCTCTACCCGCCCATCACCGCGGAGTGCATAACGAACGAGTTCCCCGGCCACGGCCTTTTTCATTCCGGC
The DNA here is from genome assembly GCA_022405105.1 of Aristolochia contorta. Classification (NCBI taxonomy): domain Eukaryota; kingdom Viridiplantae; phylum Streptophyta; class Magnoliopsida; order Piperales; family Aristolochiaceae; genus Aristolochia; species Aristolochia contorta. The sequence goes on from CM039665.1 coordinate 23,112,587, forward strand.
GACCTCCTCGCTTCGACGCATCCACACCCCCTCCTCCACAACGAGGAGCTCCTCCCGGGGGAGCTCTACTACCTCCTCCCCCCGGGGCAATTAGGCGTACACACGAGAGCCAGGCAAAAGACCGAGGTGGGCTCTTCCGGTGGCGCCGCGGCGGTGCCGCCGTACCGTATGTCCTTTGATAGCCAGGGGGTGTGGGGAAGGGCGGAGGCGGCGACGGAGGTGGCCATGCCCAGGATTAACGAGTCTGGGGGTGTTTGGAAGGTGAAGCTGGTGATTAGTCCGGAGCAATTGACGGAGATCTTGTCACAGGAGACGAGGACGGAGGCTCTGATTGAGAGCGTGAGAACGGTGGCCAAGTGCGGAAATGGGTACGCTTCTTCCGCTGCGAATTCGGATCAGTGGAGTGTCACCAGCAGCTGGAAGATGGCCAGCTCGGAGAACGTCGCCTGAGAAGGCCCGGGGAAGGCAGCTTCCCACTTTTGTCTATCTCATCCTATATCTTTTAATTTCTTCGCTAATCACCTGTCTTTCTGACAAGTTTCCGTATTATTACTTGGATACATATGTGATCTATCTTTGGACGTGACTTGTAATCTTAATTTCTCCTCTACCTTGCTTTCGTCCCATAAATTTTTTTTCGCCTGTATGTGGATCCACCTCTTCGTCTGAAATTTGATCTTCTTGTTTGAACTATATCCAGAACGAAGGACAGTTTAGAGTAATATTATGCTCACTAACAAAAAGAAAAAAAATCAGCAGTATCGGTTTCTCTTCAAAAAGATAAAATCTTTCTTTTGTTGAAGATCAAACCATTGAGATCGACGTATTTTATTTCCTACCTCCTCTTTTGAGAATCATTTACATATATAGAAAATGGTGAAGGTCCACTGATAAACAAGAAATCCGATTTTCTAGGAAACATTTAAAAATAGAATCCCACTACTATTAAATAACAATAAATTTAATCTCTAGGATAATGCAAACATCGGGTGTTGATCAGCTTCTTGGAGTTCTATCAAGACTTCCCCTGCCAGAATAGACTTTGTCCTCAAGGCCTTCCGAGGTAGCGTCCACAATAGGTAGGCGCGCTTTCTTACATGCTTATCGCTCGTTTCAGTTGAAACAAGGACACTGGGTTCGTCTCTTCTGCATTTCCTCCCAGCTCAAAAGTTTACAAATCGCGGGCGAAGCTCCAGGTGATTGGGGAGTGTTAATTTGTTGGTGAACCATATTGAGGCGTTGGTTGAGCGAATAGCCTCTGTCTTGTGAGTTGCTCATCTTTCATCCGACCCAATTATGAGTGTATTCTGAGACCATCCTTGTACTCCGTTGCCCAATTTTTCAAATTCGGACCGAACCTTGATAATGCCTCATCAAAATCCTCCAGGTCAGTCGGACCGAACCTCGCTCACATTTTTTCCGAGAAAATTTACCTGTAATGGTGCAATTTTCTTCTTTAAAGAGTCGATTCATCCATTGCCACCAAAAACTCATCTCCCCTTTTAAGTGAAAGGTTTAAAGGTCTACTTTCTCCTCCTATGGTGTCTTTTGAAATTCAAAGAATTGAGCAGCTCGCTCGAACTAAACGGTGGGCTCATCATCTAGCTTTGAAAACTCTAATTTAACTCTGAATGGAAGAAGAGATTGACAGAAGTTTTTCTTTTTGACATGCTTCTTTGCGGTTGTCCTCGGTTAAAAGAACTCGGAAGAATTGTGAGAATATCTAAGTGGAAGTACTGCATCGAATAATATTTTATTAAAAAAATAAAATTTTGCAGTCTCGGTGTTTATCATGTCAAGATCTAAAGTTTTAGAAGTAAAAAGCTGCGGTACATATATCACTGCGCTATTTTATTTCCTACTCTTCCTTGAAGAGAATGATAAATAAGAAATTCTTTTTCCTAGGAAACGTTTAAAAATAGGATTCCACGACTGTTAAAAAATAATAGATCTAATCTCTAAGATAATGCAAATATCTGGCGTTGATCTTCTTGGACTTCTATCACGATGCAATGATGCAAGAGCCAAATAAATTGGTACTTTATTCTAATCAAACCAGTATAGTGTCTGGAAGGCTGTACATATATTTTCCAATCGAACAGTATTTCAATCCAATAATCTAGAAAGGACAATCAATTGTGCAGCACATAACTCGAACCGGTTCTTTCAGAGCAAGAAGAATAACAATGTAGTTCATAAAGCATTCATGGAGGACCTCAATTGCATATTTCGATGAACCGACAATCTTTAAACGAACTGGAGGGATCACCTAGCAATCAATTAATCATAGTCGAACAGAACAAAGAAAAAAATTAGAATAACTTACCAGTGTTGTAAAAACTACTATCTTAAAATGACACCTGGCTGAACGTTCGATGTGGAGTCAAATTGCTGAGCGCCTCACAAGGATTAAGGAGCTTTTTCCAAACGCATGCACTTGTGGAAGGAAAATGGAGATTGCCCAATATTTTTCTGGATTTTTCCAGTCTTGTACGATGTACTAAAAGTTTGTTGCTTCTACTATAAATTCCGTTAGTCATCATAGTAATGTTGTTGGGGCCGATTGAGATTTACTTTGATGGTCAATTGAAAAATGTTTATTTGGGCTGATTTTAGATTAAGAAGGGCATATTAATATTTAGAAGATGTAATTTCTTTTGACACTACGTATTTGACAAATAAATATAATATGTCATTTGCTTCACTTGATGGTGTTAACCATTATGGTCAATCAGTATAATTAGCTTGTGCATTGCTTGCAAGACAAAAGGATTGACACTTATACTTAGTTATTTCAAACATGGTCGATTTGTATTTTTGGAATTCTCCTAGAAGCAATAATCTCAATTAATATAAGGCCATAAAAATATTCTCATCTTTTTCTAGGCTCATCATCATTTGCACTTGTAGCATATAATGGAAAAATTCATCAAAAGTTGGCAGTCCCAATAATTACAAAATCATTGAAAAGAAGTAAAAATGGATAGTATACCAATCATTGGAAATTAGGAGTTTGTTGCTTCAAACAGATTGAAGAGTATAAACATGGAAAAATAACAAGTAGTGATCTCTATATGAAATCCAAAGCCATTAGATTCATTTTTATGTAAAGGGCATTTTTTGGGCTGGTGCGTCGACCATTGATATCCAAATATCATAGCAAAGCAGGCAAAATTTTAGACATTTGAAATTTTTCAGAAGTTTCAAGAAGAGATAAGGACCTTATATATTGTCATTCTTTTTTTTTAGTGAAAAGAGATGAATTTGTTTCCGTACTTGAAGTTCTAGAATATGTTTACGAGAAAATACAGAAAGAGTTTGGAGCAAATGAAGTATGAAGTTAGTTATGATGAAAAATAATAAACATTGGTGTTGATGTTGTTCATTTGAAATTAGGGGAGTTTTTTTCGAGATATGTTCTATCTGTAGTAATATTTCCAGGTGTTTGAATTTTATCTCACTATATTTCGGGTGTTGGAGGAGGATATTAAGCATTAACATGCATTGGCGTCTTCGACTTCTACAAGAGGATAATTCAATGGAATGATATGAAATCATAAGCATGTATTGCCTAGAGTTTAGAGACATAACATTGGTATCTAGTGATTGATATGACATTGCTCTGAAGTTGGTAATTGAAATCAATAAAAATTCTAGAAGAGGAAATTACTTGTACGAGTAGCCATGAAAATCATAACTCTTGATGCCTTATGTGATGATCATAAACTTGAAAATGATCATATTGAGGAGATAAAAAATATATCCACGATGATTCCCTGTTCCCATAAGAAGGAAAAGTAGACCACCTTCTAAAAGGATACTACTTAATAATAAAGAAAGCATGCACCGTTGTACATTGATTTTAAAAAGAAAAAGAAATCTGATATTGGAGTCTATAGAGTCTATTATATTACAGTCATCCATGGTAGTTCAGTAGGGGGAGAGAGTCGATAGAGTCTATGGAGTCTATTGTATTACAGTCATCCATGGTAGTAATTTTCGGGCTAAAACATGCCCGTAAACAGTAATTTAGCAAATGACCTTTCAAAAAAACAGGAATAGTGTTCATCCAGATGTGAATTCCCCTCTCCTTTTGATGCTAAACATGAAACTTTCGTCGCTAGAGTGTCTGCCACCACATTAGTTTCCATGTATTGATGATGAAACTTCACTAGGGGCAAGGCCTGTAAAAGGCCTTGGCAAGCCTTTGTCCATCTCGCAAGCTTCCAATGTCCTTGCTTGTTTCCCTGAAAGATTGGATTACTAATTTGGAGTCCCCTTCAATAATGATGTGAAGGTTTTGGCAGAATTTTCTTATAATATTTAATGTGAGGCATAGTACTAATTATTCCACCGAATCATTTAATTTGTTGTGTAGTGGCCAGTTTGCTAAGATCAATGGTAGACCCTAGTGATCCCTAATGATCAATGCCGCCCACGCTGTTTCCCATTAGATATGGAGGACCGTCAAATATTGCTTTTAGTACTGGATCTATTGGTAGAGTCCATCTCATATCTAATTTGTCCACTTTTCGTATTATCATCTCAAGGACCTCCTTACATTTCATGATCTATTGTGCCAGTCCTAGAATTTTATTTGCACACTGTTCCGGGGTAAGATGTATGTTTTCAAGTATCCTTTTGTTTCTAGCACACCAAATCTCCCAAAGTGTCGAGGCCACATCGATTTGACCCCTAGGAAAGTTTCTCATGTGTAGGGAGGTTAAGACTTTACATAAGAAGGATATGACCGTGGATTTATTTGATATTTCCATAGATATTTCTTTTACTATATCAGATACTGCCCTTGTGAAACTGCATTTCATTAGGTGGTGGGTTGGGGTTTCTGATTCATTTGCACACATAACACAATTATGATTCAAATCTAACCCTCTATTAATTTGGTGGTCAACTGTGGGGACCTGATATTTTAGAAGGTGCCACAAGAACGTTTTCTGTTTTGGCAGCGTCTTTATTTTCCAAATGTAGGACCAAAGGGGATCCTTTTGCCCACTAGAAAGGAACTATTTTTTTTCCTTATGGTGCCTGTGTAGAACATGGTAAGCCGACTTGATTGTAAAGACACCATCAGTGGTGGGAGACCAAATTAGTGAGTCTTGATAAGCGTTTTCCATCGGTGTTTACATTTTATTTTCAGCTACACTAGGGGGTCAAATCTCTCTAACGCATGTATCATTCCATTTGTTATCTCCCTCAATGATATAATCTACTTTTGTCCTAGGATCCTGTGGACCTCCCTTGATTCTAGGAATTTCAATTAGGGGTTTATCTAGTTCTCATACCCAGTTGTCATACCAGAGTGAGGTATTATTTCCCCTAGATATTTGGTGTTTTGTGTTTTCTGAGAGGGTGCTCTTGTGTTTAGAGATGTGTTTTCGAGCCAGGGATAGTCCCTGCTTGTTCTTCATGTTGACTATGTGAGGGCTTCCCCATATCTAAGTTTCATGAAGGTCCCCAAAAAGAATCAGAGTTGGAAAAAATGCGCCAAAGTAGTTTTACTCTAAAAGCAGACTCAGGGCTCTATAGGCTTCTCAATCCTAAGGCACCTTCACTGTGTGTTTCACAAATATTCTGCCAATTCACTAGGTAAAGTTTTTTGTTACCCTTATATGACCATAAAAACTTGCTAAATATCCTCTCTAATTTTTCAGTTACCTTTATGGGTAGGTGGAAACCAGTTAGCATATGCAAGGGGATACAAGAGAGGACTGTTTTGATGAGGGTAACACGACTGGCTAAGGGGAGTGATTTTTTCACCCAGCCATTCAACTTATTCTGAGTGGACTATATGAGTGGGTCATAGGTTTCTCTAGTGAGTTTTGAATGGGGGTTACTATTCTTAGATAGGGGCCAAGTGAGCTCCTGTGGTTGAAAAGCAGACGTGTCTTTATTTGTTCTTGGGTATGTGCTGGAACTGTAATTGAGAAAAAGATCAATGATTTATTTGGATTTATGCACTGACCAGAGAAGTCGGCATATTCATTTAATATATTCATGATCGTTATTGGTGTTTGAACTTCTGCCTTTCCTATCAAAAGTGTGTCATCTGCACAATGTAGATTACAGACTATTGACATGTTTTCTTTAGGCTTCCATGGTTTTATCCTCCCTTGTATGGAGCATTGCAGGAATTTTGCTGAAACTAACTCTGTGGCTAGAATGAATAGGGTGGGGGATTCTCCTTGCTTAATTCCACAGCTTGGAATAATAGGGTTAGTTGGTGTTCCTTTGATTAATACCTGATAAGATGTGGTACTAATGCATGAGTAAATTAATTCCCTCCATTGGGTAGGGAATATAAAGACTTCCAGTGTGTGTCTGATAAAGTCTAAAGAAATTGTATCAAAGACTATTCTTAGGTTAATCTTTGCCCCCAAAGAAAGAGTATTTTTTCCTCTTTAATTGGAAGGTTTTGAGGATCTCGTGTGCCAACATAATGTAATATGTAATCTGTCTACCTTTTACAAAGACAGCCTGGGTGGTGGACAATTTTTGGGATGATTTTGGTAAGTCTCGTGATAAACACCTTTGTTAGAATCTTGTAGGTTACGTTGCATAGGCTGATAGGCCTGTAATCTCCAATGTTTTTTGGCTGTTCCTTTTTCGGAATGAGAACTATAAATGTGTTGTTTAGGTCTTTTACCATATTTCTAAATTAGAGATGGTCTGGATGTTTTTAGGCAGATCTTTTTTGTTATTTGGCCAATAGTGTTGAAGAAGATGGGTTGGAGTCCATCTGGACCCAGAACCTTGTACGAATCCATGGAAAAGAGGGTTGATCTAACTTCCCTCATACTGATTGGAGCCGTTAGAACGGTCCTTTTAATATCAGTTAATCTGTTTATTAGTTGGAAAGGTGGGGGACCCTTGTTTGGTTGTTGTGAGTACATATTTGTAAATAAGAGTTGTGTTTCCTTTCTTATTTCTTCTTCCAAATTTAGATGGATACCTGTTTGGGATTCAATTTGTTGGATTTTATTTATTTGGGCACTAGCTTCGACAAAAGTGTGAAAAAACGAGTATTTCATCCCCATCTTTAAAAATGTTTTGTCAAGCCTACTGAAATGAGTGGATATGTTTTATCCTTGTGAGTTTCATTAGCTTGTATTAGGTCCTTTTCCTACTAGAGTAGGGTTTGATTTTGGGAATGGTCCTAGATGTTCTTTTGTACTCCTGTTAGGTTTCTTGTCGTGGTTCTAATGTTTTTGTGAAAAATTCCAATGGTGCTTCGGTTCCACTGAGTTAGTTTTTCTGTAATTTTTTTGAACCTACTAGGAAGATATACAAGTAGGGGTTTGGATAAGTTTGGGTGTTTTACGCTATTCCAGGAATTTCTGACTGTCTTCTTACTTGTCCCATTCCCTCCAAATGGCCTGATATCTAAAAGGTCTATAATATTTTGCTTTAACTCGATGCATTGAGAAGATTAGAGGGGAGTGACCCTATTTAATCCTAAGTAAAATACGAAGGCTAGAATCCGGCCAGGTCTGATCTATTTCTCCGTTCCATCACCGAATCTTATTCTTGGATTTCATTCGTGAAATGATATTGAGAAAAGATTAATAAATATCTCTATGGATTCTCCCAATTTCATAAGCAATGTCTCATTCACTATAGACCTATCTAGCCTAGCCATGACTAGCTTGTCTCTAGACCTACCATTAGACCATGTGAATTTGGTATATGTGTACCCGATATTGTTCCATCCCCCATTTGTGATAAAAATAAAAAATTGTGTTTACTCGAAAAGTATTTCCATGTGCAGTATATATTTCACCGCACAACAGTGTGGCATTGAAGTCACCTACTATCATTATGTTTTCCAATTGAGGGTAACTTAAGATTTTTAGTTCTTCTAGGGATCTAGACCATCTATTCAACTATGGTGGTAGGAAAGTGAACGTTGTGTACATTTGCTTTCCTATATTGGGGATCACTTTATATTATATGGTGGGGGGAAGACTGCATAATGTCAATTTGGAAGCCAGGCTTCCAGATGGGTCATTGCCCTCTACTGAGTCCCTAAGAAGGGACTGGTACATGCTTTCTAACCATCTGAAGGTCGGAGACGAATCAAGGTTAGCTGATTTCGTCTCCGAGAGATAGATAATCTATGGTGTGCATGTTTGCAAAATAGTAGAAAGTGTGCGATTAGCCGAAGAGTTGTACAGTCCTTAAATATTCCATACAGACATAATAAGCTTAGTGAGGGTGTTGCGAAATTCTTACCTGGCGACGAGGTTAGAAATGATGGTGCTTCCTTCATGGTATGAGGATACTTGTCGGGATTTTCAACGTTCTGAGGAGATCTGAGCCTTTGGTAATCTACTCTGTCGTGGGTCATTTAGTTTTTGGGTGACTTTCTGTGTTCGGTGTTTTTTCACCTACTCCGAATCTACCAACTATTCAAAAGCGCCTTCAAAAGTTTGTATTTTGGGGCCGGACTCCCTTTGGCTCTGTTTGGTTTGAGTTCGGGTTTTGTTCTTTCCTAGTCCTGTTGTTTGACAATTCTGAACCAGAGTCCATTCTCAACCCGGGTCAATTCCATCGTGATCACGTGGGGGATCGGCTCAATTGGCACTTTGTTCCGTCTCTGAGCTTTTCCATGGCCTTCAGCCGCATTATGCCCCATCTCTTACAAATAGTGCAAATTTTCGGTCTGCCTTCTACAAAATTTAGGAGGTAGAAGCTCACTCCTGGGATATCAATGGCGGTCCCCTTCTTGTCTTTATCTTCAAGGCTGACCATAACCTTTTCTCTCATGTACGTGAGGCTGCATGGGTTCAGAGTCATGTCCGAGTCCATGCAAAAGGAGCTACCAAGTGGTTAGACTGCGACAAACGGCTTCGTCATAAAATAGGTTGAACGGGAGACATAGAAGGCGTGCCCAAAGAGGGGCTCTCGAGAAGAGGTAGGTGTCCACATGGAATTCATTTGACAACCTAAAGAGATGCAGATATGACTCCCTAATACGGATCGGTGCATGCAGCATGAGTTCCTCACATTCTTCTTCTGTAAACAACACCACAAAATGATATCCCCTATTTAGCACGTAGATTGTGACCGTTGATTCAGGTAGGCCTGGCGTCCTTAATAGCTTCTGCAGAAAGGTTGCTATAGTTGATAATGAGGTCAGGATTCTTACCACGAATATTCCTACGAGTGAGTTTTGGACTTGCGCAAGACCCTTCTTCGTGCGTTCCCTCGAGATGATAATTCTGTTGAGGTTGTCCATGATGAAAATGAGTTGATTATTACCCATGTTTGTATCCGGTGAGGTAATTTGCTTCATGCTGGGGGTTCCTACAACTTGCAAAGAGAGCTCATGCTAAAGGCGGAGTTGCCATTTTCAGAGGGAGCGGTTCTTGTTTTGGGTGTTGTACTACCAAAACGATCATCGATGTTGTTTGCGTGTAGCAAGGATCTATGAGGGGTGAGGAGAAGGAAGTTCGGAGGAAAAAAAGATCATCGGGTAGGGGAAGGAAGGTTTTTGTTTTTGTGATAATGGAAACTTGAGGGCAGATAGGGGAGATGACAAGGGGTTTCTATACCCCATTTAAATTTTCCTTTGTTTTCCTTGGGTGACAAAGGGTTTAGACATAAAGTATCCCCTAGAGGGCCTCGGGAATGAATTCCTGGTGGTTCGGTAGATGTTCGTGTTATCCCTTCATCTCTGGGGAGGCATGTCGCAACTAATTCTTGCGACTGCCTTCGTGTGGAACCGTGTTCCATCATGATTCCCTTTGGTTTGATGTTTAGCTTAGTTGTTAGCCTAAGTCTGTTTAGCGTCCTTTCTATTACTAGTAGATAACCCAAGTTTCCTACTTGTTTATACCTTTTAAGTAGGGGACTCCAAAAAGCATATCAAATAAGTACCAAAGTTAACTTTTAATTGAAAGGGTCAATTTTGGAAGCATACCTGCCATCCTTTCAGCTTCATCTTCTTCCATGCGGGGTAGCTTCATTCTGCATGCTTTGTCAAACAATGGACTCATATCCGAGGGGATGTACCTGATTGCGACGTTTTCCCGTTGGTCTGTCTATCTTCCACTACTCCGGTGAGTCTCACCAACAGCGGCAATCCACGCAGCGGTGGTAAAACAAGGGTCGACATAGGTGTCATTTGGGTTTCTAGGCCGTTTACTTTGTAGGTAGAATAGGTTCCAGGGAGGAGATTTTTTCTAGTGAGAGCGCCTTTCGTCAGTTAGGTTGAAGGAACAGGAGGCGTCGCTTTGTGATTTGGTATTTCTACAGATCGTGATTGTTTAGATTGATTGGATTGGTTGAGTTGGTGGGAAAGAAGGTCGAGATACTTTGGTTTGTTTGGGTTGGAGATTGTAATTTTTTCACATAGATGTGGGGGTTGTAGACTATGGCGGACCAAGGGTGAAGGCTGACAATTAATGAGGGGTTTGAGCCAATACCATCCCTGTTTATGGGGTACTTCTGTTTCTGTTGTGTGGTTTGATTTGTTGTGTGGTTTGGTTTGTTGTATTGTGGTTTCTAATCTGGTGTTGGAGAATCTCTCTTTGGTGATATAAATCTTCAAGTGCGATGAAAAACTGTGTTGTGTCCCATTGGTGGGGAATTGTGTGTGGCTGTAAAACCTGATTCATTACAGCCTTTGTCTTTTGGGTGAGGAAGATTTGAGGTGAGTTGTGTAGTTTCTATGAGATTATATTTGTGCTCAGGGACTTGTTGGATCCTAAGTCACTGGATTTCTTTGCATAGTGAGATGATCTCATCGATAGTCGGTGCTCCTCTTCCTCTCTCGTCCGCTATGGTCTTTGTTGAGCTAAGAGATGAAGAAATGCCCCTGGAGAGATTCTATACATAGTCACCCATGTCATTTCCTTAGAAAAGGTGACTCTTAGGTATCAACATCTTTGTTTTAAAAAACCGGACCGAACCAGACCGGCTGGTCTGACCCGATTGAACTGGAATCAGAACTTATCCCATTTCGGTTTAAGGTAATTACCCATTTTGCCTCAAAATCGGGTCCACCCCATGGTTTGGTCGGTCTGGTAAAGAATCAGTCGGGTTGGATCCAGTCTAATTTACTCACATACATTTGACAAAAGGAAAGAAGGAAAAAATTCAGTGTTAGGTGGGTTTCTAACCCATAATGCCTTTAACACGTTATTCTTAACGGAAATAGCCTAACAACGGATATCAAAGCTCATTTTTTATGTATCATTTTTAAATATTTACAATATATGCTTCACTAGTTGAACCATTTGTTTAACCCGGTCTAAACTGTTTGATCAAAACCGGATTTAGTACCGGTTTGTTGGCCTGTTTGGTTTTTAAAACATTGATCAACATATAGAATTACAGCTCACCCCTTTATTTACGTTTCTTGTGTTTTCCAAAATGGTTCTATTGAATAGAATTTTCTCTGATTTACCTGTTGAAATTAACATGAAAAGTTTTCAATAGGTAACAAGTCACTTAAACCTTTAGTTGTGACAGTTATTAAGGGTTTGAGTGTGCATATGGGAAATTTCTAGAATTTAGATAAAGTGGGCAAGAGTCTGGTTTTTAGAATTGATTTTTACATTAGCTCGGATTACTATAGTACAAATTGAAGATAAACTTGAGCTATTGTCTGAAGAAGAAGAGTAAACATTAGATACAACAAAAATACTAACACTACATATTTTCTCTGATTTTATCCCCAATCAGTACTAATACTTTGGACTTTAAATTCAGAAGAAATTTAAAGTAACTGACATTAAATTCTGAGTTAGTAAAGACCCTGATTTAATTTTTTTCATGTTTGGTATAAGGCGAAAATTCAGGAGAATTTAAAATCACCAAAGACTAACACCATACTATTAGCATTATTAGTACTTCTTTTTATTTCTTTTTCCAATAGTGATCTCTATTGCTTCTTCATTTATAGGTTGTTTTTTTTCCAAGAAACGGGAATAAATTTCATCACTCGTCCGTCTGCATTTCCACTTTTAATTATACTCTAAATCTTCATCATGGGTTTCCTTTTTTGTTCAATTTCTTTTCTGTCTACATTTTATTATATATTATTATATATTCTTATATACTGTTATTGAACTTACAAATGCTCTTATAAGTGTATCCATGAATGAGTAGTTGGGAAGTTTCGAGACATCCTGCACCACTTCAGAAAAAAAAAAAAAAAAAGAAAGAAAACCAACTAGAATTCAGTGATGAAACTTTAAGGAAGAAAAAAAAATTAACAGTTAATTGATAGGAGAAAATAAATTGATTATTCTGCATAAAGGAATTTAAAAATGATTCTAAAAATTTGTAGTTATACGCTGTAAGTTTGGAGTTTCTGTTGCTTATGATATCCTATTTCACTGTTTCTCTACTTAATCTTTCAGAGAGGCTACTTGTTTAGAGTGTTTGTTGGCTATTCTTCTTTTTTTTTTCTTTCTTAAAGTGAGCTTAGTTTTGCATATAGTCTAACTTATAGGCGTAAAAGCATGTGAAAGTACTCAACTATAGCTTACTTCTGTAACCAGGACAATATTAGAACTTTGTTCCACAAAGAAGAAAGTGAGCGAATCCCTTCGCAACACAGTTCAAAGCCTAGTCCTGATCTTCAACATCACCCCCTTTATCGTCACACACCCATCCTCCTGATCTTCTCATCTCGTCCTTCCTCATCACATACCTTACTCCTGATATTCTCCTGATCTTCTCTTCATTTTCTTATCTTTTCATCATGTCCATATCTTTTTGTCCTAAACCTTCTAAGCTGCCTTCTTTCCCTGATATTTACGGCCTTCTGTCCATCTGTTTCTTTAAACTGTTATGTATAATCAAGAGTGACAAGTACAGAGAATCTGGTGGATAGGGATGGCAAAATCGAGTTTCATTAGGCCTACAGCTTTACAAAGGCAAGTACTATTTAATTTTGACATGAATTGATATTCATTAGAATTGGAATAGCGCAGTTCCCAACAGAACATTACTTAAAATCAACCTCGCAGCATGTGCACTGAATAATACTGCAATGCAGGAACCGACTTTCAACTCCGTCAAAACTGTCAATGAAATTATTTTGCTTAGTTGGTGCAATAATTTAACGTGATGAAAAGTGTGGTGTGCCTGGCCTTACCTTTTAAAGTGACTGCATTAGATGACAGAACAAAGATGTCAATGATGTAGAGCATAGACGGTGGGAACTTCCAAACCTGTAAAACAAGATCTAATATTAAGAATCAGTACAAGGATAGATACATGATAGCTGAGCTTTAACAATTACAGTTGAAGATGATAATGGAACTTCAGAAACAGAAATTTAACCTTCCTGAAACTCCAAAAAGAGCTGATTGCATAGAAATTCATAATATTCTTTTTGAAATGGTGTAAAAATAACTGATTGCATCAGCATCCCACAAAGGACGTTGATAGTGAAGCAAATGAATTCTCGCATATCCAAACTAATTCAACCACACTTGCGTGCCACAACCAGTGGACAATAAAGATAAAGCAACAAAAATTTTAAGCCACAATCACTCATTAGAGTCTCTTTTAAAGACGGGTAACGAAGCCTACAATTATTAAGTCTGTTATGCTCTCCTTGCCCTCCAGAGCTGAAGGACTATGGTGCCAAGCCACTGAAGAAATATGCAAGCATATAGCGTTCCTTAAGAACAAATAGTAAATGAAGAATACTAATAAAGTGAATTACCATATAAAAATCACATCACACATACCGTCATAGTTACAATGAATGTCCTGAAGTAGCTAGAGATGACAATGGCAAGGAGAACCTCTTTACACCTGATTGACAAAACACTTAACAAGTAAACAGAAATTCATTGTGATTCTTTTAATCTACTTAAGGCATATCTTGAATATTTTAGCTTCATTCAAAGGGCAAAGGACAAGCAAATGAGAACAATATATTTGTACAATACATGATAAAAAAAAAAGGACATTTCTTTGATACATAGTGAGAAACAAAAGCAATATTGTGAAACATTGAACGAACTGTTGGGCAAGATTGCTTCCAAACGCTGCAGTGTAAAAACAGAAACCAAAAAAATATTTACTCCACCAAACAAATTAAATAAAGAGTTCATCAGCTGTTCAATTTTGCTATCAACCTCCAGACTGTCACCTTCTATGTTAATAATTTTTTTTTAAAACAGAACTTTCATGTTAATAATTGAGATGGCATCAATGACCATAAACCACAGCGCTAATGTTTGCACAGAAAACATATTTTAGGTGCTCAGTTAAGTTTCAAAGTTTAGTCTGCACAGATAGTATGATCTGAATAACAAAATGCCTCCTAGAATATGTTTTATTAATAATTCATCTTTCTGATTTATATCACATTTTTATTCTCCTTAAATTTAAGGTCTCAATGTTTTTGTCAAATTAGAGCTTTATTTTGGCAGGCAAAATAGGAATTTGCAGATTGGAATCAAAAGGATGCACTGTGGCACTTTTACCAGGAAAACAAATGGAGCGAAAAGGTAAATCAGTATTTTTAGCAAGTTCTGGCACCACAGGGCCCATGCACCCAGGATAGAGAGAAAACGCCAGTATAAAATTCCATACAGTGAGCACCTCAGCGCTGGTATCATGATGCCCAAACAAGAAGACAGCCTGAAGTGGATTGACATTGTGGCACCAAAATGTGTTCCGCAGCATACAGATTTAAAAACAATGTGCAACTTGGTGGGCAGAACCAGGCAGTGAATGGGACTCAGTGATGACTCGGGTGAAAGGCTGCAATGATGCAATGTGAGGTTGGTGCATGATACAGGAACAAACCTCAGCAATTGTGATTTAGAAGAGCAAATTCGTAAAATTCAAAAACACTTCAGACGTGTGGAGCTCGTGCAAACGGAAGATAACGCACAACAAATGCAACTCAAGCAAGACGATGCTCCCGCAATCAACATGGCCACTCAATAGGGACAGGCACGGACACTGAGTTAACATACCCTGCAGGCCAAAGACATGCAGGTTTCAAATTGCCTATTTAAGCTCATTAGCCAGTTTTGAGGAGAATTTCAATTGGGTCTTCACTGGACTCAGACACAAATAAGGAATTCTCATGAGCCAAAAGGATATTCCAACCCATTCGAGAAGCTTGAGTGCTGAAGTGAGGGTGTCTTCAAAGTTAAAGCCATGCAAACATGTTAATGATACACGTAAGGATAGTTCAGGAAATCTTCAGAGGAAAGAGAGGGTCCAGACCAGTTCGAAAAAGCTTCTTCTGTCTCTGAGTTGGTGGCCAATGCTTAAGAGGAGGATCTAGGCTCACTGCATTGGAGAAAGAAGAGCTGCACTCATTATCTGCTGACCTTGAGGATTACCAATCAAAGACTAAGGCTGAGTACTGATTTGCACCTATTACCTTTGGCCCTATTTTGACAAAAAACGGGAAGCAGTAAGGCATTTTCGCATTTTTGTGATGACCATTCAAATTTTTGAGTTGCTTGTTATTTGGCTGACGGTTATAGTAATTCCATTTTTTATTTCTATTAGGCATATCTCACTTGGTTGATGGTGATTGTAGTTCCTTTTTGTTTGACCAGTGACGTTTGTTTTTTTTCTTGGGCATGCACATGGTGTTATTGGACATAGTGTTTTGAATGCAATCAGTGGATTTTGGTTACGTTGTTACTCAAGAGTTATTTCAGCTATTTTGCATAGAATTGTAACAGGTGTTGCACACAGGGTTATATTGAGTGCTACTCACACAGTCATATCTGGTCTTTCATGAGGTGTTATATAGAGTGTTACTTACACTGTTATATCATGTGTTGAACATGGTGTTATTCAGGGTGTTGCAACCACACAGGGGAGTAACAGTTGATTTATGGTTTCGTCAAAAAGTGCCAAGGGCGGGGAAAACTTAAGCCATACTGGATAACAAAGTCTAACCGTCATAATGGCACTATTTGACAAAAACATAATTGTGTAACTTTTCAATTCATGGATAGATAAAGTGGAGACAACATGGCAGTAAGTTAAGACTGAATAGGGCCGACTGCTTCCAATTCCAGTATGGTGAAAGTTTACTTTTAGACAGATTGATCAGGAGTCAGTTACTAACAATATGCAGTAGTCCATTGGCGGGGTGAGTAATGATAGCGCGAAGAGAAAAGCAGTTAGATACAAGTAATATCTATATCTCATCTCGTTGAGGGTGGAACTAAGTGAGTTTGAGCAAAAAGTCATCAACCTGTTCCAGAGAAGTATCTGAAGATGCATCTCATAGGAGGTGACTCTAGATCCTGTAAAGATTCCAAATAGCTTTTGGGGGGAAAGCTAGCACCAAGGGGGAGTCTTGGTGGGGTGATGAGCTCATGATTGCTGTTCAATGAGAAGCAATGAGATCAAGGTGGATCCTCAAAGCAAGTGATTGAGTAAGTCATTGGGACATTGTACATGGATGATGATTTGGTGCTCATAATATCTGTGACCGTAAAACTCATGAGACTAGTGGATTGATCATCACGGGACTAACGCCCAACAAAGTAGGTGCAATCAGCACTGAACTACATAAGCAAGAATTTTAGTTGTGCAACTTCATTTTTATTTAAGTGTTACTTCTAGTGTTATCGCAAAGTTGTAACACCACATTACAACAGCTATCATGATACCAAAATTTCAAGTTTCAACTAGGGGTGGGCACTAGATCGAGTTACACTAGGACCCCACCGATCTGAAAATGGTGGGCATGGGGTTCTCATTTCTCCCCATGGGTCAGCATCAAGGATAGATTAGAAAAACACTAATTTCTCGGGTTGGCCTGGGGTTTCTAGAACCCAACCCATGGTTTCTTTTGTGCCATCCCCACTGAAAAAAAAGGAATCTTTTAAGGTTATTCACACAATTTTTTACTTTATATTACTTTTCAATGTTTTAAATTATATATTCATTATTAGAAGCAAAATTGAAATGACTACAATGTGGGGTGGCTTAAGATTCAGAATCTCTTTCAGGGTGTGGAGACTGACACTATTTGGAGGTCTTCAGCTGAGCATGCTCGAGAAGTGGAAATCAGAAAAACACGTGCAAGTATGGATTCCCCCTCCAGCTCAAGCGTACAAGTTAAATTTCAATAGCTCCTCCCATGGAAATCCCAGGCCAGCTGCGATTGGAGGACTTATTAGGGATTCCAATGGTGAAATCATCCTCACTTGAGCCAGCCTTATAGGCTACAATGACTCCACCACCGCTGAAGTGCTCAGCTTGCTGCAAGGATTGAAGTGCTTCAAAACTTTGCACCTCTCTGGGCCTTTATTAGTTTAAAAAAAAAAAATCTCAAGGTATTATATCATGGTGTCAAGGGAAGTCAATACCACCTTAGAGGCATTTATTTACTTTCAATGAAATTTCTGATTTGTAATATATTGTATCGAGTTGGTCTCATATCCTTAGGAGTGCCAATGGCAAGGCATTCTCGCTAAGCAAGGGGTGCATGAGCAACACCTTGTTGTTTGGGTGCCCCATGCTTAGTAATTATCTTGTAATTATTCATCCTGTTTAGGGACACTCATGTAATTTTTCTGATAATGAAATGAAAACACAATCTTCAAAATAAAAATAAAAAATGACTACAATGTCAAAGTGATGTACTTGATGTGATAAATTTCACTTTTAATTTCTGGCTTCCAGGAAAAAATACCAAGAAGATATGAAAAAGTCAACAAATTGTAACTATCTTCTATAATTTAAAAGGTACAGATACCTATACAAATGCACAAAGCAGCTATGAAAAAGGAAGTAGCATTTTAAAGTTAAGCTTACAGTTCGAGGATGGGTTTTATTTTAAAAATCTGTCGTTGGTTTTTCTGGGGACAGTTTTAAGATCATGTTTTGGGGTTGGAGTCGATTTTTGCAAAATCCAACCCCGACCCAATCCATGCCCACCCTAGTTGCAAAAAGTGTTAACCCAGGACAAGTAGTTTCCCATTCTTTTCTTCCATGTTGCATATTTTTACTTGTCCAATTAAAGAAAAAATGAGAATCAGTTTGACTATGGAAGGTTTAATGAATCAGTTCATCATGTGCATTTTACTTCACTTTTACCTAGTTAATAGTGTACTTCAACTTTTCTTCCTCTTTAGGACAAGCACAAAATGAGTGTTATCAGAGTTGATGAATACTTAGTGATACATCTTATATGACCAATCTTTCATGAACTCGAGAACTCGTTTATAATAAAAACCTGAATAATAATAATGCAAATCATCAAATAATACAGGCACTATAGGAAGAAAATATTTCAAAAAATAAAATAAAACGAAAGGGATCTGCTTCAACCAACAGGTTCGACTTTGCATCATATCAAGGAGGAACATAACAGCACTATTATAGGTTGTGGAGAAATTCTTGTGGAGAAAGAACTTTACCAGCTAACACGAGAAGGAAAATTATGAAATAACTTCAACGCAATAAACAGAGTGGCAAAGAATGCAAAACTTCCAGCGAAAACCTGAATTAAGATCTGCAAAATGCTAATTTCAAAGCAGAATAAGAAACTAAAAAGTTAGAAATTACAAGCAATCAATTTATACTATTAAGCTAAAAAAACACTGCAAATAAAAGCAGGTATGTCATTTCAAGAATAAGCTCATGCCTTACCTTTCCACAAAGACGAATTGATGGAAATGAGTTTGTAAATGCTTTGTCACCATCATACAAGATCAAGTTTCTGGCTTGGACTGATAAGGTTCTTTTTTGTGAACTAATGAATGTGAAGAGCAAAGCAAAATGTATGTAATGAAACATGATTTAATATAATTATATGAGGAGGATACTGACATCAAAGAGAAAGAAGACAGCTATTAATTTCCAAAAGATTCCCTGCAAAATTTCAAAATTATTCCAGTTAGAAAAATTTCAAGCAGCAATTATTTCAATCAGTCATCATCAGAACTTTGCCCACCACATGACATGACACTCTTAGTAATTAACCATTAAACCTGGGCCATATCCAAAGTAAGGACTATTTAAGGATTCACCCACAACTGTCACAATGAGAAAGTTTCTGAATTACAATGAAAGAACCTACATCAGATGAGGAAGATACACATTGGGAGAGATGAATGCAGATCATTGTCGTAACATCTAAAGGTCAATTAGTCTGCTCTCACTTTTAAGATTTACGTTGTTGTTAGAGCAGTTACATTGCCTCTGTAGCTTCTTCCAAGTAAAACATGAGAAGAGTTACAGATAGTTATGTCATAACTGTTGCTTCTTTGAAATAAAGCACGAAGAGTAAGATACTACTTTTGTAATATACATTTAAGAGTACTAGGCCACGAGGCTATGACCAAGAAAACTGTCAGCTAGTTAAAATAAAAGAAATCCAAAGAATGTACCTCAAAATCAATAGCATAGTGTTTTGGCACATTGAACAGCAAATGTCTAAATGCCTTCTTCTTGTGCAGAATCAGATCAATGAGTACAATCTACAGATTTAAAGTCATCTATATCAATATATATGAATATAAAAAGCTGAAGGCAAAGGAAACACTACATGCTAACTTGACGTTACTAAAACAAAAAGAGCACATGATGGCCCGAGAAAAAAAGAAAAAAAATAAAGTGATAGCAACTGGAATCAAGCACTAGCAACACAGATTAAAGAATATGAAAAACATAACATGAAGCATTGCCAATGAGGTAAGACAGAATGAGGAATTTTTTTTTTTTTTTGAAGAAGAAGAAGAAGAAAGCTACATCTAATTCACTTCAATAATATTTGGTAACCATTCTATCAAAAGGGGGGGGTTCCCTAAAAAAAGTTGTTGTTTAAAGATCCCTTCTTTTGCAAGACCATCAGCATGTGAATTAGCAGCTCTGGGTACATCAATCCACACAACATTCAAATTTTTTACAATATCATGAATTTTCTAAGTGAACAACTCTCCACAGGGGATCAGATGTTCTGTCTTCCCAAGATATAATTACTTTTGAGAAAGAAGATGTCATTACCATTATCTCGCACTCTATGTATTCGTCCGCAACAGCCCTGCAATTCTCCTGCACAAGGACTTCCACATTAAAATTAGTATTACATGATTAGAGAAGAAAAGAAAAATGTGGACGCTCCCTGTAGTCTGCTTCAAAACAAACCAAAAAAGATATTCACTGTGAAAAAACATCGTCTCTTACACATTTCATCAACCGGATGTTACCGGGAGAATATTGCACCATAAGCTTCTCTACCAGAAAGCTGCAATGAATACAACGAAATTCCATGAATTCTTCCTCTTTTTTGCTTCTTTATAGCTTGCTGTTAACGTCTAGCGTCTGTGTTGAGTCTGCTTCCTACGGTGGAAACAGGAAGCATTTCGTGTCATGGGTAAGTTGTAACCCTTTCTGCTCTTAATTAGCGATGTTGCAGACAGGCAAATACATTAAATTCAATAAATGGATCTTATTAAAACACAACTGATCGGTTATGATAATTGCAAACTAAAGTAACAAAGTTAAACTATTATAAGTCCTTAACCATGCTCAATTTAGACCAGGATTTGCCATTAAATGAAAAACTTGAAATAGATAATTTTTTTAAGAGGTAAAAAAAATTGAAAATGCGCACTACCATTAAACCGCAAGTTCAGACTTCAGAATTAATGCAAAGAAAAAAATTAGTGTACTGCTTGGGGATGGAACAGAAAAATCCATTTGAATAGTAACTTAAAACCTGAATAGTTGGACCAAAAACCAACTTTATGAGGCCCAATTCTAACATCAACAATTACATTGTTTGGTACTAAAACTAAACTTTTTTTGTAAGGCCGCGTATTACCCACATAATCATTGAGTACACTACTATATTGATATCCCATAAGTGAGACTATGAACTAAGAAGAAATGAATAAATGTTTACTGCTAAAAGACCTGCATAAAAGAGATCTTATAAAGCTAGCATTGAAAGAATATAAAAAGTACTGGAACGGAGTACGCGAAAGTCCAAAGACTCCAAACTTATTTTTTGTGAATTTCTAAATTGACGATAAAATAGGGTAACTAAAACAGAAACAGAATGGGCTTCAATAATGGTAGAAGAGTGAACCTTCAGAGAGAAACGAGTGAAAAGGTAGAAGCAGAAAGAGGGATTCAACGATGGTAGAAGAGGTATCTAAATGGAGAAAGATACATATATTACCTTGAGCAGGTTGAATCCCTCGAACCATGATTACGAAGAGGAAGCGAAGAAAGCTTAGACAGCGCCTAAAGAGCTTGAGAGAGCAGCGTCAGAGAGAAGCCCGTAAATAAATGGTTAAATAACTAAGTTAGATACTAAAATAATGAGAAAACAGAAAAACTATCAAAGGTGGCATATTTTCAGATAACTAAATTATTTGATCCATTTGTAGCTAATTCCGTAAGATATCTTTTTCTCAAAAAAGTCCACCTCTTTTATCTAAATTAAGGATAAATAGACGATATCTGAAAATATCAAAGGTGGCTTACTTATTTGATTTAATTTTTCGGATGCCCACCCTATCAAAGAATTTTCTTTTAGTTAAAGAAAGCCTCAACCTCATGTGACTATGTTTCAGCTTCAACATCTTAATTAGTGGCTGCCTCTACAAATTCCCGTCAGAATTACGGTGTCAGACACTTTTATTTAGATATTCAAAGTCTGAGCTCTTTCTATATTTAATTATTATTCTAATTATTCAATTCACGTTATTGATTCATGAGAAGGTATTTGTGTCAATGCTGAAATAGGTATTAAATATTGTTCTACCTTGTACCCTGATAGTTTTTAGTGATCATGGGAAGGGAGGAAAAATATAAATTGTAATAAATGACAAGGAATGGCATATGTGACTTAATTAGCAACATTGAGACACATTGTTGTATAAGCTAATTGTACAATTAATAATAAATTTATTGGATTTCATGAGAGTATAATACTTTGTCTCATCTCATTAAATCTTAGAAATTGACTTTTTTATGGAAGATATTTAATTATAAAGTAAGGCTAGTTGCACCTAGGCCGCAGTACCTATCCACCATACTTAAAGTTAACCAGCTAATAAGAAAACTTTAAAAGATAATAAAATATTTTTATTTTATAAAATCTTAAATTATAAAGGATAAATCCTTGGCAACTATGTTTTGGATTGGCTGGCTACATCATGAGTCAGATAAATATTATGCATAGGTGCAGCTAGCATTTTCCTTAATTATAGGGCTCGATCTATAGATAGAATATCTCATTTTGTGGGCAAATGAAATTGCTATGATTAGAATAAAGGTAGAAAAAAATAGCAAATTACTCAATTAGGGAAATAAAGTTGGATACAATATGAGTAACACTAGCACTTAGTGGGAAGATAAATTTACCATATTACCCTGATTTAAAATGGTAATTGGGTAAAACACTTTTCGAATAGTTACTTCAATTTTTGTTTCGTTTATTAAAAAATAAAACGATAATAGATAAACATTAGTCGGAAATTGATATTTTATTTTTGTTTTATTCCATTCAATAATCAATCTGATGGTAGAAAGGGTACTAATCTAGTACCTTTTACATCCCTAATTCTAATGTTTTATCTCGTATAGGTGACATGCATGGTTGGAGCACGCAGAGGTAAAGGATAAACCAAGCAGTGTTTGATCATTCTTTTAGCAGTAGAATGGGGTTTGGTGTAATGCCCGTGCGAGGACTCACTAGCCTCATCGCCTAAAACAACTTGTAACTACTTTTAGGCCTCCAATTATTTTTAGGAATTTTGCACGGCCTTCAATGTAGATATTTTCTGTTAACATGCATGTTGTAAGTTCGAGAGTAAAGTCAAGTGACCAGTCCTTAATTACGAAATACCGAGTGGTGCTCTCGCTCGTAAACCGTAATAAAAAAACTGATCATATAATTAAGCAATATTATGAGTTGCAGTTTAATTGTTCAGGGTATTGTTCGGATTAAACTTCTATGATGAATTTTACTTAGTAGAGGCTAAGCACAGCAAAACCAGTACAAGCGGCCATATATCTCCATTCTCATCTGTCCAAGTAGCAGATAATTAATACAATTAACTAACCCAAATCACGACTAACCACCAGGCGGATTCAAGAAGACCAGAACGAACGGAGACCCGTGGGTAAAGTTGGGTTCAATTGATCGTGGCAGTCATCTTCTTCCGCAATGGTGTATAGATTTCTGTCGTTGAGACGATCCCTTTGGTCGTCGTCCAAGGCGACGATGCGGCCGGAAAGCTCGCCCTCCATGCACTCGCGAACGATGATAAGACCCAAATCGGTCTCTCCCCTTCTGAGATCCTCCCTGGCTAGCAACTCCCTGAATTCTCCCACCGTCATCTTAACCTTGATCAGCACCTTCCTCTCCCCTCCAAGTTGGTTAGTACTGATCCCCTTCAGTACCCCACGGTTTCTACTCTTACCATAGCAGTTCCCCATTTCTTTCTTTTTCTCCTTCTTCTGGAGCTGCCGGAAGAAGAGTTCTGAGAAGAATGATACATATAGATCATATGGATATGGGGACGCCGCTTGCAATAAATACACAACTGTCCTCGATATAACTGGGCTATGATTAGCTCTCTCTTAATGAGCTCGACCAACTTTCGTGGTTGATGAAGATGCTCTTTCACGCCTCACGCCGAAAGATCCAAATTGTGAACACATGGGAACAAGTTACAGTTCATGCACATGAGACGAGAGCATTAACAGAAAAATGGAAGGCATGACGCACGTACGTTTCGGTCCAATTTGTTTGTAAACTAGGCCCCTTTTGCTAGGACGCCTACTTTCAGGAGACGTCTTTCTCTTATTAATATTATAAGTCTTTCAGTCTTCTCTGCTACGGATGCCTTTCAAAGGCAACCTCGATTGCCTGAAATAGCAAAAACACGACTTCTTCATTTATAATATTATTATGAATGAATCTGCAAGGACAAGCTAGTTTGGATTTACTAGTACTCAATATCATGCCCATTTGAATCATGCTTGAACCTGAACCGACTTACACTCCCTCACGTAACTGACACATAGAGAACTCAAAAGTACTCATTGATGTTAATGGGAATAATGATGTTGGACTAGCTTTCAATGATCAGCGACTGATCTCATGGTTCCACATGAATAAGGCCAGCGTGAGAAGCATTACCTGGACATCCAAACTTTCGGAAAAATTTAAAGAGTTTCTTCAGGGGACGCCCAAGAACGAATATTTGACTTCTGACTTGCAAGGCACTATGTGTATGGAGATTGGTATTGTTAGAGACTAAGTTATATTAGCACTATTTAGTTAGTTGTTTGTAACTAGAGTGTGTTGGACAGTTTTAACTATTGTAATAACAACTATCCACATGTTCACACGGTAACCACTTATAACTATAGAAGATTAAGTGAATACAAATTCATTCGGTTTCCCCTCCTATTGTCTTTCTTTGTTATTTGTTTGTTGTTATCTCGTTTGCGTAATTACTTTACATGGTATCAGAGCTACATGCCATCGCCAGAAACTTCAACAGATTCAGCCATGGCAGATCCAATATATTTATGTTTCTCTGCTTCTCAATATGTCACTGTAACTTTTTTCTCATCCAATCTCTTTGAAACTAAATCAAACCAACTTCTTTTTCTGGTGAAAACAAATTCTCTTGATTGTGCGTGATTTTAGACTTCACCACTTATAACCCAGAAAGATGAAGTTGTTGGTCTAGTGAATCCAATTTTTCCAGATTGGGAGCAACAAGATTTCTTGATCGTCTCCTAGCTTTTGTCTTCAATTTCAGATGGAATCCTTTCTAGACTGGTCAAATGTGAGCTTGATCCCAGATTTGGAGTAGCTTGAAACTTACTTTGCACACTAAGTCCGTGCAAAAGCCAACCAATTCAAGGATTAGCTACAACACACCAGGAAAGGCTCTTCTTCTGTCAATGATTATCTAATGAAAATTCGTTCTCTGGTGGACATGTTTTCAATGGTTAGTCATCAAATTTCTGTGAATGATCATGTTGATGCGATTTTGGATGGCTTACCTTCTGAATATGAACCCTTTGTAATTTCTGTAACTAGCTCGTACTGATGAATATTCTGTTGATGAGCTTGAGTCCTTACTTCTTGCTCAAAAGCACATATTGAGAGGAGTGTAAAATCGAGTGAGACGATGGTTCCTTCACCACCAATCTTGCTAAGACTTCTTCAAACAAATGCTTTCCTCCTAATTCCTCAGCTACTGGTGCCTCTCCAAAATTTTCTCTCAGGGAACCCTCTCCTTCATTTTTTGGAAAGGGTTGTGGCGGTTCTGATGGAGGTAGTGGAGGACATGTTCATAACTTTTCTGTTCTGTGTGACAATGTAGTTTGGTGTCAGGTATGTGAGAAATCTAGCCGTATTGCTGCAATGTGCTATATATTATCATTTTGATAGGAACTTCAGGGGTTCCAACTCTTTTCCATCTCGTGGCTATGCTCAGGGCCATTTTTGTCATGTTCTTCAGATTTTGGTGGTTCCTCTGATTGGTGGTCTAGTGATTTTTTTAATCATGTGGCTTCTCCAATGACGGCAATGTTAGCAACTCCTGAATATGTGATTGATTCTCAGTGGTACCCAGAACTAGCTAATGATCATCTCACTGTTGATTCTGAAAATTTGGTTGCTGGTCAATAATACTTTGGACCCAAACAGGTCCACATGGGTAATGGTAAGGGTCTTTTTATCAAGCATAGTGGTCATTCTTCTTTTTATTCACCCTTTGGCTCCTCTAAATTTCTTAGTCTTAATCATCTTCATCATGTTCCTAATATTACAAATAATCTGTTATTTGTTTCTAAATTTGTTAAAGATAACTCTGTCTATTTTGAGTTTCATCCTTCTTTTTGTCTTGTCAAGGATCAACATACCTATCAAACGCTGCTGGAAGGGAAGGTTAAAGAAGGGCTATATGTGATTGATAAATCTCAAATTCAGCTCAATTCATTATGCCCTCCTACATTGTCTCAGCACTCTTGTGTCAAACTTGCTGTTCATTCTAGTGTAATTTCAGATTCAAATATTCATTGCAATTCAGATAAATGGACTCGGTCTCTATATATTTTGTGGCATAATTGTTTAGGTCACCCTTCTGATCGAGTTGTATCTACTATTCTAAGGACTTGTAATCTTGATCATATCATTATAAATCCTTTTTTTCATTTGCAAATAATGTTGTTTGGGCAAAATTCATAAATTGTCATTTCCTCATTCTAAAACCATTTACACAACACCTATGCAACTTGTTCATTCTGACTTGTGGGGTCCTTCCCCTATACCTTCCTCTCCTGGTTATAATTATTACCTACATTTTATTGATTCATATTCTCACTTTACATGGTTATACCTGATGAGGAATAAATCTGAAGCATTTCAAGTGTTTCTCAACATCAAATCTTATATTGAGCTGCAGTTGGGTTCTAAAATCAAAAGTATTCAAACTGATTGGGGTGGTGAGTTCAGGGTGTTCACTGATTTTTTGGCTTCAAATGGTAGCTCTTATCACATTTCTTGTCCTCATACTCATGAGTAGAATGGTATAGCTGAGAGAAAACATAGGGGCATAGTAGACAAAAGGCCCTACTTTGTTAGCTCTATCTTCTCTGCCTTTGAAATTCTGGGATGCTGCTTTTAGAACTTCAGTTTTTCTTATCAATAGATTGTCGACACCTTTGTTAAAAAATAAAACACCTCTCGAAGTGTTGTTTAAAGCCAAGCCAACTTATTCTCAGCTTAAGGACTTTGGTTGTGCTTACTATCCTAACACCAAGCCTTATAATACAAACAGGCTTCAGTTTTGATCCAAACAGTGCATATTCCTTGGTTATTGTCTAAATGTCTAGTTGAATCAGGAAGGATTTATCTATCAGGATGTCATATTTTATGAGTTTTTATTTCCCTATTCTCAATCAGTTCCCACTTCAGCTACTCTATCTTCAATACCATCTTTTTCGCTTGTCCTTCCTCTCACTATATGCTTAGAGAAGCCAGCATCTTGTTCTCCTATTACTCAGCAATCTCATTCTTCCTCTTCAAGTTCTGTTCTGCTTCTCCATCTCTCATCTCTTTGCCAGTACCGGATCCACCAGTTCTTGTCCCCTCTCCTTGGCATTATGATTAATCTATTGATTTTTCATCAGCACCTATTTTCCCCTTGTGTCTACTAATGTTTCTTCTAGTGTGCAGCACCATCCTACTCATTCTATGACAATCAGGGCTAAGAATAGAATCTTTAAGCCCAAAGTGTTTGCTGCTACACAGGAACCTCAATTAGTTAAGGAGGCATTGACTTCTGAACATTGGACAGCAGCTATGAATGAAGAATATCAGGCTCTTATTCAAAATCGCACTTGGCAGGTGGTTGATCTACCTCCTGGAAAGCACTCTATAGGCTGCGAGTGGGCCTGATGGTTCTAGAGATAAGTACAAGGCCAGGTTAGTAGCAAAGGGGTCTCATCAGATTGAGGGGTTTGATTTCACAGAGACATTTGGTCTTGTTGTTAAACCAACTACTATTCGTGTAATCTTCACTCTTGCACTATCTCATAATTGAGCAATTGGACAGGTTGAAGTAAAGAATGCATTTCTGAATGGAGTGTTGGAAGAAGCTGTTAAGAGTCAGGGGTAGTTTAATAATATTACTAAACTTTAGTTAGTTGTTATTTATTTATTGTTTAATTTACTTGCTCTTCAAGCCACAAATGGCACCATTGTAATTTTGTATTTACGGATTCTATTATACACGTTTTAGGATTGTAGGTCCTAATGACCTTACGACCTCTCTCTCCTTCTCTCTTCCCCTTCTTCCTATCTCTTCACTTTTCTCTCATCTTCTATCTTCCTTCACTAAATGTAACATGGTATCAGAGAGGGTCTATATGTGACGACTCATCACTTATAGAGGTCATGGGATCTTCTTCCTCGAAGCTCGTTGTACAAGTTAGAAGTTTTAGAAAGGTCTTAGATTTTGTGCGATCCTTAAAGTTTGTCTCTTTTTCGTGTTCTTCTGCCATTATCCCTTGATAATGGCTTCTACAATTGATTGAAGTGTTGTGCATATGGGTTTACTCCTTAAGGGAGTTCCTTTGCTGTTGTTGGGTTCGCAGGAACTTGTATCTGCGACTGCTACTACTACTACTGGTAAAATATTGAATTTTTACACTGCCTCAGAATTCGTGCCAAACCAAAAACCTGCCTTTGAGCTGTGAAAATCTGCCACTTCTAATCTCATGTAGTTCTGAACATGTTTAAGAGTTTATAGGTACGTAAAAATAGTGTTTTCACATGCATCGGGAATCATACCATAGGTTTTCAAATTAGAAAAGGTTTTCTAGTGTTTCTGAACTCTAGCTCGTGCTGCTCTTAGTGGTGGTGGTGCTGACGTTATCTGTTGTGTGGTCGGAAGCTAAATGTTCAATATTTCTTTTTCTTCTGCCATTGTGGGAAGGCGAATGGTCTAAATTCATGTGTAAGTGCTAGATGCATAACCTACTACCCTTAACAAGGGTTTTCTGCTACTGCTAAGTCATTGGACTCGTACTGTTGAATCGTTGGACTTGTACTGTTGAGTCGTTGGACTCGTTCTGTTGAGTCGTTGGGCTCGTACTGCTGAGTCGTTGGAGTCGTACTGCTGAGTCGTTGGACTCGTACTGCTGAGTCATTGGACTCGTACTAATACTGCTGAGTCGTTGGACTCATACTGCTGAGTCGTTGGACTCCTGCTGCATCACTACCGCACTGCTTGTGTGGAAAGACTCAAATTTTACTGCCTTGGTAATTGTACCAGACTGTTTTAGCTCACCAAAATCTGTGAAAGGTGTTTTCTAGGCGATAAAAGCTTCTCCAGGGTTTTAGAAGTATAAATATTTTGATGTCAAGTTGTTACAAATGCAAAGGTGATCACTAGTACTGTTGTTTAAGTGTGCTACACATTTGGTGCTACTCTGAGAAGGTGTTATTTTGTTGTTGCTGGGTTCATAAAACCCTCTCTATGCTACTGCTACTGCTGCTACCTAGGGATTCATGAACACTCTACAAGTTAACTCTAAAGACCAATTGGCTGATCTGCTCACTAAAGGTCTTGGATGGAAGGAATTTGAGTATCTTCTCTCCAAGCTGGGTCTTTATGATATCTATGCTACAGCATGGGGGAGTGTTAAGAGTCAAGGGTAGTTTAGTAATATTACTAAACTTTAGTTAGTTGTTATTTGTTTATTGTTTAGTTTACTTACTCTTCAAGCCATGAATGACACCTTTGTCATTTTGTATTTTCGAATTCTATTAATACATGTTATAGGGTTGTAGGTCATAATGACCTTACGACCTCTTTCTCCCCTTCTCTCTTCCCTTCTTCCTATCTCTTCACTTTTCTCTCATCTTCTATCTACCTTTACTAAATCTAATAGAAGAGGTTTATATGGTTCAACCTATGGCTTTTGTGGACAAAGATCAGCCTCATAAAGTGTGCAAATCAATATCTTTGTATGGTTTGAAACAGGCACCACCTGCGTAGTTTGATAAACTGAAATGTGCCTTGCTCACTTTTTATTTTGATGCAGTAAAAATTGATTCTTCTCTGTTTATTCAAGTGACTCCTCGATGTATCTTATATGTTTTAGTATATGTTGATGATATTCTCATCACATAGAGTAACTCCCACGAGGTTTAGAAGTTCATTCATAATCTGAATTTTCATTTTTCTTTTAAGGATATGGGGGATCTTGATTAGTTCCTTGGTATTCAAGTGAAGAAGGAAACTGCTGGTGTACACCTTTCCCAAGTACATCACTGACTTACAATGTAGAACTAAGATGTAGTATGCTAAACCTGTTTCTGCTCTTATGACTACAGGGGACCGATTGCTTAACTTTGGGAGTGATCCAGTAAAGGATCCAAAACACTGTCGTAGTGTTGTTGGTACTTTGCAATATGTCACTAGTACACATCCTGAAATAGCCCTTTGTGTCAACGAAGTTTGTCAATTTATGCATCAGTGTCATGCCTCTGGATTGGCCAATGCCTAAACTTAGTCTTTTGTAGCATGCGGTTTAGCCTCCAAATCCGTCTGGTTGCTAGTCAGCCTCCCCAACAAGTATTAGTGCAACGTCGCTTTGTTCTAAATGATAGAATACCCTCAAGTTTCCAAGGCAAGAGTAAATTCGGGATTAGAGAAAAAGATTCTTCTATTCAAAGACGAAGTGATTACAAGCTCTTCTTTACAACTATTTATAGTATACACTTGACCCATATGTGGGGAGATCTAACCAAAACCTCCTAGTCTCTAGCTAACTCATTCAAACAAGTTTGTCTGAGTTTATTTGACTTCAAACCTCAACTAACTTGTGCCAGCTATTAAACACCTACTCTATGTGTTTTGCCAACTCATGCATGCCACATCACAAGCCTAGTCAAATGCCACATCATGCACCATGTCATGCAAATTCCATGTCAGTTGTCATGTCATCCACCATGTCATCATATGTTGGACTCACTATAAGTATGCTCCTCCTTCCTTAAGTTGCACCATGTGGCCTGGCTTGCATCTTGATGCCTCTATGTGCGTTGGTGCTTGAGTCACGCGTGGCTGCTCCCTTGTGGTTGAGTGAGTGGGGTTACCGAATCGCAACCCCGCACTTAGGCACGCGCATATGTAGTCCCAAGTGCGCATCCTGATCTGCTGGATGCGCATGCGCATATGGCCCCCCATGTGAATGCTGGTCGATTGATTGTCCATGTGCATGAATGTGCCATCCGCCTTGTTGTGCCATCTTGAGCATGTCCATACTCCAAAGATTTTGCGCTTGTGCGCATAGGCAAGTCGCACCATGTATCATGCCCCCCATATGCCACAATCTCCTATTTGAACTGCCAAAGTTTAGCTACCTCGTGCCAAGTAGCCTCACTTTTTGGTTCTCCTCTCCACTTCACTAGAAATTCAATGGTGTGTGGCTTACCTCTTTGGCGTACTTCTCTGTAGGTGATTACGTAGTCTACTTTCTTAGTGAAAGTATTAGATACATCAAGGGGTGCTCTAGGCTTTACAATTTTTTGAGGGTCTGGATTAGGAAAATAAGGTTTGATATTACAAACATTAAATAAATTATGAATGTGCATTTTCTTCAGTAGTTGCATTTTGTATGCTAGCTTCTCAATCTTTTGAATAATGGAAAAGGGTCCTTAATACCTTTTTATAAAAAATTTATTTTTGTTCCTCAACAACCTAAATTGTTCTGGCCTCATCTTTATGAGTACATGGTCTCCATGCGCTTGCTGCCTTGTTCCAAATATGATCGGGCTAGTTTTGTCCTTTCTTTCCAACACTTTAGCAAGTGATAGGTTGTTGGACACTTGTCTTTTCTGGAATGAAGCTTGTTGGTATCGAAGACAACTGGCTAGTTGCAAGTTCAAAGGGGCTTACTTCACTCATCTGCATGTTATATGAGAATTGAGCCACATCAAGAAGCTCAGGCCAATTCTTCTGATTTGCACTAACGAAATGCCTATGGTATTCCTCCAGCCAAGCAATCCATTCCGTTTGACCGACCGTTTGAGGATGAAAGCTGGTGGAAAAGTTAAGAGTAGTTCCAAGCAGCTTAAAAAGTTCAGACCAGAACTTACCCATAAATCTTGGATCCCGATAGCTTATAATCGCGTCTGGCACACCCCAAAGCTTCACCACATGTGACAAAAATTCTTTGGCTGCCTCTTCTGCAGTGCAATCTTTTGTAACGTCTATGAAAGTCCCTTATTTGGAGAACCTATCTACCACCCCCAAAATGGTGGCCTTCGGCTCATCTCAGACCAGAAATAATTTCCATGCTCACGGACTCCCATGGACACTTTGGAATGGGAAGAGGATCGAGCTGGCCGCCAGACCTTCTACTCTTTACTTTGTCTTGTTGGCACACCAAACAAGTGCACACATACTCCTCAACATCAGCATCAAGTCCAGACCAATAGTAGTGCCTAAACAAGAGTGCAATAGTCCTCCTTTGGCTAGGATCCTGCCCACAAAGTGTCATGGAACTCACGCATTGGCTCCTTGTGTAAGCCCTCATATTTTGTTACATATAGGCGCTTCCCTTCTGCATGTACAGCGGTCCATCACTGACCCAAAAACGACTTGTTTCACCCATTATTATAGCTTGTTCTAACCGATGTGTTGGGCATCACTCTGCAGCTCAGCTCTGATTTGGTCAAGTATGGAGGCACTAACCTGAGTCACAACAGCAACACTTGCAAAGTCGGCTTTGCGGCTGAGTACATCGGCCACATTGTTGGTCTTCCAAGACTTGTACTTGATTTCAAAGTCGAATTCTGCTCGGAAGTCTTGCAAACTTGCTTGCTTCAGGATCAGCTTCTTTTATGTCAAGAAATAGCTTGAGGCAACATTGTCCGTCTCACCACGAACGGACCCCAGCAAGTAGTGCCTCCAGGTTCATAAACAATGTACAATTGTTGCCATCTCCCTCTCTTGAACAGTGTACAACTGCTCAGTCTCATTCAACTTCCTACTTTCGAATGCAATAAGATGTCCATCCTGCTTAAGAACACCCCCAATCGCAAAGTTAGAGGCATTAGTAATTACCTCAAATGACTTGCTAAAGTCGGTTAGCTTCAAAACGGGCTCCTCCACTATAGCTTGTTTGAATCTCTCAAATGAAGTTTGACATTTTTCTGTCCAATGTCATTATTGTTTCTTCTTTAGGAAATCCATCAAGGGTACTGCTATTGCTGAAAATCCTCTGATGAATCTTCTATAGTAATTCACTAGGCTAAGGAAAATTCTCAACTCCCCAACTTTTGATGGCACAATCGACTCGAAAATGGCTTGAACCTGCTTCTCATCCTTCCAAATCCTTCTGCTACCAATCCAGTGTCCTAGGAAGGTATCTCTTCCAATCCAAATTCCAAGGAAGGTATCTCTTCCAATCCAAATTCCAAGGAAGGTATCTCTTCCAATCCAAAGGAACATTTCTCCCTCTTTATAAAGAGAGAGTTCTACCTCAACATTTTGAAAACCTGTTTTAAGTGTTTTACATGTTCCTGTTGGTTTGGGCTATACACCACAATGTCGTCTAAGTAGATGACTACAAATTTATCGAGCAAAGGTGAAAATACTTGGTTCATAAGAGTACAGAAAGTGGTTGGGGCATTGGTTAAGCCTAATGGCATAACAATAAACTCATATGACCCATACCTGGTTACATTAGTGGTCTTTGACTCATATCCTTTTGCAATCCGAACATGGTAGTATCCGGATCTCAAGTCCAACTTGGAGTATACTCTTGCATGCTTCAATTGATCAAAGAGATCAAAAATCAAAGGAATAAGACACTTGTTGTTGACGGTTACCTTCTATAGTGCTCGGTAATCAATGCAAAGTAGCATAGAACCATCTTTCTTCCTTTGGAATAGAACCGGTGCTCCATATGGTGCTTTGGAAGGCAGAATGAACCCAGCTTCTAGCAAGTCACCCAATTGCCTTTTCAGCTCATCGAACTCCTTAGGTGCCATGAGGTATGGCGCCTTTGCTTGCAGTTTGGTGCCCGGTTCCTGCTCATTGCCATGATCAACGCCTCTTCTTGAGGGAAGTTGGGGTGGCAGCTCCTTAGGCATGACATCTTTGAATTCTTTCAGAACTTCAACGACCTCCTTCGGTGCTGGACTTGACCTTACTTCTTTGTTTTCACTAGAGCTGCAACATAAGAAAGATTCCTTTGTTTAAGACCACATTTAAGCTGCAAGGCGGTTAACATTACATCCTTTCCTTTTACATCATTCACTTGTGACTCAGAAAGTGTTCAAGGCCCACCCTCATCAAGGATCCCTACAAGCCCTAAATATGGCATTACAAACATCTTACAATTGTTCATAAAATCCATCCCCAAAATTACATTGAAATCATCCATTGGAACAACAGTAAAATCAAGAGTTCCTACCCATTTGCCCAAGGTAACATGGACGTTTTAAGAAACACCAACCACTCCTTTGGCTGCTGAATTTACAGTCATAATTTGGTTGTTGTTTGGTTCTAACTTCAATTTGAGACGTCTAGTCTCCTCCTTTGAGATGTAGTTAAGAATTGCCCCATGTCTACCATGGCCTTCGCCTTACTACCATTAACTGATAAATCAAGGAAAAGTAGATTTTGATTAAGCCTTACCGATTGAGTAGAAGTCTTAACACGTGGCTCTCCCCTATTATGTTTTCTTTCTCCTTCCCCAACAAGAGTATTCAACACTTTCACTTTTGGGCACTCTTTATCAAGATATTCTCCTTTACACATAAAACATCTAATTGTTCTAAAGGACTTACCTTTTTCACCCTTCTTCTTCTTGTCATCAAACTTGAAGTTGGTGTCCTTCTTCTCAGGTCTTTTCTCAAACTTCTTTTTCTTTTCTTGATCTTTCTGGTCTTTTGCGCTATTGGAGTTTTTAGAGCCACCTCTTTGGTCTTCCTTTCATACTTTGTCAGCCTCTCAACTGTGGATAAAGCTGAGGCCAAAGGCTTCACTTCTTGCCTCCTTAATTCTTGCTCCTCCCAAGGTTTCAAACCAGCAAGAAAAGAAAAAATTTCTGTCCTAATCGGACATCAAGAATGCAGAACATTAAATAAGTAAACTTTTGTACATAATCTCTAATGGTGTCTTCTTGCTTTAAGGCTCTCAACTCCTTTCGAGCCTGATATTCCATGTCCTCTAGAAAGAATTGCGACTTCAACTCCTTGAAATCCTCCCATGTCCTCATGGTCGAGGTGCCTGATTCCCATCCATCGCCCTTCTCCTCCACCAAACAATAGCATCGTCGACAAGAAACATAGAAGCAATGATTACCTTTTGCTCCTCATCCGTGAGTTTGGCAGAATGGAAGTACTACTCCATTTGCCATAAGTTGTTTAAGTTTTTGGGGTCTCTTACCCCATTGAAAAGCATAGGTTTAGGTACCTATATCTTGATTGTTGCTCCCTTCGTGCTTGCACCTCCATTAGCTACAATACGTTCCAACAATGCAAGTCTTGTCCATAATTCGTCCATCTCGTTCTTTACCTCATCTAGGTCTGCAATAGAACATTATCATGGCACTATGGATGTTTTCCTCCAATGCTTGAACCGCTTCTGGACTCCTATCTCCAGAATTAAGGTTCTCACAAACGTTTTCTTCTAATCCCAAACAACTCACTTCCTCCTTATCCATAATGTCCTCCAAAGATGTTGCGCTTGTGCGCATAGGCAAGTCGTGCCCTGTATCAATCAGCCTCTAGAACTTCATTGGAGAGCTACTAAGAGAATTCTCAGATAGCAGGTACACTTGATTATGGTTTGCATCTCAAGCATGTTTGTCCAGCAGATTTGCACCTTGTGGGTTATAGTGATGCTTATTGGGCATCAGATCTTACTGATAGGAAATCTATTTCAGAAAATTGTGTTTCTATAGGGGAATTTAGTTTCTTGATGTCCTAAGAAACATACCACTATTGCTAGATCATCCACTGAAGCAGAGTTTCGTAGTTTGGCAAGTCTTGTGGCTGAAATGTCCAGGCTCCAATCTCTACTTACTGAATTACGTGTTGCTCTTACTAAAACTTCTCTTGTCTGGTGTGATAATCAGAGTGCAGTTATGATTTCAGCTAACCTTGTTTTACATGCTAGAACAAAACATTTGGAACTTGATTTATACTTTGTTCGGGAGAAATTTTTGCCGAAGCAACTTGTGGTGAAGCATATTCCTGGTGTAGATCAAATTGCAGATATTTTGACCAAGCCAAATTCTTGCTCCAAGTTCGCTCAATGAAACTCAAACACAATGTTGAAAGTTATTCTACGTTGAGTTTGAGGGGGTGTGTTAGAGACTAAGTTATGTTAGTACTGTTTAGTTAGTTGTCTGTTAGAGTGTGTTGCGTAGTTGTAACTGTTGTAAAAACAACCACCCACGTGTTCACATTGTAAAATTCACATGATTGGTTATAAGTTTGTTGGTCTAATTGAGCTTGCTCAGTTGTAATTACAAAAGATTAAGTGAATACAAATTCATTTGTTTTCTCCTCCCATTGTCTTTTTGTGTTCTTTGTTTGTTGTTATCTTGTTTTCTTAATTACTTAACAAGTGTTTTTTCCATCTTTTTAAAAAAGAAAGCATTGTTAGATCTTTATTAAGCATGTTATTGCGTGGCCAAAAAAAATCAACTACAGTTGCCAGATAGCTGTTTGATTGGCGTTACATGAGGATGAGCATTGGGAGACCAATTACACATGCATAAAACCATCAAATATCCTTCCAAAGTTCCTCCATACCGTACTAAGTCGTATGCGGCTGTTCACCTACATTTCTTCATTTGTTTCTATCATCACGGCAGCCATATATGGCCTCTAGCTACTTCAATTAAGAGGGGTACTCCACTATACTTTCAAGCCAATGCTCGAGAAAGCGAGACTGAGAGGCGCTAAGTGTTCGATAAAATGACTTAAAAATAGAGGTTCAGTGCGTCTCTTCCAAAATTTAGATCATGAAATGTAAAAACACTTATGACGGGCTATTCATATATAATTCAGTTTTAAAACCATGACACCTAACTTTGATTATATTAGAAATTTAACTTTGATTATTTTGGTAAGAAAATTAATGGAGGTGTGATTTTGAACAAGTTCCCCTGATTTCATTACAGATAGATTAATGTACACAACCCAATATATTTGATCTAAACAGCATTTAGTTGGTCTAGGTGATCCATAAAGCACCCTATTTATACTAACACGTGTAGATTCTGCTTCCCGGCCTCATTTGGTAGAACAAAAAGAAGAATGGGATACCAATTACCATATCACAAGATATAATAAGTAATTTCAAGATGGGCATATTCAACGCCGTCATATCACTGGTTCTACTTACAAGTAAGCGAAACGTTAGCCAACTGGCTACTAGAAAACCAACCCTTATATATGGTAATATGGCAGCACAAATATCATATGGAGGCGGGATAAAATTACGTTCATATGAAGTATATATTTACATTATAAGTTCTACAGTGAAAGTGAACGATGTCCCTCTGACTTTATCGTTGAGTAATGGGCATTCTTTCAAAAAATGTGTACTCCAAAATCATGTTTTGGAAGGCGTATGAATGGAAGTTATTGGATACATTAAAAATCAAAATAACATTGTCTATATAACATTTACATGAAATATTCTTATAATTACCTCTATTAATGTAAAACCCTCCACCTGGCTAATCGGACCGGGTAATTGACTCGAACAAGAAACCTTTTAAAAGTTAGGGTTAATTAAAACCGAATTTAATGGTGCAATAGTTGAACAAATGACCTGATCTGATGGATGGGGGTCCTGCAGGGGTGGAGAGAGGAAATGAAGGGAGAAGGGAAGAAGAGCGATAGAAGAAAAGAAGAGCGAGGAAGAAATATGAGAGGCGAGCGAGGAAGAAATATGAGAGGCGAGCGAGGCATCCAAAAATTTCTTTGGAAATATAGGGGCAGTGTCAAGCTCTCCTACGATGGGCTTAATTTTCTGTTTGGCCGACCCGTTTTAAGCTTAAATCGTCCGGTCAGCCCATTTTCCAACCAGTGAATCTACAAATCTGTCATTTAATTTATTTACCTCAAGGTGTGTAAGGTGATTCTTTTCTTAGATTATAAGTAAACAGGTGATCTCTTAAATTATTCGTTTAATGTATAATTAAGGAAACTATATTTAGAATAAGGCTATTCTATATCCAATTACCCAACTACCTAATTAAAGAGTGTATATACGTTATTATACATATTTTTCAAATTTTAAGTATTTATAGATTTTAAAAGAATTTTATTCATTTTATATTTTTACATGTACAACTATCTTCAAAATTGAATTACATATTATTCATTTATTTTTCTATTACATTTTATCCATTTATTTAAAGAATAGGCTGATATTTAGTCTGTAGAACACTATTCAAAATATGCCGAATACTGTGCGGATGTTATATGGAATATTTATGTTTTTTTCCATTTATAAGTCATTTACACTTATGAAATCCATTTGCAATTCAAATACTTATGGATCAGATTGGCGTGGATTGGAGTAGATGATACTATAAAATAGAGGGGAATGTGATGGAGTCGTACCGTAGAAAAAAGGAAATAAGAGAAAATAGAAAATATTTAGAGATAATATGAGAAGAGGGAATAAAAGGAGAAAGAGAACATACAAAGTACACAGAAATAATAAGTAATGTAAAAAAAAAAGAAACAGATTGAAAATAAAAGTGAGCAAAGAGGCAATAAATGGAAGAGAAGGACACAAAGAAACAGCAAGTGAGGACGAAGAGAAATAAAAAGGGATAGGATAGAAGGAATGAGAGGGAATGACTAAATAATCAATATAATACTTAAGAATTATAATAAAATAAATTAATTTCAGATTGCAGCAGGTATCCATGGATTGGCTGGAATTAACAATTATAAGATTTTATCAAATCCATTTTAATATGTAGATCATATTGGGTCGAATTGGTTTTAATTTCCAATGATTCATATACTAATTCATATTAAATGTGAATCAATATTTTTCATCCGAACACTAATCCACTACTACTTTGCAGATTATATCAGATCAACTTTATGGATTGGAGCGGTTTGGATTACGCATTTATCCAATCCTTTTGTAGAGCTATCTATATAATTAAATATATGATCGGTTCCTTTGTTTCTTTATTGTTTTTTTTTTGAAAAAGATGATTAACTAACTTCTGAGTGGCCCCCTTAAAAGATACATGTCAAGGAAGGTCATCATTCCACTTCATGAGAGGGAGGAAGGCAAACTCCCCTAGAAATCCTGAAAATGTCCATCATAGAAGGAAAAGGACAAGAGATATATAATAACGTACAAATACCCACAATAAATTAATACGACATTTCTGTATTAATTGGCATCCGTGGTCCGAAATAATGACACTCTCAACGGACTTGATGTGACCACCAAAATCCAAGACACGAGGACAAAACTTGAGCCAGTATAGGTAACGACAAGGATATTATGGTAACTGGGTGTTCTTCTCGTGAAAGTAATGACATTCTTCTGAGTGTATAGCATGAGTTCTCGGTTAAAGATTTGGGTGACTTCAGTATTTTCCTTGAATTAAGGTTGTTCGAATTGTAGGTATACATCTGTCTCAGTCTAGATATACCCTTGATCTATTAACTTGCCTCGGCTTAGCAGATATCAAACCACTTTTGGCACTAGTGGTTGCAGGTCAGTGATGCCACAGAGTACAGATCGACCACAGTGGCTCTAAAATATTTAACAATCACAAGATATTTAGTACGCGGTCAATTAGGCCTGTTAGTTTTAGCAAGCTCCTACAGATGTTCACTAGTCCGTAGTCAAACGTATATTAAGCTATTTAAAAGGAACGGTTTTATATGGTTTTCTGATTCAAGTGGCTATAGATTTTGGCATTGATATGTTTTGTATGCAGATTGGGGATGTTGACTTGATAAAAGAAGGTGACAATTCACACCACTTTTACTCGAGGTTCGTGTCTCTCAGAAGATACTAACCTGGCGCGGGGATGTTAGTGAAGAAAATTCATATAGAGATTCACCTCTTAGAGACTATGTTAAAACTCTGTAACACGTGTATAGATAGATCATGTATTTTCTTTTAGTCAATTTCCTTATCGGTTTTCATTCAGTTACCGACACCGATATGCATTCAAACTTATTCTGAATAAAGTAATAGGAATTTGTACGATAATCCGTAAGCCAATCTCAGTTCTATAAGTAGGGTGCAAATGGGTCGAACTTGTTCAGGGTATCCTAAGATTATATGCGGTCCACCATGGATAGAGGTTTAAATTTTTATCCAAAATTTTTTACAAGCATGAAATTGATTTGTATTCTGTAAAAAGATTTAATAATCCACGGCTCATATAGATTGATTTGGATGAATTGAAATGCATATGCAATTCAAATACTTATGGATCGAATTGGTATGAATCAGAGTATATCATATTCTGGAATAAAGGGAAATGTAATGGAATCGAACCATAGAAGAAAGGAAATACAAGAAGACAAAGAAAATCTTTAGAGATAATATGAGAAGAGGGAATAAAAGGGGACATAAAGAGAACATACAAAGTACACAAATAATAAGTAATGTAAAGAAAATGAGTAATGCTAGCTGCATCTAGGCCGCATTACCTTTCCGACGTACATGACATAACCAACCAATAAGAAAATTTTTAAAAATAATAATATTTATTATTTTATAAAATCTTAAATTTTAAAGGATGTTGCCGAGGACTCCACATCACACTCTAAACCTTCACAGTAAAATCTGGTCATACGCATATCACCCCTCTATAATAAAAGAGTGATGATATGAGTACTTCCTGATTTTAGTTTGGGGTTTTACATTCTGATGTGACAACGTAGTTGGTAGTCCAAGAAAGAGATGAACTAAGAGAAAAATCTGCATGATTTTATTTTTTAATAAAATATTATCTTCCTATACAACCCTAAACCCTACATTTTCTCTTACCTGGATCACCAACTACGTTGCCACGTCAAGATGTAAAACCCCAAAGTAAGATCATGCAGTATTGATATTATTTTTCATAATAAAATAAGAATAATGTTAATTGTACCTCGACCTGGTACCCTATGATTTACCTCTTCCAGCTGGCATCCACGTGGGTGCACAGTAATGGGGTTTTAGGGTTTAGGGTATTAGGGTTTTAAAAAAAATTCGAGAAAGAAGTATACCGGGATTCTAACGCGGATGCTAGCTGGTCAAGGTACGCCATGGGATACCTAGTCGAGGTGCACCTAGCATTACTCATAAAATAAAGAGTAATGCTAGTTGCACCTCAATCAGGTACCCTATGGCATACCTCCTGACATGGATGTTGCAGTTGACATCTTCGTCAAAATCCTGATCAACATTTTTGTGGAAAAGTTTTTTTTAAACCCTAAAACCCTGAAAATCCTTAACCAACCTTTTCTAAAACCCTGAAAATCCTAAACCCTAAAACCCAATAATTTGTACATGACGTGGTTGCCTGCTGTGCATCAATGTTGGCTTGTATGCTAGAGTATTGCATGAAGGTGCAGCTAGCATTATTTTAATATAAATTAATTTCAGATTGCTACGATTATCTTAATAGAGTAATGCTAACTGCACCTATGCGCAGTACCTATCTCAGGTACATGCTAATCTAAGCGCTTAAAAATGTAAAAAAATTCCTTTTAATATGTCGATCAGATTGGATCGAATTGGTTTTAATTTACGATAAAACACTAGTAGAAAACTGGCTTTTATGGGTGGTTTAAAAACCGTCCCTGATGAGCCAAAACCCGTCACTAGTCTCATTAGAGGCGGTCCAGCAGCCGTCCCTAATAAAAGGGTAGCTAATGCGATTTAGGGATGGCAAGGACCGTCACTAATACAAAAACACCATCCCTATTACTGGAAAACAATAGGGATGACATTCCACCGTCCCTAATAAAAAAATTTAATAGAGACGGTTTGGTGTTGTCCCTGAAGATGTTTTTAGGGATAGTCTCCAATAGCGTCACTAAAACTTTTTAGTGGCGGTCTTCGACAGTGTCACTAAAAATTTTTAGTGGCGGTCTCAGACAGCGTCCTTAAAACTTTTTAGGGGCTGTTCATTTAACTGTCCCTAAAAATCATAGTTTCCGGTTTAACAGTAGGGGCGGTCAATGAAATAGTCCGCAAAACTTTTTAGGGGCAGTTTATTCAACCGTCTCTACAAATAATGGTTTTCTGTTTAATTTTAGGGGCGGCATCACAACCGCCCCTAATACGTTTTTTTTTTACAAAATATTTTTTTTTCATTGGTAAACGTCTGTACTTAACACTTAACATTAATTATATAGCTATAGAATGCTATACAATGCAACCAATTCACCATTATCCATTCATTAAAACAAATTGCAGACATTGAATCAATTACTGAAAACATTGATTCTCCATAATCAATTCAAAGGTTCACAAACAATATTTAAAACATCATTTCTTCATAATAGTTTCTAAAGTTCACAAAAAATCTAAATGGTATTAACCGAAAAATCCTCCCTCTGAAACCTACACCGCCAGCCATGTAACTAGACCACTCTATCACTGAAAGAAATCCTTGTCACTATCCTGTGCACCTACAATTATTTAATTCAGAAGTTTAGTAAAACATTAAAAAATATCATGTTAAAGAGAAACATTCTCTAAGTGAGCAAAACCTACACTGTCATGTATATGACTAAGCACCCAATCACTAATAGGGGTCGTCATCGCAATCTAGTGTACCTGTAATGAATGTAATGAAACTTAATCGAGGAAAAATTAAAATGAATCACGTAATTGAGTAGTTTAAAGAAGTTAAACATGAGGTTGAGGGAGTGGTTGCATTGAGCTCAAACCTAATTTGAACAATAAAATTCTCCAATGATTGTATTCGAGTCATAAGTATTTCATTGATTTCCCTTTGTCTTGACGACTCCGTCTTTGCTGCTTCGAGCTCTGATCTCATTGCATCCATTTGAGCAGAATTAACAGAAGAGCCACTCCTACCTCTTGTGTAACAAAGCCCGATACCCCTCTCATATCCACCGTGATGACCTCCAAAAACCTCATCTAAGACTGAAGTAAGTTGGAACATTTCCTTGTGGTCGTTTAGTGCTTTCCTCATGGTAACACCAAACAGTATATTGTCGGACAAAACCTGCTCTAAGGATGTGGTACTCGATGGTCTCACAATCATTGTAATGTCTATTCTCACATCGGACACATGGACATAACATTCACCCGTTGCTTTGAAGCACTCTATATTGTTTTGCGTACTCTATAAAG
Organism: Aristolochia contorta; assembly: GCA_022405105.1. Taxonomy (NCBI): domain Eukaryota; kingdom Viridiplantae; phylum Streptophyta; class Magnoliopsida; order Piperales; family Aristolochiaceae; genus Aristolochia; species Aristolochia contorta. The sequence goes on from CM039665.1 coordinate 23,155,447, forward strand.
AAATGAATTCCACCTATAAAAATAGGATGACATCGATCGCGCTTGTTGGTGTACTCGGACATCCATTTTTTGTTATTGAGATAGTCCACCTCCTCACTGTAACCACACTCTCATTTATGACACAATATAAATCAAGTATTGTTATTCTAATCAAATAAGAGAGTAACGCAAACATTTTTTAAGAAGTAAAGAGTTTGCCAATCCAATATTCTTAAATCAAAACAATTAAATCCACCCTAATTTACATTTATATGCCAGCAAATAAGAGATCCCGAACAATGTGGACAAAATTCTTTATAATACCAAATCTAGAATCAAATATACCTCCAAAATAAGAGATATTAATTGCTCCTACACAACTTGCTAGACACAACAAATACTAGAGTATATCCACCAAATATTTGCATAAAGTTAATCTACACCATTTTCTCCAATCTATGTAATTTGACAAAAAAAAAAAATTAAGTAACCACACTAACCAATCATGGGAAAAATCGACCAGCAAAAGTATAAGATTAACTATTGAGAAAATACAAAACTGAATCATAGAAAGAGAAATTATAGAGCCAAAGGCCCAAAAATTGTTTTTGGTACATGATCAGTTACTTTGGCAATACATACCAATATAAAAATATGTTTAATGAAAGATCTTGTGTGTAAGCATATTCATAACATTTGGGAAAAGGTGAATCTAGACGTTCTGAAACCATACAAGTTTATTTTGCTTCCAAAACAGGGGTAATTTTTTAATATGAAAGAGTACTACACAGCCAAGATGATAATCTTCAGAAATAGAAGAATAAATCTTCTTTAAAATATATTTTTCTGGTTTAGGAAAAATCAAATTTTAATCCAAATATACTTTTCCGGATTAATAAGGAGAGTTCATCGGTTAATGAATGCGTATTGTACAACAAAAAAGCTAAGTTCACATAGGCCGAGCTCAAATACAATAGTTCTATGATTTTATTATTCTTTTCTTTTTGGGAAAGAGCTCCATTGGCAAGATAACTCGAAAAGTTGAAACCTTAAAAATTTGTTAAATAATTAATTAAGTTTCCAAATTAAGAACGTTCATCTCTCCTTCCATTGTTATTATTATATTATTTTGAGCTCTATTCACAAAACTTTAAGATTTGTTAAATCATTAATTAAGATTAAACGTGAAGCATCTCTCCAATTCCTATTTTATTATTATCCTCTTTTTGTGGGCTAACAAGAAGAAGCACTCAAAGGCAAATCAAGCCGAAAGTGAAAAATAAAAAGAGGGATAAAGCTGTAGGGCGAAGATAGATCTACCTGTTGCTATCAGCGGGTAAACGGGATCTGTGAGCCGACCTTCTTACGGGCGCTTGGCAAGGAGTTTGAAGGGAACTAATTATCGTACGAGAAGGTGGAGTTTGCAAGAGTTTTTAGTGAGAGAAGCTCAAGCGCCGGGGAGAGTTCTATATGTTTAAGGCGCAGGAGACTTTAGGATTATTTAAGAAGGGTTTTCAATCTTTACCTTTTAAGGCGGGAGATATTATAGAGTTAGTGCGGGAGACAAAAAAAATTAGATTTATATTTAAGATGGGTTAGGGTTTTAAAATACAATAAAACGGGCTTTAAATCGTCCACCTCTAAAGATTTTTTTTTGTGATGGTTAAGGTAGACCACCCCTAGTAATATTATTACAGATGGTTAATTAAAAACCCGACCCTAGTTATATGCATTAGCTAGTCAGCCACCCCTATTAATATACATTAGTGATGGTTAATTAGTTGCCCGTCCCTAGTAATGTACATTAGTGATGGTTAATTAATTGCCCGTCACTAGTAATGTACATTAGTGATGGTTAATTAGTTGCCCGTCCCTAGTAATGTACATAGGGATGGTTAATTAGTTGCCCACCCCTAGTAATATACATTAGGGATTGTTAATTAGACACCCGTCCCTAGTAATATATATTAGGGATGGTTAATTAGTCGCCCGCCCCTAGTAATATATATTAGGGATGGGTAATTAGTCGTCCATCCCTAGTAATATACATTAGGGGCGGTTGATTATTTGCCTGCGATTTAGAGACGGGTTTGTCCTAAACCGCCTCTAAAGAACTTTTTATAGGGACGGTTATTAGTGAAACCCGTCTCTGAAAGGCATTTTTCTACTAGTGAAACCATATACTAATTCATATTAAATGCAAATCTATATTTTACATCTGAACACTAATTCACCTAATTTGCGGATTAGATTAGATTTTATGGATTGGAGTGGTGTGGGTTACGATTTATCCAATCAATTAGCATATGAGTAATACTAGCTGCACCTAGGCTGCAGTACCCATCTGACGTACTTGACATAACCAGCCAATAGGAAAAATTTAAATATATATATATATATAATCATAAATTCAAAGGATAAACCCTACGCAACAATGTTTCAGATTGGTTGGTTATGTCATGTACATCAGATAGGTACTGCAGATAGGTGCAGCTAGCATTTTCCTTTGCATATCCATCTAAAAAATCAGTTTTTTAGTTTCTTTCTTTTTTTGTTTGAAAACCGTGACAACTAATTGAGATTATATTACAATTTTGCCTTTAATTTTCGTTTTCAAGGAAAACGACTAGAGCTATATATCATTACATACAAATATTTACTGACAATAAATTTATAAAACATTTCTATATTTGGCTTCTCGGGTCCCATAAGTCATCGGGGAAGATCTGAAATTATAATGATACCCTCGACGGACTTGATGTGACCACCAGACTCCAAGACACCAAGACTTGTTCCATATTCAGTGGCTAGAGAAGGGGACAAGAAGGTAGTTGCCCCATAAAAATACATTGAAATATACGATCTGATCATCACTTCCAATGTCCCTCAGAGGTGCAACAAGCACCTCAAAGGTTGTCCCGTCCTCATGAGTAACTCAAATGCTTGTTGATCTCCGAAAAATGCAGCTCGTGGGTAATCAAGTTGTCCAAGTTCAAAACCTGCATTACCTATAGATGACTCCAGTATTGAGAAAAAGGCTCCCAGCATAAGAATACGAAAGCATATATTTAGATAAAAAAATCCTTTATTTGACAATCGCCAATGGAAAGATGTATACCGGCTGAATCTCATGACGGCCTATACGTCCTTACCGGCGGTTAGGAAATTGCCTAAAATCATATATTTCTAGCGGTCTTGCGTGCCGGTTTCTGTACAACCACTACGGGCAGTGGTTTCTGATGCTGTCTAAACTGTCGGTGGAAGTTGTATCGACGGTTTTTTGGACTTTTCCAGCGGTTGTGAATCCTTTAGGTAAGGACATATTCATTTCTTATAAAATAAATATTTGAACTATATGGAATAACCATATTTTAAAATTGGTCCATTTCTTTACCATTTACGCTTAGGAGATTTGAAGTATTCACCTATTTGAACTATAATCTTAAAATATTGTTGGTATGGATTAATTGAAATCCACATACTTATGAATCGAATTGGTATGGATCACAGTATAGATCATACTATGGAATAGAGGGGAATGTAATGGAGTCGGACTGTATATAGAAGAAAGGAAATAAGAGAAGCTACAGTGAAAAGTTTTAGAGATGGTTAACTCACTTTTGAGTACGTGGTCCCCTTAAAAGATACATGTGAAGGAAGGTCGTCATTCCACAGTTCCACTGCATGTGAGGAAGGAAGGCAAATTCCTCTGGAAATCCTGATAATGTCCATCATATATAGTAGAAAAAGGACAAGAGCTATATTATAGCATACATATATATACCCACAAATACAATAAATTAATGCAGTATTTCTTTATTTGGCATATTCGCGGTCCCATAAGTCATCTGGAAAGATCCGAAATAATGATACCCTCCACGGACTTGATGTGACCACCGGACTACAAGACACCAGGACAAACGTAGAGCCGGTATACATATATAGCTAGCCACGGGGACAATTAAGAAGGCTGTTTACCCTATAAATACACACTCACGTCCAGTGTCCCTCAAAGGTGCAACAAGCATCTCAAAGATTGTCCCGTCTTCAATAACTCGAACGCTTGGTTGATCTCCGAGAAGTCCAGCTCGTGAGTAATGAAGCCGTCCAAGTTCAAAACCTGCAACCCCCATAGATGACTTCAGTATTGAGAAAAAGACACCCATAATGAAGAATACGAAAACATATATATAAATCAGAAAAAAAAAATCCTCTTTTCGACTGACCCCTTTAATGCATTTGTCTGCTAAGGCTGGCAATTGGGTCTTGCCTTTGAAGTCTCCGAAAACGGAGGCCACAAGTCTTCTTCCGTCAAAAAATTCCATAGGGTGGAAGGGAAGCAGTCGTGGTGAGGAGTGAATGCCCAGAATCACCGTCAAGCCCCATCCCTGCCATAATTAATTGTTTTAAAGAGATTTAAGAAGCAAAATTTATCTTTGGATACACACATGCATATTCAAACAGAGATCAAACTAAACTGCTGGTTATTAAAATCGAACAAAAGAAAAAGACCCACATCTGTAGTAGACAAGAAAGCTTCACGGAGCACGTCCGAGTTGCCTACGCACTCGAAACTGTAGTCCACTCCTCCATCTGTCAGTCCCCTGATTACCTCATGAACTGGGTTCTTGTGATCTTTAGGGTTGATGAAATCCGTCACTCCCGTCGTTTTTGCTGCAAATAGTAAAAATTGATGAGCAAAAGGCCGGGGGAGTAGAAAGAGATCAGATTATAAGAGATCGGGAACGAGTTATATTTTGAACATTTCTACTCGTACTATTCGTATGTAAGACAACTAATCAATCTCCAACAGTTGTCAAACTAATTGAAACGACAGAAGTTAAATGGAAGATGAAATTAAAGGCCGAAACAAATATGGTGACACGTACACAGCTTCTAAGACTGCAACTGGTCATAAATTTATTATACCTCTGTCGAACTTGTCAGGGTTGACGTCGACGCCGATGATCCTCGCCGCTCCTCTTGATCTTGCACCCTCCGCAACCTGTGATATTAAATTGCATATTCAAGTATTTCAAACCACTTGCATTTGTGACAGTTGAAGAAACAGAAGGATATTAAGTGTAGCAAGACAAAGCAGCGATCATCTGGTTATATAAGTAGTTGAAACTTTTCTTTTTCTTTTCTTTTCTTTTTTTTTTTTTTTTTTTGATCCATTAGAAGTTGAAACTCACTGCAAGCCCGACCGCTCCAAGACCGAAGACGGCCAAACTGGACCCGGCTTCCACGTTCGCTGTGTTCCAAGCCGCTCCCACTCCTTAAAAACGAAACGGGTTTATATATAATTCCGCATTCAGAACATTTTTTTGTACAAGACACATGCATTGCAGACAATATGGGAGATAACTAATTTAGATCAATAAGGATTTATTAATACCTGTAGAAAGTCCGCAGCTTAAGAGAGTCATCTTCTTAAGAGGAGCCTCCGGGTGGAGCTTAACTACGCAGGCGGAGTCGAGGACAGTGTACTCGCTAAAAGTGGAAGTGTTGAGGAAATGGTAGATGGGTTGGCCGTCTTTTGCAGAACTGAACCTGGTTTTGCCGTCGCCGGACATGACGCTCTTGAAAGGGTTCACTCGGAACTTATTGCAGAGGTTGGTCTTCTGGGAACCGCAGTTTTTGCAGCTGCCACACTCGCCGTTGAAGATGGGGATCACTTGGTCTCCTTGTTTCAAATCCTCCACTCCTTCCCCGACGCTTTCAACGATTCTGCGACCATTAATATTCCAAGAAGCAAGAGATCAGTTGTTAACGTTTTGCTCACTCTTCCTTCCGTGATCTGTTGTTGTACATGAAATTTTTAGGAGATTAATGATTAAGTAACGTCCTCACCCTGCTGCTTCGTGACCCAGTATCCGAGGGAACGCTTGTTGGGTTTCACTCTAATTGAAACAACAACAGAATTAAGCATTCAAAATTTTCAGAGAAATTAATAACATAAGCTAGCTTAATTTGCATGGTAACGGATTAAATTAGCAGTACAACTATAGCTATTACCTCGCCTTTCCAAGCGCTGAGATCCGTGTGACAGATGGAGGTGTAGAGAATCCTGACTCGAACTTCCATCCTCTGAGGAGGATCAACTTTCACTTCTTCCATCACTAAAGGCTTTCCGGGACCCCATACCACAGCGGCTTTAATTCACCCCGGAAATTAACATGGACACCGACACCATCGTCGTTCGTCAGTGGAATTAGAATATAAAAAACAAACAAAAAGAAACGAATTGAAACAGATATAAAGAATGAAGAGGATCAATATGGATACATAGAGTACTTAATAATTTGAGGAATTAAGCAGTTCGACTCAAACAAGTTTGTGCTTTTGCAGGGCTCTCACCTTTACAAGTGATGACCTTCCCTTCCGTTACCCCTGGAAGAGGAAGCCTATTCTCAGATCCAACGCTCCCCATCTTTGCTTCAAATTTTCCCTGTACGTAGTACGAAGTTATAAAAGAGAGGGACGGTTTACCCAATCTAAATATCTCGGTTCAGAGTGAGAGATGATATTTTTTTGCAAACACTTGCTGCCATGTGGATTCCTAATGTCTCGGTGACGTGACGTCCAAAGCACAACTGGGTCGATGTCTTCTTTTCCAGGCCAATTAAAATCAAACCACTGGGTCCTTCACAAATCAAGCCCCCCATTTCTTTGTCCAAGTTCAAGCTAGGCGTCCTGTAGGGGGTAGACTTCTTTTTTGGTCGTAGCTAGCCCTTCTGATTCAAGCTTTTGAAAGAGTACTTTTAGATTGGTTACAGTTTTTTATTAGTTCTAATTATTGAGGAGTGTTATATATGAAAACCCAACTGGCCGGTTGGTTTAATCCGGTTAAAATATAATGGATTAGCCTTAGATTATAATAAAAATATTAAAGTCAAATCTGAGGGCTTAAAGACTCTTAAATTATAATAAAAAATTGTGACATAACGAGACTCAGAATAATTGTATATGTATTTTGGCTAAAATCTTATAGTTGGATCTTATTTGGGGAGAGGATCGCTTTGTCGCTGCATGCAGGGATATTGAAAACAAAGCTATCACTGAGATATCTCGAGTTTCAGCTGACTCCAGTGACAGAGTCTTCACGTTTTTCTTTCTGATTTATGTGTTTGTTTTGATGCCAGAGTCTTCACGTTCTTTAGAACTAAGACGACGTGTTACACGGCCGGTCCTGGTTTTACCTTTTATAATTTGTACTGAATGCATTGCACCCAGATGTTACTTTATGTCATTAACTCACTGTTTGCTTCTTTAACAACATTGCTTGCCGTGAGTCACGACTCACGAGTCAACGATCGAGTCGTTTTCTAGAAGTTCTTACTAATTATTGTAAATAATTTTGCCACGGTCAATACTGACTGCGCTCACTTCAGGCTTTATCTGCTCTTTTGACCAGAAGTAACTTGATTCTCAGAAAATTAAGGTTAGTCGCGTAAAAGATTGACTTGGATAAGTATCGGCGTGTTTAATGAGGTCACTTCTTTCTTTCATATCAAAGTCCAGATTTGAACAGATTTTTTTTTTTATCAAAGTCCCATCAGCTTTAGTACAATTTAATTATTTTGAATTATGAAATCGCTTTGTTTGCTTAGATGAAAGGTTCAAATTTGCTTGGATACAATAATTTGTGTCCATTTGATGATCAATTATTTTTAGTATGGTAATAAATATAGTATATAAAGGGAAAAAGAATAAAAAAAGGGAGAGAAATAGATAAATCTGCCTGCAGACAGGCCTTTTAACTATAACTTTCAGATTATGAGAAATATACAAATGGTATTTACGGTTAAATTTGCTTTTATCTTTCTTGTAATTATATGTATGGAGAGAAAAAGTAATCCATAGCAATCTACAGAAAATTACTTGTAAGTGAGGGTTTGTTACCAAAGGATTAAGCATATGATCTTTCAGATCTTGAGGTCCTGATTGTAAGAAAAAAAGGATTTTAGTGTGAACGGATACTCTCATTGTTGAAGTAGAGTACAATTTATAAGTATGTAAAATAACCACACGATACAATGAAGGTATTGAACAGATAAGAAAATCTATTTGAGAAGAGGGAGGAGATTTTGTACAGAAATTAGTTGGAGAGTTTTCTACGGAGATAAGACTGGTGGAGAGTCTTTCGAATGATCAGAATGTGAGATTTGAATATGAGTCGTTTACACCCCCCCTCAAGTCATGAAGAGACATTTAACTTGGTCAAGAAATGACGATGACTTTACTGGAGAGGCCTTTGGTGAAAATGTCTGCAAGTTGATCAACAGTTGGAATATATTACACTTAAAGGCAACTTTGATTGATTCCTTCAGGATGAAACAATAACCGAGTTCTAAGTGGCAGATAAATCATCGCACCAAAGTAATGGTGTGGGAATGATTTTGATGCGAAACTCTTTGACAAGTCCGAGTAACCAAGAAAGTTCTGATGCAGTATTGGCAAAGGGCTTGTAGTCGGGTTTGGCACTTGATTGAGTTATTGTTGGTTGTTTTAAAAACTCTAGGATAATAAGTTGTCTTCGAGAAATATGCAGAATCCAGTGGTACATTGTAGGTCGTCAGGGTTGCCCACCCAATCAGCATGTGAATACACATTAATATCAAAACAATCAATCGATTGAAACGAAATACCATGATGGAGTGGTATCTTTTGTAAAATTAGGGTGAGTGATTGTGAGATACTTAAGATCTCCTATTGCTGATCAGTACAACGTCGCTGAATTTGAGAGTTTGATGTCGGGTGAGACTAGAGTAGTAACGCGCTTGACTTTCTCGAGTTCATGAAGCTGCAAGACATCTTGTGCAAACTTTGTTTGAAATAAATGAAGCGAATTGTTGGAGAAGGTGGCTAGGATGCTGGGAAAATAGTGAAATTTGCCTAGTAGTTTAACTGGTATTTGGTTCAAAGAGCATGAATTAGACCTGCGGTTGGAGAGTAATATGACATCATCAACATAGATGAGCAGAAAAATAATAGTTGCTCCTTCATATAATAGGAGAGAGAATGATCAGCTCATGAACCTTTAAAACCAAGATCAGTTAGAAAAAGTTTGAACCTTGTGTACCAGACTCTAGGGGATTGTTGGAGTCCATATAAGAATCGATTCAGCTACAAGCAAACTTAGAACAAGTTGGATGGACAAAGTCGGGTGGTTGGGTCTCATAAAGTTCTTCCAATAATTCTCCATGTAAAAATACATTTTGAATATCCAATTGTTTGATTTCCTATTTATGTGTGAGCGTAAGACTTAACATCAATCTAATAGTAGTGGGCTTGACGACTGGACTGAGGTATCAAAAAAATTAATTCTTTCTTTCTGATGAAATCCTTCTGCTACTAAATGTGCTTTAAACTGATGAATTGTGACATACGAGTGTTGTTTGATTCATAAAAATCCATTTGTAGCCAATGGATTTACGGCCAATGGGTTTGGGTGCTAGAGTCCATTTATTACTGGTTAATATTGCATTAATTTCATCATTCATTGCCGCTATCCTATATGGAGATTTGATCGCATGTGAATAACACGCAGAAGTTTTCACTCTTGGGGCAGAAGTGAAGGAATTTATAATTTTTGGTTTGAGATTTCCTGTTCTAGATCAAGTGGGAATCGGATGGGTGGAGAGGGTGCGATAGCACCGGGAGGGGGACTATTGGTCTGTCAATGGATGAGGGAGCTAGCATTGGAGCGGGCAATGGGGAGAGAGGAGGTGACATACTATGAGGGGTTTTGAGGAGGAGAGGAAATAGGAGTATGACCTGCTGGAGAAGGATTGTTAATATTAGGTGCTAGAATATGAGTGGGTGGAGAGAATCAGAATGTAATGGAATCAGAGGGCAAAATGGAGGGAGGAAGATTAATAATTTTACATGTTTTGGAGCCCACAGCGTCAGTTGAGTCTATTCATCAGAGGCAACGACAGGTTGAGTTTTAAATAGAAACATTGTTTCATAGAAAATAACATCACGAGAAACATAGATTCGTTGATTGATCGAAATTAAAGTAGCGGTATCCCATGTAAATATGATGGTATCCTAAGAAAACACAAAATGAACTTATGGGCTCGATCTTGTGTTTGGTGGTTGGACGTAGATGAGGGAAGCAGAGACACCCAAAGACTTTTAAGGAAACTGTAATTTGGGGGCTGGTGATAGAGTATTTCATAAGGTGAAGGTTTATTTTGAATAACAATGACATTTTTAATGAGATATACTGTTGTAAAGTGTTTAGGAGGGCAAGGCCGGTTTCGACAATATGCTTGTGTTTTCCTTCAACAATTCCATTTTGTAGGGGCATTTTAGGGCATGAAATTTGATGGTGGATTCCTTGTGCTTCTAGGAGAGATTAAAACGTATGACTTAAGAACTCTGAGTCTCCATATATTTGGACTAATAATAGTAGTCTGGAGCTAATTTTTAATTAAAGTCATAAATTTAGAGAAGATAGAATAAATATCAGATTTGCTATTAAGAAATATATCCAAGTATAGTTACTGAAAACATCAAATACATAGAATTTAAAGTCCCACAAAGAGATGTGGAGCGGGACCCCAAATATCTATGGAAAGAATTTGCAGTAGAAGTGAAGCACTAAATTTATTGATGGACAAAAGGAAGTTGATGAGATTTAGATAATCGATAAGATACACGTAAGACACATTATTCTTGACAAACTGATTTTTAAGAGAACACAAAATTTACTAAGTAACACAAGTAGAAGGGTGGCCCAATTGGTAATACCAGACTACTCTATTGTCTTTGATCGCTGTCATGCACTATCTGACTGGAGGATCTTTCAAGACATATTGGCAGTCTTTAAGCTGCCCCGAATGAAGAATTCACCTCGTTCGTTGGTCTTTGATAAAAACAAGTATTAGGATGAAATTCAAATATTGTGCCAGTATTCTTTATGAATTTAGAATCAGACATGAGATTTTTTATAGGATGGGGAACGTAAAAGATATTTTTAAGTGGAAATGAGTGAAGAGCAACTGCACTTTTGTATTTAATGGGTGTTGTGTTGTTATTACCTAATGTGTCATGATCTTCACCTTGAACTAGTCCATTCACCAAGAATGGAGGGGTCACCTGTAAAATGGTTAGTGACCTCAGAATCTGGGTACAAAAGGCCCTCACCTTGGGTATCGTTTGTGTTCATATGGTTGAGCATAGGAGCAGGGGCAGGTTGATCAGCTTGATCAAACCGATAGTAACATTAGAGAGTATTGTGTCCTCTTCGGTTGCAAATCTGACAAGAAGGGCAGTTGTTAGTTTTGGGACAGGTGTTTTGCTGGGAGTTATTATATTGGTGTCCTTGTCCTATGGTGGAAGAGCAGCCTAAGTGTCGGCCTCTATTGGTGTTGTTTGTAACATCTTTCGTAGATAGGGTTGTGGTAGAGAGATTTGGGCCTCTTATCTCAGAAGTAATTGCAACTTGGTGCTCTCGAGTAAGGAGCAATTTCTGGAGTTCTTCAAGAAAAAGTGCATCAATGCAGCCGGTGACAGACATTATAAATGGCTCGTATACTGATCCAAGGCCATTGAGTATAAATGCGACCGAGTCTTCTTGGTCAATGGGTCGACCTGAGGCAGCTAAGTTATTGACCAATGTCTTGTCCTTTTCGAGATAGTCAGGGATAGACATTGTTCCCCCTTTCATATTCTACAACTCCAATCTGACTAGGAGGGTGCGAGTTTGTAGATTGGATATGTAAATATGCTCCAAAGTCTGCCACATGGAGATGAAGATTTTAGGCCAAGCATCTGGCCGAGAGAAGTAGGTGCTTAGGTGGATAAGATCCAACTTTGGATAGTTTGATCTATCCTCAAGCAGGTCTCCTAGGCAGAATTTTGAAGCAGAGCATTAGTTGTAGGATTTGGAATTTGTTGTGCAGAGGGGAAATATTGCTGGTTAAAAAAAGGCATGACTCCTTAGCTGTCAAAAAGGAGAAAAAACTGTGATCGCCACATCGATAATTTGTACCATCCAGTTCCAATGATTCGTGCATGTTGATGTTTGTAATTGTAAGTGTGAAACTTCCATATAGGGGACCAGGGTGGAAGGTGTTTTTGTGTAAGGATTGGTAGATGAAGAAGATGCTTCAATTCCATGACACCCAAGGAGATTGGCTTATGCCATTTAAGAAAATAAGGATTGTAGTGTGAACCGATACTCTTGATGAAATAGAGTATAATTTATAAGTATGGAAAATAATAAGATACAATGAAGGAAGATACTGAACATATATGAAAATCTGTTTGAGAAAAAGGTAGGAGATTTTGTAGAGATATATTGTTGGAGAGTTTTTTATGGAGATAGATTGTTGGAGAGTCTTCAGCTTGTGAGGGTTTGTTACCAAAGGATTAAGCATATGATTTAGATCTTGAGGTCTGGACAATAGAACTTATGTAATTAGAGTACTAAACAACGGGTAAACATGCAATAATTTTCATCTTTGGAAAACCAATATTTTGTAGGTTGCTTTCAAGAAAAGTGATGTCATTTAGAAAAAGTAATATGAATAAGTGCTAGAGATCAAGACAATTGGGAATTACTTATAGGTCGGAGGTATTATAGAATAAAAGTTCTAGATAAAGGTCAAATATACAATTATTTTCTTCTTTAAAAACAAAAGATGGAAACCACTCTAGAAATTTCTTCCCCCTACCTTGTTGGAGAGGGTTATGGAGCAACTCTGTAGGGAAATCTGATGTAGGAGGACGATTTAATCCACAAAGGAGCCTTTTCATACCGAGTTTGCCCTATTTTATTCATTTTTCCTCAACATTACCGTACTTTAGTAATGTATTTAATTGTGATTATGAACTGGAGGATATTAATTTGTAATGTAAACCCCTAGTTTAGGGTAGCGTAATGTTTGGTCTCATTTTACTGATTTGAGCATAATTTTATGGAATGGTGTGCCTGTTTGGCGCTTCATGCTTGATTAAGTGTGTGACGTACATTCGGTCATTTATTAGGATTTATAACGCTCCTGGGAGGGTGGTTTAATATAAGCTATTCAATAGGCAACACGTGATGTCATTGTCAAGGATGTTAGACAAGGGATCCTAGGGCTAATCGAATTAGGTTCCTTCTATTGGAGGAAGTTTCGGAGGTCCAAGAGAAGACATAGGGTTACAGAGCACTCTTAGAAGACCTACAAATATAAAGTTCTTGGGTCCATTTTAGGTTCAGTGAAATGCTTGAACACTAAAATGGGATTCTTTAGAGTATACGGATGTGAGATTACACCTTTGTTTTCTTTTTTTTTTTTTGTGTTTTTGTTGAATTCCCACGAATTTTTCCTGTTTTGAATGTAAAATTGCGTTTATTTAACTTTGCATTATGTTTCGAATGGTTAGATGTAAGTAGGATACAATCTGAATACTTGTATTACTCTTAGTTATCGTGGGAAAATCTTTATTTGCCATTGCGTTACTTGTGATGAGTCTGATAACACATAAGCTTATATACTGAGCAACCGATTAGGTAGATTTGTCTCTCCAAGCACTATCTTTAATTTCAGAGTTTACCAAGCTATTTTTATCTCATTTGCTATTCAGTCTCCTTCTTAGGTCTGTTTAATTAGCATCTAATATCAGATTGTGAATAGCATTTGGATCCGAGTTTTAACTTCAATTTTCATCATCAACAAAATCCAATTACCTCTTGTAGCATGCAGCATCAACAACATCTGTAATTCAACTTTAATTTATTTGACTCTGTTTTCTCCGTCTTTGGGCATTTCTTTCACCGCGTTTTCTTTTCTGTTCTCTTTCATCAGCTCTTGCATTGTGGTGTTCTTCCAAGCAACCCGTACTATATTGTTCCCTTCCAATCAATTGCATGTTGTTTTTTAATTCAATTAGAAGTTAAACTTACAGTTTAAAAGGTTCAATAATTTATTCCTATATTTTTACTTCCTTTTTGTTGGTTGTGTGTCAACTCCTTTAGAATACTAATGTTTTGGAAGTTTCCTTTTAAAAAAAGAGTAGTGCTAGACGCACCTATTCTGACTTACATATTAATCTAAACCCTTAAAAATATATTTTTTAATAAAATCCTATTTTCTAAAGGATAAACCCTAGATATCAATGGTTTAGATTAATAAGTGTGGCATAGGTGCGTGGGCTAAGTGCAATTAGCATTATTCTTTAAAAATTACAGAGATTCAAAAGTATACCATAGCAGTCTTCTTCATGGGTTGCTTCCGTCGCATATAGTTCAAATGAACTTGTATGGTATTCAATAGAGATATTGTAAATTGTTTCCTTACTATAAAAGAGTAATGCTAGACACACCTAGTGGACGCACCTATCCAACGTACATGTTAATCTAAGCCGTTAAAAATATAAAAAAGTTATTTTTTTATAAAATCATATTTTCTAGAGGATAAATCCTAGGCATCAATGGTTTAGATTAACAAGTACGTGAGATAGGTACGTGGGCTAAGTGCAACTAGCATTATTCCTACTAAAAACACTCACATTTCTCCCTTTAAATGAGATTTTTTTAGATGCAAGTTTTATTCGTTCATATGTTGGACGGGTTATGTTGACATGTGTTAACTGTTGTTTAAAATTTTGTTAATTGTTGATTTTATATAAGGCAATGCTGTTTATAAATTGGTTATATTGACTTCTTTTTGGATAATGCTACAAGTTACTGAATTAAATTTCCTTAATTATTTCTATTCTCGATTGTATCACTTGTGATGACACATAAGCTTATATACTGAGCAACCGATTAGGTAGATTTGTCTCTCCAAGCTCTATCTTTAATTTCGGAGTTTACCAAGCTGTTTTATCTCATCTGCTATTTGGTCTCCTTCTTAGGTCTGTTTAATTAGCATCTAATATCAGATTGTGAATAGCATTTGGATTCGAGCTTTAACTTCAATTTTCATCGTCAACAAAATCCAATTACCTCTTGTAACATGCAGCATCAACAACATCTTTAATTTAACTTTAATTTATTTGACTATGTTTTCTCCGTCTTTGGACATTTCTTTCACTGCGTTCTCTTTTTTGTTCTCTTTCATCAGCGCTTGGAGTGTGGTGTCCTTCCAATCAACCCCTACTATATTGTTCCCTTCCAATCAATTGCATGTTGTTTTTTTAATCCAATTAGAAGTTAAAGCTTATAGTTTAAAAGGTTCAATAATTTATTCCTATATTTCTACTTCCTTTTTGTTGGTTGTGTGTCAACTCCTTTAGATTACTAATGTTTTGGAAGTTTCCTTTAAAAATTGCAGTGATTCAAAAGTATACCATAACAGTTTTCTTCATAGATTGCTTCAGTCGCATATAGTTGAAATAAACTTGTATGGTATTCAAATGAGATATTGTAAATTGTTCCTTACTACTAAAAACACTCACATTTCTCCCTTTAATGAGATTTTTCAGATGCAAGTTTTATTTGTTCATACGTTGGTTATATTGACTTCTTTTTGGATAATGCTACGAGTTACTGAATTAAGTTTCCTTAATTATTTTTGCAATGTAGCATTAAATGAAACAGACTAAAGTGAAATTTTCGACGACTCTTTAAGGGGCTGTCATCTCGTTAAGTAATCTTTTGTGGCTAAAGTCCTGAAAGACCTGTCACCTCTTCACTTTATTTTATGCCGTCTTCACCAATCCGTGAGTCGTGGTCCCAGCGGAGAAATGCCTGGAAGCCATAATCTCGGGGAAGTTTTGCTAAACAGCCTAGCACAGCTCATCGTGAAAGATACTCCCCCGATTTTACCGCTAATTTGATTAATTCAATTATCCGCTTGAAGAGAACGAAGAACAGGAAGGAAGAGTAATTTGATTCATTTACTGGTGGGAGGAAGAACATAAGATGTTGCACAGTCCGATCCGCTGATGAGAATACAAGGGACGACATCTCACTCTCTGTCCTTTATTTTTTATTTCCGATTAGGGTCCCCCTTTATTAAATCCTACGAGCAGCATTGTCCTCCAGCATTCACTTCGTCATCGTGCCTGTCGTCCTCGTCGTCGTCGTCCCTCTAGCATCGAACGAGTAAGTATCCCCGTTCCTTCTTGTTCTATCGTCCAGCATCACTCCTTTAATGGGCAAGTGATAGCTTTCGGTTTCTATTTCATTGTATACAATTTTAGTGCATTGAATAAATATCACTCTCGTCCTTGTAAATTATCATGGAAGAATGTGATAGACTATCTATAATTTGTCTTCATTGCGCGAACAAGTGTGCAGAATGGCGTTCAGAGTTAGTCGTAGAATTGATGGAACATTCTTGAAGCCTTAATTGAAGTGATCTTCTACCAATGAAGAGTTTCTCCAAAACCTCTCTCCATAGTTTGGAACTATATCCATTTGCTTATTTTAAACAAATGAATTCCACAATCCTTGTGAAACAGCCGGTAACAACCAAATGTGAATTCTACATCTCTTCGTGTAAATTGAAATACTCGTTCTACAAGAGCAATTAATACGTTAAGTTTTTTTCCTTGGCATCTGGAGCTCTGTTTTCATATTTGCAGTCCTGTAACGAGGATGAGCTCTGGATATTTTTGGAAGTAACGAAGTTAATATATGATGTTACCCTTTCCGGGTATTTGCATTCCTACTTCATACTGCTTCAGTTGGCTTGTCTTAAAATGATTGTGTTGCCTTTTGGGTGTATTTGATCTTTAAGAACTAGTTGAACACCGAGGGTCGTAATCATTTTTTTTTTGAAAATACCCTAATCATTTATTGGTTATGTGAGCTTGATCCATGCAACATTTTTGTACATCTGGTATATATTAAAAGCACATCAAAAGGGAGGAAAATGTGAAAGTTAGAGAAAACTGGAACTAGGAATCCTTTAAAGGAGATTGACTTGAGCTAAATTGTTTGATACAGGTTGTATACCACGGAATTGCAGAGGAATGTCACCGGAAATTTGAGTGTGATTATTGATTTTGATGTCAGGGATTTGTTTTAGGTAGCGGTTGCCATATTGCTCATGGTTTAACTTTTGTGTCAGTTGCATATTTTTTTAGCACAGATTGTTTCAAAGAATGGTGTAGGCATTTAAAATATTTACTTAATGAGGTACATTGAAAGTTCCAAACGAGACGAGGATGCTGTTCCAAAAGATTTTTACCGACATTTTTATTTCATAAAGACAGACTTAGAGAAAGCTTTTTTTTAGTATTAATCTGTGTATTTGGATGTGCTCTTTCAATAGCAATTTTGCAGCAAATTTGTGATATTTAACTGGGAAAATTTTATGAAATACTTAACTGAGTTAAGTAGGATAATATTTCTAGTTAGGTTCTACTATTTTGTAGATTTCCTAGAGAATATTTCCTGTAAATCTGTTTCAAGCTCCTATAATCCGGAGGCATGGAGGCAATTGCTGTAATGGCTTTGCCTCAGCTAACAGGGCTCTTGTTTCAGCTTCATTTGGAGGAGCAGTAACCTGCTGGCCCAGAGATTGCAACTAGGATGTGCCCCTCACTATCTCAAATAATTCCACCAACCCCTGCTTGTCTTAGGTTTCCAATGGATGAGCCATCAAAATAAATTTTGACCCAGACAGATGGAGGTGGCTTCCATTCTTCTGGCACTAGGGCTGGTGGTCACTGAAATGGATTACTTAGCTTCAATAGTTTCATCTGTAATTCTTGTCGTGAAGGTCATTTGTGCACATGCAATTGTCTGGATATAGAAGCAGTTGTAATCATGTTGTTTTTCTAACTTGTATAATTTAAATTCTTGTTTTAATTTCTTGTATACTGACTTTGGTAACTTGGATCTGTTCCTTGTGGGAATGTTCAGGACATGAAGAGGCTGCTGTAGTAATTTTCTGGTGGAATACAGAGCAATTTTCCAGGATGTCTCGACATGCTGCTACAGCAGCACATTTCCACAAATCGAAGACACTTGACAACAAATATGTGAGTCTTGCTTGTTCTTCTGTTTCGTAGAGTTGTGGTAACTCTTGGCAGTGAACCTATTTTGGTGGTGTTGTTAATATAGATGCTTGGTGATGAGATTGGAAAAGGTGCATACGGTCGCGTTTATAAAGGCTTGGACTTGGAGAATGGAGACTTTGTGGCAATTAAACAAGTTTCGTTGGAAAATATTCCTCAGGAGGATCTCAACATTATAATGGTGGGCAATTTACTATTTCCTTCTTATTTGCTTTAAAAAAATGCTTAATCCTCATTTTAATAAAAAGATAAAAAACATCCTTGGTTTGCCTTTTAGGACAAATTTGCTTTTTCCATTTTTTGATTGCGTATGTCAAAAGGGTGATGGTTCTGAAGACCATGAGGATCACATACAACTGGAAGAATAATAACTGTGCAATGCAGTGGCAATTGAACTCATTCTAATGTCACCCTGGTGCTCAGTTGAAACGTTTATAACTGTCCAAGAAAAAATACATTCTTTTGATTCTTGGTTGAAATTTGTGTTCTAGATAAACTTTCTGCTAGTTACTGCTGTGCATTATTTTTATTTTTTACGTATTTTTTAGAATGAGCCCAAAATAACATGTAAAAAAAATTGAAGGAATAAGAGGGTAGTTACTATTGTCTGCATTGTCTTTAATCTTTCTTTTCTATCTATTTTTTTGAATTAACCCAAATTAATATGTACAAAACCCAACCCAAGGAATAACCCGGGCAGGGGGGGAGGGAGGGAGGGAGGGAGGGAGGGAGGAGGAGGGAGGGAGGGAGGGAAGCAAGCAAATTTAAGAGGAGAAAAGAGATGTGCAGCGATGAGAGTGAGGTTTGTTAGAGATCAGAGTACTCCTAACACTCTCTTAAACAATTTTTACTAATAATAAGTCAAAAATTAAATAAATTATTTTTTATGTTACTTAAATATTTCCAATAATGATCAAATTTATTCATGTGTTCTCTATGTTTATCAAAATTACCAATATGTCCTTTTGCCTTCCAACACTCAGATCTCCCCCCCCCCCACACACACACACACACACTTCTGTATGCATCAATTTAGGTTCGACATCATAGCGTCTTCACAAAATACTCCAGTGAATTAACTCCATAGCTGCCCCTACATATTTTTTTGTGAGTATTACTTCTGTGTTTAACATGACATATTTTTGTCATAGTAGGAAACAAAATTTTTTTAGGAAGAGTTTTCACTCCTCTACAAGCACGATTGTATTATTTTCTGCTCCATGTTTTTTTTTTTTTTTTTTTTTTGAAAGTTGGGTTTTTTCATTTCATTTCACATCAAATCCATAATGAAGTACATACTCTAGATATACAAATGGAAGCAAAGACTAAGGGGTCCAAAGAACAAGTTGTTGTTCATGAACCTCTTTTTTTGCTAATTCATCTGCCCTACCATTTATGCTTCTAATTACATGACTCCAACTGACTACAAAGGAAGCTAAATCTCTTATCTGGTTAAAGATGGATCTGTGTCTCCATGGTGGATTGCGGTCACCATTGCACCAAGAAATGATGGATTTGGAGTCTCCTTCTACATGTAGTGGTCCAAAATGATGGGAGTTCTAAAAACACTTTAGTCCTTGTAAAAGACTCATTGCCTCTGCAGTGGTTGAATCTGAGGTGCCCATAGGTGCTGCGTATGCGAGAAGCACGTCACGCGCGTGTTTTGGCCAAGAGCTCCATATTGCTCCTGCTTTTATGCCTTGGAAGAAAATTTGAATTTTCAGCCATCCAATAATTTGATGGAGGATTTGATGAGCCAAGTCCTTCCATGGTTTGGCACTGTTTTGGAAGACCCTGTTGTTTCTTTCATGCCTAAGCAACAGTAATACATCACCCTCCCCTTTGGACCAGGTCCAAAATAGTTGACTAATGCACAAAGACCAGCCAAATCACCCGGTGTTATGTAGTTTACTTCAAATTTCCTGAGGAAGAAAGTCCAAATGTTCCGGCTGTACTCACAATGGATCAAAAGGTGATTGATGGTCTCTGTTTGTGTCCCACACAAGGGCACAGGTCACTCGAAATCTGGGTCCCCTTCGTTGAAGTACATCACGAGTAGGTGTTCTTCCTCTTAGGCAGCTCCAAGCAAAGAAGATCACTTTTTTGGGGCAAGATTGTGCCCATGCAGCAACAACCATATTTCTACTAGTTCCTCTGTTTGTCAAACAGTGGTTCCCAGAACTAGCAGTATAGTTACCTTTTGGGTGGGGCCTCCAGATGATATCATCCTCGTCATTCCTTGCTAGATAAACTTTATCCAGAGCTTCAAGGAGTTCAGAAATTTCAATTGCTTCACTGTCCGTTAAATTTCTTCTAAAGAGAGGCTCCCAATTTATATTTCTCAGCTGCCCATTGGGGGCCATGTCCGGGATATATGCAGCCTGATTTGTAGCCACGAGATACAATCTTGGGAACTTCTTAGCTAGGGAAGTTTCCCCTAGCCACACATCAGTCTAGAAGCGTATACTGACACCCTTACTCGACTGAGAGAAATTCTTTGACGGAAAAAAGGTATTGATTTAGTAATTGCTTTCCAAATTGATGAAGCCCCTCTTATTGTTACCTCATCAATCCACCATTTTCTTTGTCTGTTATCTAAATTTCTGGTGACCATTCCCTTCCAAGGCAGTGCATGAGCTTTATTTATATTCCAGAGCCATTTCATTAGTAGTGCTGTATTTATACGTCTGATTCTCCTGATACCCAAACCCCCATCCTCCTTGGCTTTACATACATCCTCCCAATTTAGCAAATGCATTTTGGATTTTGTGGACGTGACAGACCATAGAAAATTTCTCATGATTCTCTCTATCATGGATGCCACAGATGAGGAGCAATGGAGGAAAGCGAGGAAGTAAGTAGGGATTCCAATAAGACATGTCTTCATTAGTATGAGTCTGCCAGCTTTTGCTAAAAATTGCCCTTGGCAAGTGCTCAAGCGGTTATTCCGTTTCTCAATCACTGGGTCCCAAAGATTCTTTGAAGCTCTGTTTGAGAATAGAGAGAGGCCAAGGTATGTCGTGGGTAGAGAACCTACTACACACCCTAGCATGTCTGCCATCTCTTGAAGCGTGTTCAGCTCAATATTAAACCCCAAGACAGATGATTTGGCCCAATTAATCTTCAGTCCTGGAGTCATTTCAAATAGTGATAAGATGCATTTGACAATTCTCAACTGCTCAATATTTGCCTTACAAAAAATAATGGTGTCATTTGCAAACTGAACCAGTGGAGTTTTGAGTAATTCTCTGTCTAAGATAGGCTCGAGCCATCCCTCATCAATTGCTAAACTGAATAAGTATCTCAAGACCTTCTCCGGCAATGTTAAAAAGCATGGGAGACAATGGGTCTCCTTGCCTAAGCCCCTTGAATGGTTTGATGTAACCATGGGTTCCCCCATTAATATAGATAAGAGTACCTGGCTGAAGAAATACAAGTCATGATCCATTTGCACCATCTATGTCCAAACCCCATCTGTTTCATCATAAAATTTAGGTAATCCCAAGACACTCGGTCTTTACATTGATGGACGACTTCATGGGTGCATAGTGCTGCATCAAGAATGTTTCTCCCTTTTATGAACGCGTGCTATTCTGGGCTGATTGTTTGTTTCTTAATTTTCTTTAGACGCCTTCCAAGCACTCAGGTAATCAATTTGTAAGTGCTACTAGCCAAGCTGATCGGTCTAAAATCATTGACAAACTCAATACATTTTTTCTTTGGTACCAAGGCAAGAAAAGTAGCCCCCACCGCCATACTTGGAAGGCCATTGCGATAGAATTGTTGTATGAGTTCAACCACATCTTCTTTAATAGTAGACTAGCATGAATTGAAAAAGTCACCGTTACAGCCATCTGGTCCCGGCGCCTTGTTTTTTGGCATGAGTTGTCCAGCCAATTCAATCTCATCTAGAGTGAAGGGCAGTTTAAGAGCTTCTGCTTGGTCAATAGTCAACCTTTGACAACTAATGCCCATGAGCTGGGGCCTTACCGGATTGTCCTCCTTGAAGAGGGTGGAGAAATGGTCAACAATATTGTGAATTATTTCTGCTTTGTCTGTGGTCACTATTCCATTCGCCGTGAGGGAGCTAATTCTATTTACTCTTCTTCTACTAGAGGCAATGGTATGGAAAAATTTTGTGTTTCCATCCCCCTCTTGTGACCATCTATGCCTTGCTCTTTGTTTCCAAGCAATGCTGTCTCAGCGAATAAGACCATTAAATTCCACCATAGCTGATAATCTCCCAATAGACTCATTATCATTTAGTGCTCTAGTTTCTTCAATAGCATCAAACTCATTTATTATCCTGGTTAGATTCTCTCGGTGTGCCATTTGAGTGCTTTTCTATTCCTTTGACCATGCTATCAATCTCCCTTTAAGATGCTTCAGTTTCCTGAAAAATCTCCTCCCTATAGGCCCATTTTCTTCAGAACTTCTCCATCAACTTTCTACTTAATTTAAAAATTCCTTGTCCTCCAGGCACTTGTTTGCAAATCTGAATGGAGTACCCCCCCAGTTTTCAAAGCTTGTATCAAGCAAAACTGGCTAATGATCTGAAATGGTTTTCTCAATCATTCTACATGCCGTATGCGGGTACGTTTCAAGCCATTCAGAATTGCATAAGAATCTGTCCAACCGAGATAGGGTTGGTGGTCTTCTTCCATTACTCCATGTATAGGATTTTCATGAAATGGGATGGCCAATCATCTCAACAGCCCCTATGAAGTCAGCAAATCTCCTCATCGTAGTTGTGATGGAAGTGGATGGAGGAGATTTCTCATTTCTGGCTAGTGTAGCATTGAAATCTCCCCCCAACAGCCATGCACCCGGTCTCTGACTAATTTCATCCAGCAAGGTATCCCAAAAGACAGCCCTGTGTTTGTAGGTTGTAGGTCCATAGATTGCACCCAATGACCAACTTCTACTGCTAGTGAGGTCTATCAGGTCAAGGATAATGTGGTGATCACCAACACTTGAATTTTGTACAGCGACAAATCGAGGATCCCATATGCATAAGATTCCCCTAGTTGAACCCTCTGCATTTTTAGCACACCACTTCGGCCTATGGAAAGGCACCAACTCTCTAATAATGCTTTCATTCATGTGTTCCAGCTTAGTTTCCTGAAAAAGAATTAAGTGACCACGATTCTTATTGATCAAATCTCTAATAACAACTCTCCTATTTGTGCTATTGTATGGACCCCTGCCTAGCTATAATCCTATTATGTACTTCTTTGGCCTAATTGGGCTATAATGAATAAAATCACAACTTTAAAAAAAACAACAACTCTCTTATTTGGACTCCTTACTCCTCGAATATTCTATGACAAATCATTCTTGGAGCTCCTTAGTCACTCCCTTGCCTTTTGTTCTACCTCTAGTCTTCTTTCCGTTTGCTGTCTCTTTTCCTCTACTATCATTCCCATCCTTTTCCAGTTTGGACCTATTGTCATCAGTGTCTGAAAATCTCTTTGGCAGCTTACCTTTAACTTTTCTGATCTGAGAACAAGAACTTTTTTTTTTGAAAGTTGTGATTTTATTGATTGTAGCCCAATGGGGTCCAAGAACATTTTTTTGTTTTCCTGTTCTTTCCATGATCATCAGAGTCATATTTTTCCATCCAAGCTTCCCCCCAACTATCTTCTATTGGAAATTCTACTGCATCTTCAGAATTATTGCAGTCATACTCCTCACTGGTGACTTCATCATTTTCCACTTGGCCTTGTTCACAAAAAGCATTTATCGAATGTGGGGACTGCTTAGGAGGGTCCATGTTAAGAATATATTTCTAGAAAAAATAATGTATTAAACTGCTACAAATTTAGTTCTGATTCTGTAGAACTAATAGCCTATTGAGGCCTAAACTGCAATATAAGCAGTGATAATTTCTCGAAATTAATGGATTTTATAGAGGTTACTGGTGACACCCAAGAGTGCCTTGAAGAGATACAAGGAAGAGTGAAAGAATCATGAAGAAATGGATAGACAACCTAATAATGTACGGTGAACTTTTCTGGTTTATAAACTTCAAAATTTCCAAGAAATCAGCTACTTCTTTGGTAGAATTTTAGATTTTAAGAGAATGAGATGCTGCTTTAAATTCAAAATCTTCTCAGAGATTTGCAAAAGTCTTCATGGTGGAGGCTGAAAATTTGGATTCCCGACTGAAGAAGTGACAAGCTTCATACTTTTAGCTACCCCAAGAGGGTGGGAGTACGTAGAAATTAGTTTTGTTGAAAGTCTCTATTTTTAATGAACAAGATGACTCAAGGGAGATTGGTATTATGAGTTGTGAGATTAGATAAGTACATTGGAATAGTGAGAACTGCAAATTTACTAGATGATTATTAGGTCAGCTATGCTGCATGATGCAGAAAATTAAGCATTGAAGAAGCAATATCTACACAAAGGAAGGCAGTGAAGGAGAGCATTATATGAATGTCTTTTTATATGGAAAGATAGTTAGAACTGAACATACTAGAGACCACTTAAAGAGCTACTCAGATAGTGAAAATAATCTAAGTGAGCCTCCTTATGGAGGTTTGGGCATTTTAACAGGTCCATATGATGATTATTATTGGTGAGGATAGTGAAGAAAGTCTTCAACTTTGTTGGAAAATAGATGCTATGTTATGAGCGTACTGGCTTTTGCTTTGGTAGAGTGTTGGTTTTACGCTTTCTTGGTAAATTTACTTTCTTTGTTGAAAGAAATGGTCTTGATGCTTCATTTCCTGTCTAGGTTTTGAATCAGTATTTCTTTATGAAAACTCATGTCAACCATGAATCACTCTACTAGCTGATATATTAGTTCTAGTGTTGTGCCTCTGGGGTCCTGATTGGCAAACTATGGGGTGAAACTTATGCATGTCAAACATGAATTGCTCTACTAACTGATATATTAGTTCTAGTGTTGTGCCTCTTGGGTCTTGATTGGCAAACTATGGGGTGATTTGTAAAGCTTTATGGCATTTTATGATGTCTTGGTCGTTGGTTACTTTAGTTAGTGTTAGATTTAGTGAAGGAAGATAGAAGATGAGAGAAAAGTGAAGAGATAGAAAGAAGGGGAAGGGGAAGAGAGAAGAAGAGAAAGAGGTTATAAGATCTTCATGACCTACAACCCTAACACATATATTAATAGAATCCGAAAATGCAAAATTACAATGATGCCATTCATGGTTTGAGGAGCAAGTAAAATAAACAATAAAAAATAATAATTAATTAAAGTTTAATAAAATTACTAAACTACCCCTAACTCTTAACAGTTAGAATATAATAGAAGAATGGACCAAGAAAATTACCTATTGGTCAATTAAAGTGAACAACTTGTTTAAGTGAAAATGTATTAGTTTATTCTGAAGGGGCTTTATGTTGGGGTTCAGTAAACATATCAAGTATATATTAGACTCTGAAATTCCAAGAGAGAGTTTTGGGGAAGAGAAGAGAGAAGGGAGAGAAGGAGAAGAAGTGAATGCTAAATAGAGAGGTTTAGAGTCTACTGTGGCCTCTAGCCTCTTAACTCCTTTTATATCACAATGTTACAAAAATTACAATTATGCTCCTCTTGTAGTAAGCGTGCCACTTAGACTAAAACCTAAGGAGATAATTTATCACTAGCCCAATATTCCTCCAAAAACAATTCAACAACTTGGAAATGAGTAATTAAAGAACAACTTGGAAGCCGCATCCACAAGGTTGTTACTCGGTTAGCGTGGCTTACTCTTGTCTAGCAAATCGAGGTCAGCAACCTCATCACGCGGCTGTGGCTTGGTCCCTCTCTTGCCCAAAGAAGCAGTTATTCTTTGGGTGGTGTTGCCTAAGAAAGAGGTTGCCCACTAGGGATCATTTGTTGAGAAGGGGAATTCAGCTTCAAGATATTACTTGTCCACTATGCAATACTAAGACTGAATCAATTGACTATCTATTACTACATTGCCCCTTCAGTTGGAAAGTTTGGACCTTTTTATGGAAAGGTTTGGACTCATTCTCTCCATTCCTTATGACTTGCGTAGTATTATTGCACTTGCTGCCTCTTTGGGACTCAGTGCCAAGGGAAAACTTATGTTCGCCTCTTGCTTGGGTTATATTCCATGGCTAATATGGAAGGAAAGGAATAGCAAAATTTTCTCAAACCAAGCTTCTACTTGGAAGGATGTATGCAGCCGTATCACTCATCTAATTGTCTACTGGCTGAAAGCTCAAAAGTTGTTTAGAAATATTGATTGCGGGGTAATTTGGAGTAACTGGAATGCTATTGCCAGAGAGGGGGATGGAAAACATCCTAGAATCATCGCGTGACAACCTCCTCCTTTTGAACTCTTACAAATTAAATTTTGATGGATCCTCTTTTGGCAATCCGGGTTTTGTGGCTGTAGGGGGACTCATAAGGAACTCCTATGGTGATATCATGCTTACATATTCTGGGCCTATTGGTATCACTGAATCCACAATCGCCGAAGCCATGAGTCTCCTTTATGGGTTGAAGTATTTCCTTAACTTCCACTTCATTGGACCACTACATGTTGAGGGGAATTCCCAAGTGCTAATTCAACGGTGCAAGGACTTAGCCCTCCTGTAAACAGTGGGAAAAAGGCATCTCAGCACGAGGAGCATGAGGAAACTTCGAGGATAGATTCATGTATGGGTAAGTTGCTTTGAGGCGGGTTTCCCGAGTGATGCTAGTTCCCGGATCTTCAATGCTACTACTTTTTTGACTATCAAAAACTTGATCACGCACGAAAGCTTTTCAAGTTATTAATGTCGAAGAGGAGTGGTTTCGGTAATTTTGCTTTGGCAGCGACACGATTACACCCGTTTCCGTTTACGTGTCGTATTTCAGTCTAAGACAACCATCGGGAGCTTCTTCATTTCTGCGATCAATTTCGCCTGCAAAGGTTGCGGCTCGAAATTTCTGAAGGAAGAAGAAAGCCGATGAGAACCCTAGGCAAATTGGGGAAGAAAGCGAGTCACGATGAGTTGACTGGGTTTCTTTCCGAAGTGACGATGAGTTGACTCGGATACTTTTAAGTTAGTCCGTCTCGGATCGGACCGACCTGACCGGGACTCCCACGGTTCGACCTCAACTAGACCCACCCCAAAAAAAAAAAAAAAAAAAGTGCTTAGAAAAAAATAGACCTGGCCTTTACGGCGGGGCCGACTTCAACCGGACGGACCCAACTAAGCAAAAAAAAAAAAAAAAAAAAAAATTTGATGATGATGGGTGGAAGAGGAGGAAAGCGATAGGAAGGCGAATGGCAAACTATGGAAAGAAGGAGACGCCAAAGAAGGAGGAAGGCGTATACTATGAGAAGTTTGGGGCAATGTAAGTTTGGTAGTTCCTCTTTCTCATTGAAGAAGACGTAGCTCGTCATTTGGGTGTGTCTTGAAAGTTGAGACCGGAGAGAAGAGGGCTTTTATCCGGATACCTCTGGAGATCATTGACAATTTCCTAATTACATTGAAGAAGGTCCTAGCATCAAATACCTACTTCTCTCGCGAAATATGGTGGGAAGATTCGCTTTTCACCATATCTCGTCTTGAAAGCGAACCACATGGGAATGCAAGATTGTCCATTTTAGGGATCGGAAAATCCTCGCTCGTCTATATCTCCCATGTAGGGTTTGAACGATGTTTCACCACAGGGACTGCTCGCAAAATCTCTTGAGGATTTGATTCTAAGAAGAGAACAACGTCTGGAGGAAACTGTTGCACTCATACAATTGTTTATCGAGAAGAACAAAGCCGGGAGAAGATTATAAACAAGGGAGGAGAAAGATCATCATGCAAGACAAGATGCGGCGACTTACTCGAAAATGGGAATCGAGACAAAAGATCTTGAATTTGGAGTGGTGATTAAGACAGATTGGAGCATAGAAAATGCACAAAACCTCGAAATTTGGATCCAACATAGATGGTCCCTCGACTTTGTGCCAATCGCTTCATATATAGGGCAAAGTGATCACTAATTAAGGCTAAAGATGCCGAATCCAAAGAGAAATTGCTTCTATGGGACCATTCGGAAGAAATACCTAGTTGGGACACTAGGCCTTGGGAGGAAAGTATCGAAACTGGACTAGCGACAAATTGGGTGCAGATTTGGGGTGTTCCAGTAGAAGTGTGGGGAGCAGACGCACTAAGCTTGCTTGCTGGCCAAATGGGTGAGATTATTGCCTTCGACGAGAATACCACCAGTGGGAGAAACATGGCTTATGGCCGTGTTCTGATCAAACCATATAAGTGGCCTTTGGAGGAGAGGTGGACTGAGCTAGAGTTGTGGAGAAAGGTTTTTGCAATATGCATAAAACCAGAGACCTTCATTCCGCCATTCAAAATCTGCAACCAGACAGAGGTTGAAGGAGATGAGTTCACCAAATGTAACTCGGACCGAGGTGAAGAAGAAATTGATGGTCGGCAAACTCACCGCACCGATTTGGGCACTAATAGACATCAAATAGCTGATATTGAGTCGAACCGAGGTTGACTCGGTGACTTGGCCGAGTCAACACGATCAACTTGACGAGTCAATCGAGCATGCATGATTCGGAAACGACTTCTCGCTCAACATATGGGGCGGTTTTGTGTGGCGAGGACCTCCAATCACCCCTATTCCAGGCCAATATTCCGATGAGTCGCCAACTTTGAACCCAACAATGTCTTTTCAAACCGAGTCTCTTGCCAACCACCCTTCTCAGCTTTTGCCCCTATTCCTATTCCATCTCTTAACCTAGCGGCAAATGCTCAAGAGCCTATAAACAGCCCTGCATCTCGCCTCAAAGCCATCAAATACACCTCCCGGCTCCACTACAACTACCCCCCTTCTCCTACCCACTCTCCACATTCTCCACCAAGCCCACCTCAAAATTCTATTACCTTGCGTGGTCAGAATCACGGCGTGACAGCATCAATGACAATTTCCGAAATCATTCACCCTCCATGAACTCCCCTATCACCCCAATCCGATTTAACTCACCTCTCACTACCTATTCCCGAAAAAAATCGCATTCTCTACCCCCACTAATATATGACCCATCAAAACAGTCACCAAATTCAGTAAATGCTTTATGTGAACAAGCACAAATTGAGGAGGGCGCCACTAGTGAAGAAGATTATATGGGGAATAATATTGAAACAGTGGATGTTCATATTGAAGAGGATTGGGGAGAGGACAAGGAGGATGAGTATGACGTTGATGTCCAAGGAAGGACACGTAAATCAAATAAACATTCCTGGCTTTCCCAAATTAAGAAAATGAAGGGAGGTGTTTCTAAAGAGGATTACAAAACTACGGTGAGTATTGTCGATAAAGTGGGCCGTAATAATAATGGATCCCGAGGTAAAGAGGATGCTCAAAGTGAAAAAAGACAAACCAGAAGTAAGACAAGAGGAAAAAGAGTGGCTAGGGAGTCGGAAAAAATTTATGAATGATCATCATATCTTGGAATATACAAGGAGTTAGAAGTCCAAGTAAGAGAATTGCTATAAGGGATCTAATAAGCAAAAATAGAGGCCAATTGTTATTTTTGCAAGAAACCAAGCTAGAGCAAATGACAGACAGTGTAGTGAGAGAACTGGTGCCTTTCCATAGGCTGGAATGGTGTGCCAAGAATGCAATGGGCACTGCTGGAGGTATACTATGTATTTGGGACCCTCGGTTTGTTAGTGTTCAGAATTATCTTATTGGTGATTATTACATAATTGTCAAGGTAACAGATCTTTCTAGCAATAAAGTATGGTTCGCAGTGTGATTTATGGGCCTTCCACCTATAGACAAAGGGCTGTTTTTTGGAAGATCTCTCAAATGCAATGGGGGACAGCATCAAGGTCCATTGCTACTAGGTGGTGATTTTAATGCCACACTATCCGAGAAATGAGAAGCATCCTCCAGCCACTTCAATCACTTGCCACCATGAGAGGATTTGTTGATTTTATGGGGGCATCGATCTTATTGATCTTCCTACCTCGGAAAGAGCTTCACATGGAGTAATGTGAAGAAGACCACCTACCCTATCTAGATTGGATAGATTTGTCTACAGTAATTCCGATTGGCTTGAGCTTTATCCACGCATCGCTTGTAGAGTATTGGGAAAGACTGTTTGAGATCATTGGCCCGTCTTGTTGGATACCATTTTGATAACCGGGAGGCACGCCTTTCAGATTTTAGAATGAGTGGTTAGAAGATGAAAATTTCACCACCTATGTTGATAGATGGTGGAGAGACATTTGAAGACATCAACATACAAGGAGAGACTTTTCGAAAAGCTTAAAAGTCTTAAGAACAAAGCATGCTAGCCTGGTCTAAAACTCAAAAATCTGCCAAATTGATGAGAAGGAAAATTTGACACAACGGATAAATGAATTGGATAGCATTGAAGAGACAAGGGATCTTAATGATAGAGAGACAAGCGAGAGAATGGCAACAATAATTGAGTTCAATAATATTGTGAGACAGGAGAATATCATGTAGAAACAAAAGGCTAGGCACAAATGGCTAAAAGAGGAGATGGGAACACAAAATATTTTCATGCTATTGCCACGGAAGGAGAAGAATCAATCGAATCAGCTCTCTCAATGTTGATGGCACGCCACCTCTCGATAAATCAGAAATTATTAGAAATATCACCACTCATTTTACCAAGATTTTTACCGAGGATACCCCGGTCGGACCAAAGCTTTTGGGTATCGGTTGCCCTTGGCTAAATCCCGACCGTGCAGTTGCACTTGAATCTCCTTTCACACTCGAGGAGATAGAGGCGGCTGGTCAACTCATGCCCAAGGACAAAGCCCCGGGGCCTGATGGCTTCAATGGTGAGTTCTTCAGGGCTTGCTGGCCTATTATTAAGAATGATGTAATGGAATTCTTGCAGCACTTCCATCAAAATGGGTTGACAAGTAAAGCTTTGGGTGCCACCTTCATTGCATTGGTACCAAAGAAACGATGTGTTGAATATGTTACCGACTTGAGCCAATTAGTTTGGCTAGTAGTTCTTATAAGGTGGTTGCTCGACCGCTTGCTGGCCGATTACTGAGAATTATGGGACATATAATTAGCCCCGAGCAACACGCCTTTATCAAAGGGAGGAACATCTTAGATGCAGCATTACGTACCCATGAGGTTATTCATAAATGTAAACAAAGCCGGGAACCAAGGGTTATTCTAAAGCTAGACCTTGAGAAAGCCTTTGACAGAGTGTCTTGGGAATATCTAAGATGTATGATGCAACAGCTTGGGTTCGGTAAGAGATGGAGGAAGTGGATCATGATTTGTATTGCTTATGCTAGATATTCTATTTTTGTTAATGGGGGAACACATGGCTTCATACAACCATCTAGAGGGTTAAGATAAGGAGATCCGCTCCGCCTCCTTTGCTCTTCAATATTGCCGAGAGGGCCTTAGATATTTGTTTAATCTTGCAATTGAAGAGGGTGGCTGCAGCCTATTGTGGATAGAGAACTTCTTAGTACTGTTAGTTCGGTTCTGAGATGACACTATTATTTTTGCAAGGGGATATTAAACAATTGAGAGTGGTGAAATGTTTATTATTAATATTTGAGATGGCTTCGGCATGAAAATCAACTGGACAAAATCCTCTATTATGGGCTTCCACACCAAGAACAATTCACTACAAGAGATGGCAGCCATGCTTGGGTGCGGTGGGATCTCTTCCTAGCACATACCTTGGGCTTCCTCTATTCACCGGTAGAACTTCAACACGCCTTTGGGACCCGATTATTGAGAAATTAAATAGAAGACCGAGCACTTGGCAAGGGCGACTACTTTCAAAAGCAGAAGACTTACGTTGATTAAGTCTTGCTTAATTGGCATTCCAACTTACTACCTCTCTTTCCTTCATTGTCCCTCATCGGTGGCAGCAATGATTGAAAGAATAATGAGGAATTTCCTTTGATCCAGTACTGCGCAGAAGTCAAAATGCACTTGATAAATTGGGAGGAGGTTTGTTCAACCAAGAAAGATGGTGGTTTAGGGATCGAGAAAGGCCAAACAAAAAATGCTGCACTTTTAATGAAATGGCTATGGAAACTCAATACAGCACAAGAGACATGACATGGAAGGGATTGTCTCAGAAATGCCTTGATAGCAGGCCTAGACAAGTGGTGGATCAAGCCAGTCACGAACCAGATTGTCCTCCCAATTTGGAAAAGAATAACAAAATTCTTTCCTTTTTCAACTGTAAGATCTCCTTCACCGTGGAAGGGTGACAAGGTTCATTCTGACCGACGTTTGGCTTGGACACATCTTTAGCTGAGAAATACTCAAGGTTATACTTGGTTGCAAGAGACCAAAATTGCCTCATATCCGATATTGCTCCAAATGGCCAAATTGGGGAATATTAATCGGGATCTATGTTTTAGAAGAACCTTAATCGATCTTTGAAGGACTTGAGATCTCAGATTTGCTAGCTACTGCTTGAGTAAAGTATACTTAAATGACACAATGAAGATGAACTCATCCGAAACCCCACTCAAAAGGTTGCTATACAGCAAGCTCGGGCATAGAAGCCTCACCGAGGGGTAAGAGCTACACATGTGGCAGCAGCTGCCCCGACACCTCATGCCCTAGGAAAATGGCCTTTTTTATGTGGTGCTGCCTTGACAAAATTCCCACCGGGACTTATTACGAGAAGGGAATTCAGATCCCATCGACAGCTTGCCCACTATGTGGGGCTGAGTCGAGACCATTGATCACCTTCTCATTCACCGTGAGTACAATTTGGAAAGTTTGGAGTTTCTTCCTTGGCATGTTCGTTATCGATTATGTAATCCCACAAAATCTAAGCGTGCTTCCTCCTACTCATTAGCTATTTTGGGCATGGCACAAAGGGTCGCGTATATGTACAATTGTTGCATGGGTTACATTCCTTGGGCCATTTGGAGGAAAGGAACAACAGGGTATTCGAATGAAACCAAGCCTTGGGGAGTTCTTTGTCATCAACTTCTCCACCGTATTATTGGCTGGTTGAAAACTCAAGTTATATTTCGTGGTGTTGATTCTACTGTAATTTGGAGGTCGTGGGCTGAACATGCTAGAGAAGCCAGATCATCTAGTATTACACCTATTCAGCAATGGCTGCCCCCCCCCACCATCCTCCTATAAGTTAAATTTTGACGGATCCTCACTTGGGAATCCAGGGGCCATCTCGGGGTAGGAGGACTCATCAGGGGACCATAGAGGAGAAGTACTACTCACTTACACAAAGACCGATTGGTATTTCAGACTCTACTACCGCTGAAGCAGTCAGCCTCCTTCATGGTCTGAGATGTTATAAAGATTTAGGGCTTTCAGGTCCCCTTCAAGTGGAGGGCGACTCGAAGACCATCATTTCATGGTGCAAGAGAGCTTCTAAGCCTTCGTGGAGACATATTTACATTTTCAATGAGATAAATGATCTTGCTTTTTTTGTTGTAACTTGGAGTCATGTAATTAGATCTGCCAATGGTAGAGCAGATGAGTTAGCTAAAAAGGGTGTTCATGAGCAAGTGCTAACTGTTTGGATTCCTTAGGAAATTGATGTAACCCATTTGGGATGTAATTCTTAAATGAAATAAAACCTCAACTTTCAAAAAAAAACGGTGCAAGGACTTAAAGCCCCCTTGGAGGCTTCGACATATTATTGATGAGATAAGGGATTTAGCTCATTTTGTTACTAGTTGGACTCATGTATAAAGGAGTGCCAATGGTAGGGCCGATGAATTGGCTAAGCATGGGGTCCATGAGCAGCATTTTGTTATTCAGACCACCTAGCTATCCATGTATCTTGTAATTGTTGAATCTTTTAGCCCATTGGGCTAAAATCAATAAAATCACAACTTTTAAAAAAAAAAACACTTCCCTTAATCTATAGCATAAAAAGTAAATATTGCAGCTTGTGAAACATGAGAAGCATAGGAAAAAATTATTGTCTTTAGAAAATTGAAAAAATATCCTTGTCTCCTAACAAGCCCCCAATAACAATTCTAGGACTTGGAAAATAAATGAACACTTTGCCTTGGACGACAACATCACAAACGAAATGGCAATCCACCTTAATATGTTTAGTTCTTTTGTGATCCACTGGATTGTTAGCAATAAATATAGCAATTTGATTGCGACACTTGAGTACCATGAGCTTATTAACCTTTAAAGCCAAATATGTCATCATGGACTTCATTGAGAGTGGTTCACTAACTGCATAGGCCATAGCTCGATATTCTGCCTCAATACTAGATCGAGTCCCAACATTGTGCTTCTTGATCTTCCAACAAAGTTACAGCTGACAAAGATGTAATATATTGGTAAAGATTTCTATCTTCGACCTAGCATAATCAAAATCTGCATACCCCTCGATGTCAAGATGTTCATAAGCATCAAACCGAAGGCCTTTACTGGAGGCATTTTCAAGATACTTAATAGCATGAGTAGCATCTAGGTTGAACTTCTGAGGTTCTATTCATGAACTGGCTGATGATGCTTACAACAAATTTAATATATGATCGAGTAACTGTACCATTTATCAATTGTTCAACCAATTGATGGAACATTGTATATTAGAAAGGCAAACTTCCTTTGCCATGAAGATTCAGTCCCAAATTCATAGGTATGGCAGTTGGTTTAGACCCCATAAACGATACTCATGTAATTATCTGTGATATATTTGCCCTTAGAGAATATAGTGGCCCCCCTCTTACTTTGGGCAACTTCTATGCTCAAGAAGTGACACAACAATCCAAGGACCTTCACTTGAAAGTGCTTGGCCAGATATTGTTTAACATGCTAAATACCATCAACATCATCCTTTGTCAGTACAATATCATCAAAAATACAATCAAGAGAATAATAATTGAAAACTTTCAAAAAGTAGAGAATAATAATTGAAGGCCGCCGCAAAATAAAAAGAGACATAATGACTCCTATGGAAACCCGTAAGTCAGCAACACCTTAA
Organism: Aristolochia contorta; assembly: GCA_022405105.1. Classification (NCBI taxonomy): domain Eukaryota; kingdom Viridiplantae; phylum Streptophyta; class Magnoliopsida; order Piperales; family Aristolochiaceae; genus Aristolochia; species Aristolochia contorta. The sequence goes on from CM039665.1 coordinate 23,190,333, forward strand.
TTTTGTCAATCCATGCTCAAGAACATTCTTTTCATGCCATAAATAGCTTTGTGCAACCTACAAACCTTTGTAGTCCCCTTGTCAACAATATAGCCAAGAAATTGTTCAATATAAACTCCTTCCTGTAAATTGCCATATAGAAAAACATTCTTGATATCTAACTAATAGAGAGGCCAACAATGGTAACTTCAAAAAAAAATGGTTAGTGGCAACAAAAATAAGAGAAACAAGCAACAAGAGAAACATAATAAAGTGTTTTAATGCAATAGGCTGAAATATATCCCTTGGCGACCAGACCTTGCGTTATTTCTGTACTACTAAATTGTATTTCATTGTATAAACCTATGACAATTAAAAACTTTGACACCTCTAGGTAGCTCTATCGACGACCATGTATTCCTAGGAAAAGAGCTTACATTTCCTCATCCATTGCTAACTTCCACTAAGGTGATGACAGTGCATCATCGACTTCAAAGAGAATAGAAAGATTAGATAAGGACAAACATTGCTGAAAATGTGGAGAAATAGGCTAAAAAGAGACATACTGGGAATTAGGATGTTAAGTACGAGTGCGATTACCTTTCTGACTGGGATCGCAGATTGAGATCATCAACTAGCGGATCTATAGGCTCAAAAGAGATTGGTTCAAGCACAAGCAGTGGCGTTGTGTCAAAAGGTTCTAACATGGGGTTCCAAGAACCCCAAATGATCATCGAGTGGGATGGCCTAAATGGCCCAACATGCGCACCAGACACGCGCACCAGATACGTGCACATAAGCGCGCACAAGGGCAGAAGCGCCTACAGCGCAACGCGCACATGTGTGCAGGAACAGCCCTTCGTGGGGTTACGAAAATATGCCGCGCGGCACCAGCAAGTGCACGCGCAACAGACACCCGCACCATTTGAAGCACGGGCGCGCGCGCCCGGGTCGCAAGAGCCACTCACGTGCCTGCGCAGTGCTATGCGCCTAGCTGCAGGAGGCAGCCCGCGCGCGTACCCACGCAGCCATGCGCGCACCCACGCGCATGGCCGAATCCGACTAAGTCGGAATAGGGTGCTCCGACCTGGAACTGTTCGGGGGGCCCAGGTGGGACCCACATTGTGCCAAACATAGGCATTTTATATATCATTTGAAAGTTGATTCGATAAGCTTTCCAACGCATATAAAGTTACTATGTGCTTAATGCATAGTTTCCGAGTTCTCCACATCTAAAGAGAACTTGCGCGCCAAACAGTTCCAGAAATAGCAAGTCCAAGATTCTAGGGGGTTTGTTCGTGATCTCAGGAGGATTAGCACAGTGGGAGATCTCCAAAGAGGCAAGACTCTAATCCCTACCTAAGAAGGACGTTGAAGTGGAGTGCTTAGTTGGATTTGACGAGGATTCTCCAAGATATCAGGGATTAGGTAAGGGACTGATCCCCTACCAGTCAGGGAGTCTAAATCAGATCGGATCAATCAAGGAAGGAGGCATTCCGAACTTCGTAACCTCCCATACTGGGAGAAACGTATCTTAGTTCCGCTAGGATTCGTCTTAAGGGTTTTTGTACATTAGTCGCCTATAAATTGAGGCATGGGGAAGGGTTGTAGGACACTTCGGAATTCGACATCTTTATCTTGTAATCGCCTAAGGGCTTAGAGCGTGTAGAAGCTAGCTCTACATGGGAGACTCATGCTAGAGTCGTGAAGAAGGTTGGGCGAACTCTTGCCCCTTTGTATTTCTTTCGTTTAGAGGTAATGGAGTAATTTTCCCTTACTTCCTGATTGTTCTTCTCCTTTGCATCCTTCCTTCGCTTCATTTATTTTCCGCTGTGCAAAGTTTTTCTGCTGCATTATTCGAGTCATTTGCTTACTCATCTAAAAGCACTACATCGCTGAGCTTAAGGCTTATCTCAGTTCCTCCTCGCCGTTTTAAGCTTGAAAGTAGTTGATACCGGGAGCCGCACGGTGTTAAGTTGGAGCAGATTCCAGCCCAGTGACACGTCGGCTTGGGTGGAGCATTGTTGCGACGAGTGTGCCCCTACAAGGGTGGAGTAGCAGAGGGTGGTAGGAGTATATGTGAAGTATAAGTAGTCGGTAGATCAGGAGGAGCATGTATCACAGGAACAGGTAGTGGAGAAGACAAAGGAGAAAGAAACAACTTAGGACTAGAATAATGTGCAAAGAATGTAACTCCAATAGACACAAACATCTTTCGACAAATAGAGTCATTGCACTGATATTATTTCTAAGGCCTAGCATACCCAAGAAAAATAGTGGAATTTTATCTAGTGAGAATCTAGTATTATGAACTTAATAGACACGTCCAAATACACGTAGAGAACCATATAGATGTGAATGTGATGGTAAGATGCTAAGAGGAACTTTGCCTAGGAAAACAAATGAAACTAACAACAGAATTTTTCTTAATAAATCTGAGTCATGGACTGAAACATGCAATCTCATTTCTCATAATGTGGTTGTTGGCTGAAAATCAAGAAGAGTTTCAGAGGAATTGATAGTGCTACAATATGGAACTCATGGTATGTCTATGCTCGTGAAGGAGATGGGAATCAGAAAAGGCCTCAGCCTTGGACTCCTTCGCCCCCTAACTCTGGCAAATTGAATTTTGATGGGTCCTCTATTGGGAACCCTGGACCTGGAGGAATCAGAGGACTAATTAAGAATCATTTGGGTGATATTCTCCTTACTTTTGCTGGACCAATTGGTCATGCCGACCCCACCACTTCTGAAGCCAGAAGTCCATTGCAAGAGTTGAAATGTTTTTTTGAATTACCATTTTCCTGGGCCCCTCTATGTTGAAGGGGATTTTCAAGTCATCATTCAATGGTGTAGGAAAGACCTTAAGCCACCATGGAGGATCTGGTCGATTGTCAATGAAATTCATGATTTATCTCATGTTACTGTGTGTTGAATCATGTACTTTGGAGTGCTAATGGTAGAGCTGATGCTCTTGCAAAGCAAGGGGTTTCTGAACAACACATTGTTATTTGGACTCCGTAGCTGTCAAATATACAATTTTTTTTTTGTGAAAGAGTGATACTTTTATTAATATAAAGGATCAGCCGTTGTATAAACTAGTCAATTAGGAGACTAGTGATACAAGTAAGGTACAATAGTAATACAATTGAGGCCTGAAAACCTCCTTTTGAGTGGATAGGCTCTAAAGTAACTCCACAGCAGAGTTCGCAACAATGAGACCTATCCTAGTGACACCTGATTTTGCAAACTTGTCTGCCACAAAGTTGGTTGAACGAGGAATAGCCAACCAGGCAATTCTCCAATCCTTGATTAGGTTTCAACTCATTGAAGATACTCTTTAAAGACCAGGGGGTTGTGTTACTTTTCTGTGCCATCCAATGACTAACTAAGAGTCACCTTCCTCTACTACCGGTTGATTAAAATGCTGCTTTATCACCTTGATACCTGCCAATAAGGCCTTGGCTTCAGCTTCATTAGATCTACAACAACCTGCGGCTCCAGAGTAGGCCATGAGTACTTTTCCTTTTTCATTCTGTATCACCCCACTGAGGCCAGCAGGCCCTGGATTACCCATGGAGGATCCATCAAAGTTCAACTTGATCATAGTTTGGTGGTTGCCACACAATCATCTTTGGAAGCTTTGGTTTAGTGAAAAGAGCAATCTTATGCTAGAATATTTTAACCACTAGAATGGGGGAGGGTGGGAGGCCATGTATGCTAGAAATTCATAAGAGTGCATTGCGAAATACTGATTCAATTATCAGTCCCGCTGCAACAGCTTTGTTGTTGAAGACTCGTCTGTTTCTTTCCAGCCACAAACCCCAAAGAACGGCTGCTATGCTGGCTTTCCACAAAACTTTACCCTAGTAGGGTAGGGGGCAGTGAAACCATTGCTCATGTAATTGGCTGAGGCTACTTGGCTACACAGATTTAAATTGAATTTTCTGAGAAGTGCATTCCAGACTTTGGAGCTGAATTTACAATGCAATAACAGGCGGTTAGATGTTTCTTCCTCACTATTACATAATCTGCATAAGGAATTGACAATTATCTGCGCTCTCTTTGCAAGACCATCACATGTGACTATCTTCTCCTGGGCAGCAGCCTAAACAAAATGATTTACTTTTTCTGGGGCTATTAGCTTCCAAGCAACTTTAACACCAGTGTGGATGGGAGGTTTTTGCATTTGCAAGATGGTATAATAAGAGGCTACTGTGAAGGACCCATCTAGATTAGGAGTTGAGATTACTTTGTCATCTCCCCTACTTGACCTATACTATTCTTCTAGAAGCTTTAGTATCCTAGCCATTTCTTCAATTTCATTTTCCTACAGATTTCTTCTAAAACAAAAATTGCTGCTACTTTCAGGGGGGCTGCTAAGGACTTGAGCTACAGTGAGGCTTCTGTTCTCTGCCACATTAAAGATTTGGAGAAAGGAAACTGAGAGGGGTTGTTTCCAATCCAGACATCAATCCAAAAATCTACCTTCGAGCCTTTTCTCACATGGAATTTGAAAAAATTCTTCATCCCTAATTATTTTTTGAGGATCCCTTTCCATAAGCCTGATGTCTTTGTTGCCGAATACTTGTTTGGTAACCATATCTGAGGACCCTTATCATTTTTCTCATCTATAATTTTCCTCCACAGTGCGTTCTCTTCCTTAGCATACCTCCAAATCCATTTTGCTAAAAAAACAGAATTCATTTCTTTTATATGACGAATGCCAACTCCCCCTAATCTCTTGGTTTGCAAAATTGTTTCCCATTTAACCAGGGGGTACTTGAACTGGCTCGTTGAACCACACCATAAAAACTTCCGCTGCAAGGCTTCAAGCTTTGCTGCAACACTGGCTGGGCATTCCATCAAAGATAGGCAGTAGTTTGGAATTCCTGCTAGTGGACTTGATTAAGATAGTTCTTCCAGCCCGACTTAGAGACTGACCTTTCCAGCAATCTAATTTTTTTGGCTTCTCTCCAAAAGCGTATTCCACAAGTGCTTGCTGGATTTTCCCACATAAAAGGGAATGCTTTGAAATCGGTTTTCTTTCCTTCTCAGTGTGGATTTTTGCTGGCCATGTCAGAGACCGAGATGAGCCACTGGTGTGTCCTTCAGGGCCATCCACCTGCCGAGAGTTATGCTTCATATTCCCGGTACCATATTCTGCCTCCAGCCTTCTCCTTATGGTTACTAGTCCATCGATTAACCAGCTCCTCCAGAGTAACGCTTCAGCAATTTTAGCACAACAGAACCCACCTCCACAGAACCTCAGTGCTCATATGCGACATACTCGCCCTTCAATCTCATCATAGATCCCCATCTGAAATCTTCCTCCTCCCATCTCCTTGATTTTTCCGATGGAGCACTCTTTCATTAATCCACATAAGGTTCCAACGAGGTCTTTGATTTCCTTTGCCGGGAAGCGTACAAAAAAAGGATCGGCGTATTGGTCCTATTACAGCGAGCTTGACTGCCAATGCAACGCCAACTACCGCCGTGTCCAAGTAGTAGCGATCTCCGTACGCTAAAACACCCGCGATGATGCTTACATAGCTGACATGTTGAACAATCAAACCGTGTTGTAGTAGGGATAAAGGATGAGACTGCGTAAGTTTCCTAAGTAACGGATGTCCTAGCTGAAGATGTAGAAGATACGGAGAGGTAGATGTGCGAAGAGCTAGATCTGAATGGATGTCAGCAGGGGAGAATAGTCTGCCGCACTTGTGGCCTGAACCAATTTTCGTCTGCGTCTGCATGTCCTGAAATACACTGTGAGTAGATGATAATATTATGGAACACATCAAATCCTTAGTCAATTGACTAATAAACAGCTAATCAATTGAAAAGTTAGAAATAAAATTAACAGAATAAAAGTAGGAGATAGCTGAGAAGATGAAGCAATAGATGCAGTAGACGCTAGCTGGAGCTCACCAAGGTGCTGAAATAATGTGTGCATGGCATCTTCGGTAGTAGACAACTAATTAGTTGTGACAAATAATGATTAAAACTTCTAAACATTGCTCACCCATATTGACTCTCCAAATTTCTTCCTGCACCTGTTTGAATTATGATTCACACACCCACAGTGAGTACACTTTCTATCCCCTTGACCATGACCTCAGCCATGACCTCGAAAACCTTCCCCTCTTCCTTTCAAAGAGTTATTACATCCAGACCAAGTAGAAGCAATATTAAGGGCAGCACATATCTTGGTCGAAGTAGAACTGCTTAAAGATGAGTACATTTAACATTCAGCACCTGATTGAATACCTTTTCCAAGGTCAAATTTCCCTAGCAGCTAAGTTTTGTGCACTGACTCCTTTAAACGTTGGCCCTAAGGCATTTAAAATTATGGAATTCTTGGAGCAAGCCCTTTTACCCAGCAAATTTAGATTTGCTTTTGGTCTGTGTTTAGGTTTGATAATCTAAATCTTGCCTTTCAAAACCTATCTGAAATCATCGAACAATGGAAAAAACTCAACCAAGAAAGGAAAAATCAAGCTCGGGACTTGCATTTATTTTATTCCATGGTGTCTCTGGGAAGAGAGGAATAACAGGATGTTCACAGCCAAAGAAATGGAGGTTAGCCAACTTAAGGAACTTATTTTCAGAAGAATCCTCTATTGGCTTAGTGCCCTTACCGAATTCCATGACCTAAATGGTATAAGCCTTAGAGCTTCATGGGATTGTGTAGCAAAGCTCCCTTCCCCCCAAGCTGAAGCTCAAGCTGCCCAATGGCTCCCTCTCCTGAATGGTCACACAAAACTGAATGTGGATGGGTCATCCAGAGGGCAACTTTGGTCCATCTGGTTTTGGTGGAGTCTTTCGAGATCACAATGGACAAATCATACTATCCTATGCAGGACCATTGCCAAATACTGATTCAGGTGAAGCTGAAACAGTTGCAATGTTATAGAGCCTGAAAATCTTTCTAGAAAGACTAAATGGAGAATTGTTAGTGGAAGGAGATTGCCTAAACGTCATACGATGGTGCAACAAAGACCCCTATGGAGGCTATTGGTTTATTTTAGGGAAATCTGGTCCATATGGCAATCACATCCTATACCTGGGCACATATTCCTAGATCTGCAAACTCTGTTGCAGACTCTCTAGCTAGAGAAGGAGTCACACTTCCCCATCTGGAAGTGAAAGATCCAGTAGGATTTGGAATAACAGAATTGTAATAAAGCATTTTGCATGAATGAAATTCAAGACAATTTTTTCCTCAGAAAAAAAAAATTCAAGTCAATTTCCTCAAAAAGAAAAAAAGCTACTCATCTCGATAAATAACTCTGTGACTCTCCTGTCTCAACGAGACAAAATTAAAGGTTTCTGAGACAAGTTAAAACTCTTCGTCAAATTGGAATTTTGGAGAAATGAAAATGCTAAGACAATCCGACTTTCTTCAGCTGTATTATAACTCATCACTTGAGTAGCCAAACCTATCTTCCGTGATATAAAGTAACCAAGTTGTACCTGAAAATCTTCTGCCTTCCACTTTTTTTATCATGCGTGTAAGGAGGGTCTTCTTAGAAATATTGATCTTTCATTTCAGCGTCCAAATATTTTTGGAAAGACCAAGACATGGTAAATAATTTATTCTATTAAGTTTGGTGGAGGTTACGAGAATATGAGAATCCTAAATCTCAATCTTAACATGACATCCAAATTCAACAAATTTACAGAAGATGAATTTGACATTATTTCTGCCACATATGTAATTATATCAGAAAATAGTCCAATTTAGACTATGCTGATATCAATAACTTGAATGATGATGTGAACCCTAATTTAACTTTTCGACACAAAGTTTGCACCAAAGATTGCTGAAACTATTTGAAATATTTCAAACTAGCATGGAAAAAAAAATTCAAACTAGCATACTGGAGTCAAACTTGTTCAAAATCTGATACTGATGTCAACCCTGGAGATGATCATGTGAGCTATAGAAAGATCTCTCTAGTTTTGCAAGCAATTTTGATGCTACCTGCAGGCTCCCCAAGGTGTTTAAAAAACCGCTTTTTTAGGCAGCAACATACTTTACTCCAACAGCAACAGCAACATACTTTACTCTAACAGCAACAGAGACAAGATTTCTCTTGGAGGCAGCAAAGAGCAAACATATCACTTTAGACTGCAGAATAACTATTACTCGAAGGCAACGGCAGGAGGAACCAGAGAGTTAAATCTTTAGGTTGTAACCAGTGTCCAGAAAATTAGACACCTTGAAACACTAGAGGATTAGAGAAGAAAAGCATAACCAGTTTAAGATCCTAAATCACAGCTCCTGCTCTGATTTTATGTGAAAATCCAAGAGAGATTTGAGGGAAGAGGAGAGAAGGAAGAGAGAGAGAGAGAGAGAGAGAGAGAGAGAGAGAGAAGAAGTGAAGGCAAAACAGAAAGGTCTAGAGTCTATCGTGACAACTATCTACTAAACTCCTATTGAGAGAGAGAGAGAGAGAGAGAGAGAGAGAGAGAGAGAGAGAGAGAAGAAGAAGTGAAGGCAAAACAGAGAGGTCTAGAGTCTATTGTGACAACTACCTACTAAACTCCTATTAAGTGCAATATTGCAGAGATTACAACTATGCCCCTTACTCATATTAAGTGCAAAATTGCAGAGATTAAATATTGCTTGTGAGAAATTTTATCAGCCTTTAGTGGTTGAGGGGGACTCTTCAATGTCATTGTGTGGGTCTCAGATGTTAAAGCGCCTACTTGTTGCCTTTCGGGTGTTTGTAAAAATATTTGAGTTTTATCTAGCTTGTTTGTTTCTTCTTGGTTGTGTTCACATGTTGGTTAGGGAGGTTGCCTCTTTTCAGTAGCTTGCTTGAGGGCCACCCTCTTTTGTACTTTCATTTCTCAAAAACAAATATTTTGTAGCATTGTGAAGCATGAAGAAATTTGTGTAATAACGTATGATTCTGCACCAAATGATTACATTGTATTCTTTCATTACTTTTGGAATGTACCTCACCTAATGCTCTTTTGCAACTTTTTTTTTCTGGCGGATATTTTATCTCAGCAAGAAATTGATCTACTCAAGGTATGGTTTTACTTCTTGCATTCTGGTCGTTATACTTTTCCATCTAGCTGCTCTTGCTTGTAATTTTTCATGTTGAACAAAGATAATTCCACTCATCTGTGTTTAAATCCTTTAATAGATGGCAGTTTTCATTCTGCATTTTGATGTTATGTTACCTTTTATTTGAGATTAATGCAATGTTATTTTTAGAGCATTGTGAATAATCAATTTCTTCACTATCTTCAGAAAAAATTCTTGATGTCACATAATTAGCCTCTGATGGCATTCATCCTTAATGAGAAGTTCACTGACTGAGATTTAGTGTATTTGCTCCAATAAATTTTAAATTAACATACTCAGAATTGAGTGTTTAAAAGCTACTTTTGAAACTTAACTTTTGGGGTCTATTTATTTATATAATGTTGAAAATTTTTTAATTTTTCTTTATTATTTTTGTGGAAACCCATCTTGGCTTAAATTTGAATTAATGGTTGAATACTTTTTTTTACCCCATCCATGGGAAGTTATTTTGGGTAGTCAAATTAATTTACAAAAACAAGATGAATAGGCTGGATTTCTTTGGTATGGGGTACTTTTGTGGCAACCTTAGAAATGTGATATTTGTTGTGTATTAATCCATGGGAGGATTTGTGATGTGACTGTAACTACTTGCAAAATGGCTATGGAGACACATGCAAGAGCCAAATGCACTGTGGAAAAAAGCAATAGACGCCAAGTACGGCACTGATTCAATGAACAAGTTGCCAAAATACTGTCCAAACAAAGGCTCAAGCCTGTGGAAAAGAATTCTTGCAGAAAGGACGACATTCGAAAGCCACTTAAGATACCATGTTCGAAAGGGAGCAAAAACCAGATTGTGTGCAGATGTTTGGATAGGAGAAAAAGCACTAAAACTTTCCTACCCTAGCATCTATAATTTATCCAGAAAAAAGGGGGCCATGATTACGGAAATGAAAAGCCAAAGGGATGATTTGTGGGACCTGAAACTCAGGAGAAACATAAACGATGATGAGGTGATTGAAGTGGTGAGCTTACTGCAGCTCCTTAACTCCTACTTATCAAGAAGGGGTCAAGATGAGACAATTTGGGCACCTACCAAATCAGGGGTCTTCTTGTCTCGTCCTACTATAATTCGATAAGGAAAACTACAAATGCCACCTCCCCGGCTAGCCTTGCATGGAAGCTGCCAGCCCCAAGGAAAGTCCAGCAATTTAGATGGACAGCAATCCACTCCAAACTGCTCACGTGCGATCAGCTAACTAAGCGAGGATAGTGCATTGTTGACTCACTATGTAAACTATGTAGAGAGGTAGAGGAAACTGCAGATCACCTGCTGCTACACTGCGCCTTTAGCCAAAATGTATGGAGTGCCCTTTTAAACAAATTCTCCATCCCTTATTGCTTCCCTCTGAGGTTGAGACAGTTAATGATTCAAGGACAGCTGCCCTTTACCTAAAGTAGGGAAGACTCTATGGGCAGCAACCCTAGCTGCAGTCCCATGGCATCTATGGATAGAGAAAAATAATAGAACCTTCAGAAACAGTAAATCAAATGTTGGAGGCTTAATTGAAAAGGTGACTCAAAGTGCAATAACATGGGCAATGAACTTAAGGAAGCTCCCTCCTCTACCCCAGGTGCTGTTAAAAAGGTTCTGGCCCAAACTTATTTACTTCAGCAACCCATGCCTTCCTATCATGGTGGAATGGACACCACCTCACGATGGATGGTTAAAACTCAACATTGATGGATCATCCATTGGAAATCCTGGTCCAGCCGGAATTGGTGGGGTTCTGAGAGATAGCAACGGACAAGTACAATGGGTCTTCTCTGGACCTACAAGAAGATGCACATCAAACGAAGCTGAAAGCAGAGCCCTCGAAGGAGTAAAGCGTTACCAAAATGGGAGCAGGAAATCCCGTGTGATAGAGGGTGATTCAGCTCTAACCATTGGTTGGGCAAAAGGATCATGCCCACCTTGGCACCTTAAAGCCTTGTTTGATGAAATCAGGGATATAACATCAGGATGGCAGATAGAGTGGTCTAAAATACCTAGTTCAGGGAACTCAATAGCGGACAAACTTGCTAAACAAGGTGTAATGAGAACAGCTATAGCTTTAGGGACATCACTACCCTTACTCACTCATGCTATTTCTGTACTCTATGCAAACTATGTAACCTGATGTAAGAGTTTTGAAGTAATCAATTAAAGTCTTCATCATTTCAAAAAAAAAAAAAAAACATATTTGGTTCAAGTTCTACCATGGTTAAGGGTTGTATGAGCCTTAGCAGAAAAGTAGTGGTGAGAGAGAAAGAGAAAGTTGAAAGGAGACAATGGACAGAACGGGTTGTGAAGTCTGTAGTAGACTCACAACTATAATTCATCAATATTACAAGTATGCCACTGTGAGGCTTATTGAGCAAGAAATATAAAAATAAGCACTACACATGTGCTAATTCTGAAACTAATAAAGAAATACTATGTCTAAAAAAGACTAGCGTAAGATCAACTTAATAAAGTATAATTACTAAAATACCCCTGACTGTAAAATTACCCAATTGCCCTTGACTTATAACATGTAAAGTTGGACCGAGGTCTATCCCAAAATGACTAGCCGAAGTTAGGAAATCTCTTTCCACCTAATAAGCCAGTATCTTTTTCTACTCGTTCATCTTTGTGGGTCCTACACATGGACAACTTGGGTGGAGGCGCACAAACGAGCACCCGCTTTGATACCATGTAAAGTTGGGTCTAGGTCTACCCCTAATGACTAGCCGAAGTTAGGAAGCCTCTTTCCATCTAATTAAAACTAGAACATAGCTTCTTTGAAGCTAAAGTAGTCCCAAAAGAAGTTAAAGATTTGAGATGTTATGTACTAAGCGTTATAATAGCCCCTCTAAAATGTGATTTAAGACAAAATGGAAGATGTACAGCTGACATGCCACCCTTTTGTGGATGAAGCACTAAACAAATGAGAGCTCTTTATGACAGTGACTATGTACTTCTCTTTATTATACTGTGTTTTGCAGCTCTTGCTACATGGTGCTGTATGAATTTAATTATGTTGCTTATGCTGATGGAAACATTTCTCTTGTACTATTGAGTAAAAACAGTTGGTTGTGGAGATCAGATGTAGTATGATATGGGATAAAAAGGAATTAGTGACCGCATTCTCTAGTATTTATTATAACTGGCAGTGGAGTACAGATAAGCTCTTTCCGTTGTGTTGACGATATTTATTTTTGTCATCTTTTGCAGAACTTGAACCATAAAAACATTGTCAAATATCTTGGATCGTTGAAAACAAAGACTCACCTGCACATAATTCTTGAGTGAGTGAATCTACATCTCCTGTCATCTTGTGTAACATATTTGCCCTGAAAAGAATGGTACAAGGAAGTTTTACTTTAAGGAGAAAAAATTATGTCATAATATGGTCCTTGGAACTGATGCAGATATGTTGAAAATGGCTCTCTTGCAAACATAATCAAGCCCAACAAATTTGGACCTTTTCCTGAGTCACTGGTTGCAGTTTATATTGCTCAGGTAGGCCTGTAACAGACTCTCTTCTCTTGTTTCTCTTTTATTCTTCTTCCAACTGATTGAAATTTAATCATTTTAACTTGTTACTCCATTGATGTTCAATTTTTTCATTTTATTTGAGTCAAAAAGATGTTTTCTATATGTGGAACATAAGATCAAATATTTAAATTGTTTACATATTCAGTCTTTCGTAAATACGATGAACTGTGGGGTGACCTATTTTCTATAGATATTTTTATAATTCTTTGAAAAATAAAGCTATTTATTAATAGAAAAAGCTCAGATATTTATTTTTATAGATCTTGTGTAGTATGAGGTACTGCATTAACTTCCCCTTCCCGTTTAAAATTTTAAATACATATATCTTAAAAATACTAATTAATATCAAATAGCTACATGTACACTTGCAACAGTTTCTTAGTGTAAAGGATGTCTAAAAGGACCATATGTAGTAATAGCATATTTTAATAGGGTCCTATGTAGTAAAAAACTGCTTTAAAACCAGTGATGTCTAGTAATTCCTGGATCTGTCTTGATTTTTTTGTGCATTTGTTGTTTGCAGGTCTTGGAAGGACTTGTATATCTACATGAACAAGGTGTCATCCACCGAGATATTAAGGGTGCAAACATATTGACTACTAAAGAGGTATTTTAGTATATGTGACACTTTCCTACAGTATTTTTGTTGAATTGTCTTTGACGTAGCCAAGTCTTGTCTCATAGGCCTTTGTACTTCCACTACAAGTAGATTGATTTTACTCATGAGGAGCTGTTTTCTGCTTTACTTGTCTTTTACTTAACATGCACCACTAACTTTATTTTCAGGGTCTTGTTAAACTTGCTGACTTTGGCGTTGCAACCAAGCTGACTGAAGCAGATGTGAACACACATTCTGTTGTTGGAACACCTTATTGGATGGCCCCTGAGGTATTCTGATTAAATTTATCATTTTGGGATAGTATTATTGTTAGATTTAGTAAGAAGATAGAAGATGAGAGAAAAGTGAAGAGATAGGAAGAAAGGGAAGAGAGAATGAGATAAAGAGGTCATAAGGTCATAATGACCTACAACCCTAAAACTATCCCTAACTCTTAACACTCCCCCTCAAGTTAGAGTGTACATATCATGAAGGCCCAGTTTAGAGAGAAGATACTCAAATTCCTTTCTTCGAAGACCTTTAGTGAGTAGATAAGCCAGTTGGTCCTCAAAGTTAACATATGGAGTAGCTACTGTGCCTACATCTCAAATAAAGTGACATCCACCTTTATATGCTTCGATTTCTCAAAAAACATATTCATAACATACTTTCTCTCCTATAGAACCACTAATCCCCCTTACTTCGGGCAACTTCAAAGCTCAAGAAGCACCAAAAGAGACTAAAACCTTTCATTTTTTGCCCTCAAATACTTTTAATCGAGGAAGTCCACAACAAATAATATTCACTATTCAATTTAGATGTTGCAAACTGAATGGTATCCTTAGCAAGTATTAACATCAGCAGAGGCAGTTGAGTCGACAATCTCACCGGTAGACATGATAGCAAACCACCAAAGAATAACTCACAAGTCCAAAATATATATCCAATCAACACTAAAAAATTTTCAGCAAATAAAATCCAACAACCAAAAAAGAGTAGACCAAAAATCTTAATTTAAGCACTCAATGATGCAGCACACTACAAATTTACACCCAAAAACCTTAATTTGTGCACAAATTACACATAATATGCCTCGGAAAATACTAGCTAATCAATCACAGGACAATTTTCTTGAAGCTTGCTAATGTCAACAAGGAAAAATACTGTATTTGTATTTCTGGCTGTCCCGAAAAAGTTCAGAACTACCTGGATTAGTTGAATAGTGATTTCTGCAGGTTCAGGTAATATGTAGAGAGATTGCACGAATTCTGAGGCTGTGAAAGAAAAGCTAACACTTTAGCAGTTCCAGTAGTAGTAGCAGTAAGTGGGTTTTACAAACCCAATAACAGCAAAATAACATCTTTTCGGAGTAGTAACAAGCGTGCAAAACACTTAAACAACAGTACTAGCAATCATACTTGCTGTAGTAACAACTAGACATCCAAATCTTTCTCTAGAGTATGAAAGTTAGACTAGAAAATTTGTTGGCATCAGCCCTAAGTATGATGATGTCAGCACAAAACAATGTTAGAAAGAATACACCTTTATACTTCTAAAAACCTGGAGAAACCTTTGATGCCTAGAAAACACCTTTCCATAGGCTTTAGTAAAATTGAGTATTTTCATGCAGCAGTGTAGCAATGACTCCAGTAGTACAAGTCCAGTGAGTCAGCAGTAGCAGAAAACCTTTTTTAAGGGCAGTAGGTTGTACATCTAGCACTTACACCTGAATTTAGACCATTAGCCTTCCGACAATGGCAGAAGAAAGAGAATTATTGAATCTTTAGCTTCCGACCACACAACAGATAATGTTAGCAGTAGCAGCATCAGTAGCAGCATCACTAGTAGTAGGAGCTAGATCTCAAAAACTCTAGAGAACTCTTTCTATTTCGGATACAACCTCTGACACAATACCTTAGGAAGTGCTAAAACACGAGTTTTACATACCTGGAAGCTCTGAAACACGTTTAGAACTACCTGTGACTAGAAGTGGTAGATTTTCGCAACTCAAAGATAAGTTTTTGTTTGGCACGAATCCCGATGCAGTGTAAAATTCAATTTTTTTTATCAAAAGCAGTAGTAGCAGTCGCAGATATTGGTTCCTACAAACACAAAAATGGCAAAGGAACTCCCTTTAGGAGTAAACCCATACGCACAACACTTCAATCAGCAGTAGAAGCCATTATCAAAGCATAATAGCAGAAGAACACAAAAAAGAGACAAACTTTAAGGATCGCCTAGAATCTAAAACCTGTACAAAACTTCTAACTTGTACAACAAACTTCGAAGAAGAAGATCCCATGACCTTTGTGAGTGACAAGTCGTCACATACAGGCCTGCTCTGATACCATGTTAGCTTTAGTAAAGGAAGATAGAAGATGAGGGAAAAGTGAAGAGATAGGAAGAAGGGGAAGAGAAAACGAGAAAGAGGTCGTAAGGTCTTAATGACCTACATCCCTAAAAGATGATTAATAGGATCTGAAAATACAAAACTACAATGATGTTATTCATGGCTTGAGGAGCAAGTAAATTAAATAATAAAAACATAATAACTAACTGAAGTTTAGTAAAATTACTAAACTACCCCTAAGTCTTAATAATTATTTTTTCAAAGAATTTGCTCTTTATACTATGATGTTCAAATTTTGTCTAGATGACATTCTATTATGAATCTCTTATTTACGTATTTGGGCAGTTTCATTTGTCTTATTTCACTTATTATTTCATTGGTTGTTATTGCTTGCATAGGGAATTTAAAGTGATAAAGCATAAATGGGTTTGTTTTATTTGTACAGGTGATTGAAATGTCTGGAGTTTGTGCTGCATCTGACATTTGGAGTGTTGGATGTACTGTTATTGAGCTTCTTACATGTGTTCCTCCATATTATGACCTTCAGCCAATGCCAGCCTTGTTCCGAATTGTTCAGGTTTTTCTTGAGTCTTTGATAGTGCTTTTTTTATTTTTTTTTTCCTATTGGTTTTGACTTAATCCAGAGTAATGTATGTTTTTAGTTGACCAGTAGTCAGTTTTGTAGATTTTTCTTTCCTACGAATGGTTCTACCCCTTTTTATGTTCAGTTCTTGCCATTTTAGTGATAACGTATGAATTACTAAACTTGCTGCTTCTATCAGCAGATCATATTTTTTGTTATTAAGAATTTCTTTCATTACCTATCCACCTTGTAATTAGTTTTATAGTTATTACTTTTCCCCTTTAGTATTTTGTCGTGTTCTTGTTGCTCACATTTGAGCTGTCAGGATGTATGATCAAAAGACAGATAGTAGAAGGGTATTTTATCTTTTTCATGTTCTAGAAATAGAGAAGTGTGTTTTTTTGGTACATTGTGGAGTTAAAGTTTTATTTTTAGGATCTGTACACAGACACTTATCTATTTTCACAGGAAATTTCAGTTCTTGTATTGTATTTCATTTTTCCTTCTTTATTTGGAAATAGTGTGCTTATAACTACGATTGACAGGATAAACATCCTCCTATTCCAGATGGTCTATCTCCTGGCATTACTGACTTTCTGCGTCAATGTTTTAAGAAGGTAAACCATGACAAGGTTTATTTCCATTGTTGTATGAAACCATTAAATGTCACTGAGCTTCTTCACTGCCTCTTTTCGCACTTAAGTTGGAGCAGTTTCAATGTCAAATGCATGATTCAGTTAGTGAATGTCATTACCATCTTTAGTCTCTGACAAACTATACTGTGGTCAGCTGCATGTCAGCTGCATGAACTTAGTGTTCTATTAGTTATTAGTTCCACCGATAGGTTGCCTTCTTCAAGTTAAGATTCTTCTAACTGGTCAATTGGTTCTCATTCTAATTTTGTCATACTGCCTGAAATGCTTATTCCTTTTCCTAGGATGTATTCTACCCCTAGTATTTATCATGTATTTTCTACTGACATTGATCTTCCAGTTCCTGGTGATGGCTTTATTACCATGGAAGTGCTCGGTTAAGTGTGCCTGGTGTCTACTACTCCAAATAATACTGTATTTGTCATGCTGGCTTAGTTGGCAGCCATCTTGCTCTTATACTGTATGACATTTTAGAGAAGCTAGTTTTTCTAACACTGGAAAGCATGTTTGCAGGATGCCATGCAGAGACCAGATGCAAAAACCTTATTACAGCATCCTTGGATACAAAATTCTAGACGTGCTTTGCATTCCTCTCTTCGGAGGTAGTAAAATTGTCATTAACTTTTTTGTCTTGCGTTGTTGTATACTTGGGATGCAAATACTTTATCATATTTTCAGCTTTGATTCATTTTAGAGCTTAATAGCATCATGATTAATATGATTATTCTGTAGATCATTGAAAAATTTTTAATGTTTTATGTGCAGGAATATGCAGCAAGATCCTTCAGAAAGCTTGGCTGGAGAAGATCAAAGCAGTCCTGAAAGCTCTTCCGAAGAGAAAGCGAAGAGGGAAGCCTCTGATTTTGAACAGGTGAGAGTCTTAGAAACTGGGTTATTTCCATTGAATTTTCACTAATTAATAAACTTGTTGAGATTTTTGCTGAGCATCAGATAAGAGTCTTACTGTTGATTCACTTAAATCTTTTATGTTGGATGGTTCAGGAACAGGAAATTTCTCCCAAAGAATCATCTGAAAAGGATTTAGATCTTGGCAACTCTGACAAGGATAATGATGTAAAACCTAGTCTTACTGAGGGTACCATTTCTGGACATGGTTCAAATAATGTTAAAGATACTCCAGCGTATGATCAATATCCTCCTGCACTCATCCATGATAAACTGTCCATGAATTCTGTCTCTGAAAGGCTGTCTTCTGCAAACAAAGAGGCAGTTTACAGTTCCACTCAGTCCCACAAAATTGGTTCATGTGAAGTGATGTCTAATGGAGAAGTAGATTCTCAAGATTTAAGAAAAAAAAATTCTGAAGCTGGAGATCATGAAGGGAAAGAGAGTTTTCCACCAGCCAGGATATCAAGTCCTGGTCTTCAGAAGGTGACAATTATGCCTATATGTGAATCTCTTTGGTGTTATATTTGGATTATTATATTTTATTTTATTTGGAAGAATCTGATGGTTTTGGTGAACTACTTGTTTTACTTCTTTGAAGGCTACAATGCCTGTGGGTGTCTCGGGATGTCATGAACTCATTAAATATAGTGACCCACCAGGGGATGCTTCACTTGATGATTTATTTCAGCCTTTGGATCAAATACAAAAAGATCCGGTGCTGAAACTTCAACTTCTGCTTCTTCCTCACGCATGGGCCACGTCAGTGCATATCAACCTGAAGTCGGAAAGACTGACCTGGCAACTAAACTGAAAGCAAGGATGGTTCAGAAAACAACGGAGAAAGATAAGCAGGGACAAAGAAATGGAGGAGATTTGCTGCGTCTTGTGATGGGTGTTCTCTCAGAGGATATTGATATTGATGGTTTGGTATGTAAAGAAGGTTTTCTTTGGTGGACGTTTTCATTCCCATTTGTTCTTTTATCATTGATATATTGTTTAGAAAAAATGTCACTTTGAGTTGATCTTTTGGCAGGGTTTTGATGAAAAATTACCAGGAGAAAATCTATATCAAGTGCAGGTGCCTATTATTTCATCTCCAATTCTTGAACTGCTACTGCCTTATTCTCTGGCTCACTCCTCTTTGTTGTTTCTGGTTATCTGAATTTTTATCTCGTGAAAAGGAGAGCAAGAGATTGACATAAGAGAGAAATGTGAGTGGAACCATCTTATGTGGAGAGGGCAGCATCGGTTGGGGTCTAATATAACTCCTCACCTCTTTTATTAGTAACATTTATAACAATGACATAAATATCTCTATACGAAGGTAAACTGCTAGAATAACTAAAACAATATAAAAAATGTAAAATATACATTTATAAGATCCTTGTAATAAATATACTAAGATAATATCATAATAACTGCATAAGATAACCAGCCTAGTCTTGTGAGGAGAGGGAGGGAGAGAGGAAAATTTGTAAAAATTACAACATCGATATTATGTATTTTCTTACTCCCTTAACATTTGTTGATTCTTTCTTTTCTTTTCTGGCATCTTTAGGCTGTTGAGTTTGCCAAGTTAGTTGGGTCACTGAAGCCAGATGAATCAGAAGATGTGATTGTATCAGCCTGTCAGAAGCTGTTTGCTTTCTTCCAGGAACGACCCGAACAGAAATTAGTATATTTTACGCAGCACGGTTTGCTCCCTCTGATGGAACTGCTTGAAGTACCTAAAAACCGTGTAAGTACTTACTGTTGAACTCTGTTAATGAATATGTTTTGATGTTTTGGCAATTTCCTTGCTTTTTCTAATAATTCACCTGAGTGGTTCCAAACAAAAGCTTTTCATGGCCATGGCCTTTTTGTTGTTTCATTAAGCTTTGGGTTATCACGTGTGATTTATATGTGATGTGTTTCAGGTTTTATGTTCTGTCCTGCAAATCATTAATCAAATTGTAAAGGACAACACTGATTTCCTAGAAAATGCTTGCCTCATTGGTCTTGTGAGTATATATGGTTAGCTATCAGATGCATGATTTTCATACTTGCATTTGTCTCTTGATACTTGAGTTATTGAAAATTTTAATCACAGGTTCCAGTTATAATGAGCATGGCAGTTCCAGATCGTTCCCGAGAAGTTCGTATGCAAGCTGCTTACTTCTTGCAACAACTTTGCCAGTCCAGGTAAGCTTGAAATAACTTTTCTGTTGTAGATATCTCAAAATAAATAATTTGTCATTCCAGCTTCTTTCAGAAACTTCTGTAAATATTACTTTCTGTCTAGTTATTTGGATACCTATTTGGCTGAGTCCACTTTTGCTGACTGTGATCATATTTCTGTCCTTGGTCCAGTTCTTTAACGCTGCAGATGTTTATAGCTTGCCGAGGAATACCGGTTTTGGTGGGCTTTCTTGAGGTTGACTATGCTAGATTCAGGTTAATATATTTGAACCATAATTGCAGCGCAGATGCTTTTTCCTGCTATGCTTAAATTCTATTTATATTTCCTCTGCAGGGAAATGGTTCATCTGGCTATAGATGGAATGTGGCAGGTCTTTAAGCTCCAGACTTCAACTCCAAGAAATGATTTTTGCCGCATTGCTGCAAAAACTGGAATACTTATAAGACTTGTGAACACCCTTCACAGCTTGAATGAGGCAACTCGACTAGCCTCTCAGTCTGGTGGTGTGGCATCTGAAGTTCCTGGCCCTCGATCACGATCTGACCCTCTGGATCTGACTCAGATTCCACATGTTGGTTCTGGTCAACTTGATCCTGCAAAGTTTAGATATGGCATTGGTGATCACACCCTTCCTGCAGGTTTTCAAGAGCCATCACAGGTTTCAGCTTCTCTTGTTCAAAATTCAGATTTTATGGAAGCATCGACCACATCAAGGTTGCCAGAGCTCACTAAACTGGAAAGTGTTGGAAGCTCAACTTCAAAGGAAATTGTTAGTTCGACTTCGAAAGACAGGGGAGCAGATGTAGAACCAGGGAGACAGCAGCGTGCAACTACTGTTTCTGATAAAGCTTCCATGGATAAGCCTCATAGGCAGGTGGAGCTTGCATCAAATGGGACACATGGTGGGCAAGTTCAACCGCTTCTTAGCTTGTTGGAAAAAGAACCACCTTCTCGGCATGTTTCTGGTCAGCTTGATTATGTACGCCATCTTTCTGGATTGGAGAGACATGAAAGCATCTTACCACTTCTACATACATCAAATGAGAAGAAAGCGAATGGGGAACTGGATTTTCTTATGGCAGAGTTCACAGGTAATATGCTTCATGTCTATCTATCTTCTGGTTTTGTTAAAAAGTAAGGGTTACTAATGTTCATCTACTTCTTTGAGCTAATATCTCTTTGGAATTGCAGAGGCCTCTAGGCATGGAAGAGAAAATGGTAATCTTGATAGCAATCCTAGGATTTCGCACTCTTACAAAGCACTAAGTAAGAAGATACCTCCTGGTGTTGGTATATTGACTTCTAGTGAGGGAAACACCTCGATATCTGGAGTTGCATCTCAGACAGCATCGGGTGTATTGTCTGGCTCGGGTGTTTTAAATGCGAGACCAGGAAGCACTACATCCTCTGGGTTACTGTTACAGATGGTAGCGAGTGCTGATGTGGCAAGGGAATATCTTGAAAAGGTAGCAGATCTTCTTTTGGAGTTTGCCCGTGCTGATGCATCAGTGAAAAGTTATATGTGTAGCCAAAGCTTGCTCAGCCGTCTTTTCCAGATGTTCAACAAGATAGAATCTCCTATTCTTTTAAAGGTTTTCTGGCCTTCGTTGTAAATTATTATGGGTATTTATCATATCTGTAGTTCTTATTCTCATGGCTGACGTGTTGCTCTTGACTAATCTAGATTCTCAAGTGTATCAATCACTTGTCCATGGATCCAAACTGTTTAGACAATCTTCAGCGCGCTGATGCTATCAAATATTTGATTCCAAATCTTGAACTGCGGGACGAGCCACTTATCTCTCAAATACATAATGAAGTGAGTTTTCTGGTCCCTTCCGTACTTAATGTAGCCAATCTGATGTAACAATTCTCTAGATTTTTATTATATCTTTTAATGTTTATTGAGATTTCCTTTGTGACGGAATTAAGCAATGAATATGCTCCATATATCAGTTACCCATTTTCATTCTGTCTGAAGGTCCTGAAGACGCTGTTCAATCTTTGCAAGATAAACAAAAGAAGACAAGAGCAGGCTGCTGAAAACGGAATTATTCCTCACTTGATGCATTTTATTATGTCTGATTCACCCCTTAAAGTGTGTGCATTACCTCTTCTGTGTGACATGGCACATGCATCCCGTAACTCCCGAGAGCAGCTAAGAGCTCACGGTGGCTTGGACGTGTACTTGAGTCTATTGGATGACGAGGTGTGGTCAGTTACTGCTCTGGATTCTCTTGCGGTCTGCTTGGCACATGATAATGATCACAAAAAGGT
The DNA here is from genome assembly GCA_022405105.1 of Aristolochia contorta. Taxonomy (NCBI): domain Eukaryota; kingdom Viridiplantae; phylum Streptophyta; class Magnoliopsida; order Piperales; family Aristolochiaceae; genus Aristolochia; species Aristolochia contorta. The sequence continues at coordinate 23,212,484 of CM039665.1, forward strand.
GGAACAAGCACTTTTGAAGAAAGAAGCTGTACAGAAACTGGTTAAGTTCTTCCGGTGCTGTCCAGAGCAATATTTTGTCAATATCTTGGAGCCTTTCTTGAAAATAATAACGTATGTACTTCTTACTGCAGTGGTCACGAGATCTCATGGTGCTCATCTTGCTTTACTCTGATTTTATTAATCTTCCTATGCAGAAAATCATCTCGAATCAATCAAACCTTGGCTGTTAATGGTTTGACACCATTGCTTGTTGCAAGACTTGACCATCAAGATGCGATTGCTCGCCTCAATCTGCTCAAATTAATTAAGGTGGGTCATTGGAATTCTCTTTAAAACTCAAAATCTGTGATCCTATATTTTCCTGTTTACAGGCAATCGTCTTAGTAAGCACTCACTGAAACTTGTTGAATACTGTAGTTATTTACAAGCGTGATGTGGGCCAAGATAGCTTGACAGTGCTTTTTTTTTTTTGTGGTTTTCTTGTAAATCTAATGAAAGTAAGAATTTTGCTCGTAACCATATTGATCATATCAATATTGCTTATAATACTGATGCCTTATTTTGCATTTGCAGGCGGTTTATGAGCACCATCCTCGCCCAAAGCAGTTCATAGTGGAGAATGACCTTCCTCAGAAGCTTCAAAATCTGATAGAGGAGCGTAGAGATGGACAGAGGTCTGGCGGCCAAGTATTAGTGAAACAGATGGCTACAGCTCTACTAAAAGCCCTGCATATTAATACAGTTATGTAAATGTGGAATCCTTTTGGTCATAGTTTTGTATATTTGATGTTTGAGATGTAATTAATTTTTTTTTTTAGTCTTATTGTTTCTTTCTTTTGTAGTTTGTATTTTTGGGGGGATTTGTATTGAAATATTAACGTCCTTGAGCATTCGGTAGCTGTCTATAATTCCTGGCAGCTTATGCTAAAAATATTTTCCAAATATTTTCCTAACAAAATGCTTGTGAAATATTTCGAAGTGATTGATCTGACTCTTGTTTAATCTGTTTTCGTATGTACAAGACCTTTATCTTGTCCATGATTTTCTTTAATAGCTTGGTACATGAAAAAAAAATGTACCGGTGTCTCAAACATCAAATCCGATCACAGGCAGCAATCGTACTGGAAAGATGTACATTGTCAGATAGCGGAACTTAGTGAAACTCAGCCAAAATAAAAAAAAAAAAAATAAACCCCGATCTGGTTGTCGTATAGCATTTTAATTTTTCAACATGTTAACCCGGACCAACGAAAATTGTGTTGGGAGCTAAGTTCAACGCTTTATAATTAGATTATAATATCCTTGTGCACGAACAGAACCGGTTAACAATTTCTATTTCATTTATCCACTATTCTATTCAAAGCACAATTCAAAGAATCCAAACAGAATTTATTCATATACAATCTCTCTATCAGAATGGACCATTAAAACTTCTATATAAGTATCTCGCACTAAAATTCGTGTTCAAAATCAGCAGTCTTTTTTCAATTCTATATGAGTATCTTGCAGTAAAATTCTTGGGAGCTAACAGGACAGCAGAGTTAAATAAATGAAATAAAAAATGAAATACTTATCAGATATTGATGTGGCATGGAAAACCAGTCCTAATAGCAATTTAAACTGGCTGGATCATGCAAAGGAACAACGCCCTCGCTTCCAAGGTTCTACAACCACCTCCTAATGCGCGCACTCGGGATTTCTCCAACTGCCCAGAAAATGGATGCACAAACGAATAGGGAGCTCACAAACAATGAAGAGGTGGAAAGAGAGAACTTTAGAAGGGACAGAAAAAATGCCGTCTTGGGGGAAAATGCGTGCAATGAAGAAGAATAAAGATAGGGTTTCTAAGAGAGTGAAAATCAGGTGAGAAAGAATAATAATATGCGTACAATATTGTTTGCGTACATTTTTGGTACACCCAGAGTATTAAAATATTCCTCTTGGGAGTCCCACTTCTACAGTAAGGAGTGTACCCAAGATGTACGCAAATAGTAATGTACGCCTAACATTACTCTATAAGAAAAGTCCTGATTTATAAAACCTTAAGCTCATGTTAGGGTCTAATTAGGCGTTATACCATTTAAGAACGATAAAAATAAAAGAAACAAGAATCTCGTCAAGTTGAGCCAGTTGCACACGCATGTGTCCACTAGCCATTTTTCGAACAATTCCCCACAAAATAGCACAGGAACAAGTTTGTTCTGTGCAAGTAAAAGTAAAATATTTAAGTATCATTATCTTTTGATTGAATTGATACATAGTGAAGAGAGACAACAAACAAATCCACCAAGTACTATGGAACTTAGAGCACTTTATTTGAGACCTCCACGACACACATCAAACCCTTAATCTAGAATAAACTCTGCAATAGAATGGTGTGCAATTAGAAGGCCACATGTACCTCGGGATATCAAGAGTTCTCTAGCAAGACTTGCACAAGTCTTCCATAGGAGGCCGCCAAACCCCACACTCATATAAGCATCAAGAGTGTTTCTATAGCACCACCACATATCAAAGTTAGAGAACCATTAAGAGCAACAATGTGTTCAACCATACACAAAATAATGAAATCGTTTAGTTTGTCTCTATAGGACCACTCAAGGAAAGGACTATTTTCTCATATAAGTGCCAAAGGTTTAGTCTCACATCAAATGGATGAAAAACAATTATCAAGGATGAAATTAGCTTCGTTTCACCTCAAGAGGGGTTTCCACCAAGATTCCACCCAAAACAAACGACTTAAGGCCCATCCCCCTTGACATATCAAGAACTAATTTTTTGGACAAACACTTTATAAAAGGGTTAGCAAGATTTTTTTTCGGATTTCACATAATTTAAAAAAATCACACCATTCCTCAGCAGTTGTTTAACTGCTCCATATCTAATGCGTATATCTCTTCTGTTGCAATTATAAATATTGTGTTTTTGGCAATATTTATTGCTGCTTGAAAATCATAATGAAGGGAGACAGAAACACTCAATCTCCCTCACTATGACACATAAATCATTTCTCCTTCTAAGGTGAAAACATAATCACTAGTAGAACTCATTTCATCATTATTAAACACGCAATTGGCATCACAATAGCCTTCTATCACAATAGAAAACTTGCCAAAATAGAGTCTCAAGTTCATGGTGCCTTTCAAATAATTAATTAGACTACTATAGTTATGAGTGTAGCGACTTAGTTTACTAACTGCAAAAGTTATGTCTGGACGAATATACTTCATAGGGAAAATCACACTCCCAATGATTTTAGTGTTTTGGATTGAGATACACTATCACCATTACTCTTCTTTTAAGTGGATGTTGGGCTCATAAGGAGTTCTCTGATATAGAAGGTCATAGTAGTTGAATTTCTTCAACATTTTCTCAGCATAATGAGACTAGCTCATCGAGAAACCTTGTTTTGTTTTTGTTAACTTAATACCAAGAATTACTTCAACTACTCCCAAGTCTTTCATAACATATTGGAAAGACAAGAATTTTTTGGTCTCAGTCACCACATTCTTATTAGTATTAAAGAATTACTTCAGCTACTCCTATGTCATCCACATACTAGGACATATTATTACACATTATGATCCACAGTTTTTAGTACAGATATGTGTGAAAAATTTTTCATACCACAATTTTGGATCTTGTTTTAAACTAGAGACATTCTTGGTTTACACTCCTTACTCTTTTGACCTTCAACAACAAACCCCTTAAATTGTTGTATATAGATCTTCACTTCCAAATCTCTATTGAGAAAGATTATTTACACATCCATCTAATGTACAACATATCATAGATAGCAACCGATGTAATTAAATCCTTCTAGTTATTATTTTGGTCATTGGAGAATAAGTGTTGAAGTAATGAATGTCTTTCTTCTGTGTATAACCTACAACAACCAGTCTGGCATTGAACTCATCAATGGTACCACTGGTCTAAACTTCTTTCTAAATATCTGTTTACATTTAATAAGTTTACACCCTTTAGGAAAATCTACTGAGTTCCAAGTATGGTTGGACTTTATAGTGTCCAACTCACTAGCTGATAGCCTCTTTCGAAAAACTTGCATCCACAAACGTTACTGCCTTTGTATAAGTCTAAAGATTATCACCGATGAAGAACATTGAAGCCACATATTCATCTATCTTATTAGATTTTTCAATCAAGAAAGAAGTAACAAATCTGGTCCAAAATTATTAGTCTTAGCCTTTTTTTGTTTACTTTTCTTGGTTTATCTACATGTTCAATCTTATTTGAGACACAAGTGCGCTTGAAGGATAAACATCAGTGCTAGTATTTTGTTTCTTCCAAGAAAACAAGTGTTCAAATAATTCTGCATCTCTAGATACATATATTGAATTTTTATTTCATGACATGAATCTATATTGAGCAGAATTTTGGGCATAGCCTATGAACACTGCATTATAGGTTTTAGGTCTAGTACTAATCTTCTTGGGAGCATGTTATCTTACCTTGGCTAAGAACCCCTACACTTTAAAGAATTTAGGTGAATCCTTTCTATACCTAATATGCATTTTTATCCAATTTCTTGTGAGGAACTCTGTAATGATATGACAGTCTGAGAGAATAGGTTCCCCCACATATTTCAGGTAATTATACCGAGTTTGCAAGCTTAACGTTCATCATATCCTTGGTGTTATTTTTTCCTCTCAGCTATGTCGTTCTGTTGGGGAGTGTTGGGGGTAATAAACTCATGTAGGATGCCATTCTTTTAACAGAATTCCTTAAAGAAGAAAGAGTGTCATATGATCGTCCTCTATCGGACCCAACCCTATAAATTTATTGTTCAATTGATTATCAACATTTGTTTTAAACTTCAAGAGTATCTTCTCTACTTAGTCTTCAAAAGGTAGACTCTCGTGTATCTAAAGAAATCATCAATGAGGGTTACATAATGCCTTATAACTTCTTTACTAACCGAGTTCCTATAAGTCCATATGGATTAAGTCCATAATTTCAGTTTTTCTATTCTCAATTGATTTGTAAAGCTTCTTCGCATATTCGACTATCACACACACATCCATACAGGGAATTAATTGAGTTTTCTAAGACTTTTAATAGAAACAACATTTACATTACCAAGTCTTCCATGCCATAAGTTAATAGACTCATCAATATAAGCAAAATCAGAAGATGAACTCTCGTTAAAATTTCAAATACAATGTTTAATACAAACAACCCTCATTGAGGTAACCCTTCCCCATAAACTCTACATTTATAAGTTGTTGGCCTCAAATACAAGTTTTAGACCAGCTTTATCAACAAGGCACCTAACACCAAGTTTCCACGTAGGGACAGTACATAAAGAGCACAACGCAATGCCAAGGTTTTGCAAGAGATTATCTTGAGGAGGATCTTCCCTTTTTCAAGCATGTCAACTACACTCTGGTTTCCATTATAGATACATTTCTCCTTAAGAAACTTCCTCAAAGTCATGGAATAGGTCCTTGTTGGCACATAAGTGTCTTGAATCCCCTGTGTCCAACACCCAATTTGACATGTTTTCCACCAAGTTCGCTTCAATGACGACTGCTGCAATGATATCATTAATTTCGACAAGGTTAGCATGGTTTGCTAAATTGTTGCGAGGCTAGTCATTTGTTATCTGTTGCCACCCATGACGATGATAGCATTGATATGATTTGTGGCTAGGCTGATCACAGACATAACATTGAGCTTTAGGTTTCTTCCCGATCGTCTTATTGGATTTGATGTTTCCAATCCGCTTCTTATGGTCTCCTTTATTTTGTCCTTCTTCTCAAACTTGTTTTTTGCAGAGAAGTCTCTAGAATCAACTAAGAACAGAAACATAATAGGAGATTTATATATCCTTGAGGCAGTTTGCCTCTTTGGTTCTTATTTGGCTAATTCTAAAGTTGGTTCGAACCGATGGGAATGTAGTTAGAGGCGTAGCAAGGTTTTCAATAGAGGTTCCAGCCAAGTCTGTCTCCAAAGAAGGAAGGTCTAAGAACAACACATAGTCTACCTCAATTGTTTAAAGACTATAAAAAGTTTTTGGGACCATTTGAAAGTTCTGATCTAGATAGGTCTACTAGTGTTCTGTTGAGAGTGGTGATAGCCATTGTATGGAAAATCACTCTTAAATTGTCGGGAGCTAAATTTAACGCTATACAATTAGACTACAATATCCTCGTGCACAAACAAAACCAGTTAATAATTTCTATTACAACTATCCACTACTCTATTCAAAGGAAAAATCAATGAATCCAAACTAAATTTATTCATACACAATCTCTCAATCTGAATAATCGAAGAAACCTTCTATAAGTATTTCGTAGTTTAATTCTTGTTCAAAATCAACAATCTTTTTTTCAATTTGATAAAAAACCTGCAACTTTACTATTCAAAACCAGTAAGTATTTCCAACTCAATTAGACAAGCAAAAATTTTCTAACCAACAAATACAACTTTTAAATATCTGTTAAATCAATCTAGCAAATTCTATATATTCAACACATCATCAATAGTATTTTTTTCCTCCATAAATCCAACAATATCCAACAGTACCATTATCCAAATCTCTATTTAATCCACCAAATAGGCTCAGAAAAATTAATAGAGTCATTTTAGAATGGAAAATGCTAGCTGCACCTATGTGGAATATCTATCTAACATTCTAGCTAATCAGAAACACAACTATTTAGGGTTTATCTTTAAAATTTAGGAGTTTCTAAAATAAAAAATATCTTTTAATTTTTTAAGTTTTTCAATTGGCTGGTACGTGGAATAGGTACTACGGCTTAGATACAATACAACTAGCATTACTCTTTTAGAAAACACAACATCCATCAAAGACTTAAATCAACGAAAATTATACTAATTCGAGAGAAGCTAACTTCAGTTTATCAAATAGCTTTGCACATAACATCTACAACAGCAATCTTAATCAACTGACATCATTATTGGGAAGCTAGCAGGACAATAGAGTTAAATAAATAAAATCAAAAAGAAAAAAATATCAGTTTTTGCCGTGGCATGGATAACCACTGTCTTAAGTGCAATTTCGGCTGGCTAGATCGTGTAAAGACACAATGTCATCACTCTCCAATGGTTCCACTGCAACATCCAGATGCATGCGCTCATATTAGCAGGGATGGAGTTCTCCAGCATCCCAGAGACGCGCAAACGAATAGAGAGCTCACACACAATGAAGAGGCGAAAACAGAGAACTTCGGAAGGGACAGTGAAACAATGTGGTCTTGGAGGAGAATGTGCAATGATGAAGACTGAAGATAGGGTTTCAAGAGAGATATTTGAGAGGGAAAGTCGTGTTTCCTTATCTTGTAAGTAAACTCCCAATCTATAAAGCCCTAACCTCAAGTTCGGATCTAATCAGGCATTATACCATTTAAGAACAGTAAAAATATAACAGGCTAAAGTCCTGTCCGGACAAGCCACGCACACACAGACGAGCGCCATTTTCCCATGCAGTTTTCTTAGATTATATGTAAAAACCAAAAATTCTAAATAATATTTACGTGAAGAACAATAAAAGAATCAGCACAAAAACTTCTTCAAGCATGATGTCACATATCTTTATTTTTCTTTTATTCTTCTTTATCTATTCGCACACAACCAAAGAAGCCTAGTTCATTTAAATCATTTTTAAAAAATAATATTAGTACTGCCATATTTTACTGTGAGGATGTAACATCGTGATATAACTGTCCTAGTGGTAGCCTAATTGGCAGTAAGGTTTCAATTCAGAGTTAACCATAGAATAGGAAAACTAATCTGACATTATCTGACTGCAACTTGAACGCCACGTCAGAATGTAAACACTAGCATTGACACTTGGCAGTACGTGGTATCACCACTGTTCATTTTAAGAGATTTCGAAGACCCTTCCTATAATTTAACTTGCTTTAGTTTCCAGAAAATAACCGAGAGCAGCAGAAGATATATATGTTTCTTCCGTGGCTCGGACAAAACAGAAAGAAGTGCAGTGCAGATCAACCAAAGGGAACGTGTCCGGGAGCGGAAACGAAGAATACTCATATGTTAATGAGAGAGATCCGAGGACTTCTTGGTTTCCTCCGTTTGAAGTTGTCACGTATATCATTAATATTCATCTTCTTAATACGTTCATATTTGGTCTTTTCTAAAAAGATCCTATTAATTAAGCTTATTGAATCCTTAATGTTTTTTTAGAATTTAATGACCAGACTTTCATATTTGGTCTTTTCTATAAAGCTTAATCCCCCAACTGGTTCTGTCGTGGAGTGGAGCCACCTCCAAGATAATGACGGGTCGGCCTTCTTGCCCAGAGGGAAGGCAGGAGACGGCCTCTGTCTCCTCCTGAGATAAATAGATAGGTAATGAACTCTACGTCCCTTAGTCCCTTCATCGGGACTAAGAACTTTCCCCCATCATCTAGGAACGAAGCTCAGCTATATAACCGATGTAATTACTTTCTTCCCTCATTTATTTACCAAAGTTTACAAACTTAACGAATCTCCTTTTGAATTAGTCCAAAGCCTGAACTGATGGCCTCAATTCTTCTCTTTCCGGTCCCCTGAACTCACAAGAGTAGGTGAGGAGCCAATAAGACAACTCACTATCTTCGTCTTCATCTTTGCGTAGAAGTTGTAACTGGCCATGACTCGGTAAAGCCGCCTTAGAGTCTGCAAGGCCAATGTGCAGTAGCCATCAGATTAATAAAGATGGAATACCACCACAATAAATCTGACCCAGGACACCAAACTGCTAACAAACTTTCGGCGTCTCATTGAATTGGAAGTCATTCCTGTTGGCTTTTAAGAGTGGCTGTCAGTTCTAATCACTGGGACCTATTTCAATCTCCGTCACAGAAAACCTTAATTTGGTACGACGTCCCAGAACGTGATCATGATCACCAGGTAGCAGATAGGCAGCTAAACAAGCGGTACAGTCCGAAACAAGTAAATAAACAGATGGAAGACGGGGCCGCATGCACATGCACGATGATCCGCTGTTTCAGTTAATGCTGAATTGTTGAGCCAGTTTAATATTTAAAAGCTCAGTCCGGTACTATTAGAGTAGAATCGGATTTTTTCCTGCGTTGGAGCCAGAACCCGGAAAGGCATTGGTATTTGGTAATGGTCTCAGTGAGGCCGGACTCTGGATGGTCTGGTCGGTTTCAGTAAACCAAACAAACATCATTGTCGATGAAGACGGCTAAGCAAAGCTGTTCTTTCTTATTCGAGGTATGAAAGCTTGAAAGCGGAGACCCGTCAATGCTCGCATGGGGGCGTAGACAGCTGCAGAGCCCATGTGACCTCGCAAAGCATCTTTTTGCGCAGAGGGGAAATGGAAAGCGGAAAGTGGTGAGTAATGGGTCTGATGACAGAGGAGGAAAGGGAGGGTCTGAGTAGCGTTTGTTGCCCTGGATCCAAGCAAGACTGGAACAGGAGGAAGGGGGAGGCTTCCTGCTTTGCCATTTTCTGCAACAGCAACAAACGCATTGTAGTAAGAGAGGGTCGTGGTTTCTGAACCGGGACTGTGACTTGTACAGTTTCTTTATTTTTTCCTTTTTTATGTATTCGGCATCTCTGCTCTCCGTCTAGGCTGTCAACACAAAACTGTGGGATGGGAACCAGAATCCACACAGACCACCAGAGTGCCCATTCAATTCAAAAGCCCCAATCAATAAATGTCTTCCGTGATTTTTTTGCAGTTCGAGACTTAAATCCCGTATCGTCGTCGTCTTCCTCGATTTAAATCAAACTCTTCGAACCTCTCCAGAATCAGGAGTAATCCGGTTCATAAATCAGAGAATCAATCCTCGGTTTCTGTTACTGCTTTGCCGAGCTCCGACACGATTGTTTGACCGGTATTCAAAGGGCACGCCTAGTTTTCTCTGCTCGTCGGCTGCCGTGCGTCGTGCTCAAAGCCTTACTGGCTCAAACACTTCAAATTTCGTCTCTTCTCTCGCTTGAGAAATGCGAAGAGGAAAAAAGGGGCAGCCTCTTCTCGGATTCGCTTCTCTGCCCATCAAATCACGTCAGACCGTCTCGGATGCTATTTCCATACTGCCTTGCCTAACTTTGACAGAGAAAAAGAGCAACACCCACGAACCTGTTCTATCCCTTAGGATTCCAGACATTCTCACCACGCCATAAAGCAAAAGGGCGAAGCTGAAAGTGAGTAATGCGGACGGAGATCTGAATTATGATATAAGATGCGAAAGAGAAGGGAGACATTATCTTTTCTGACTAATCACCCATTCAAATTTTAATCATGAATAATAACGTAATAAACAAACAGAAAAAAGAAAAAAAGAAAAAGGTTACAGTAGTATAGCAAGGCCATCCGAGCCTGCTAATGAATAAACCTTGGCAAATTGTTTGTTTGGAAGGTACTAAAAGCTCTCCAAAGCCAAGTCACCCCCAAAATGGGTGTTACCAAATCACCCTTTGGGATACATTCCAGATGTTCCTAGGGACTAACAAGTCATGAGTGAGCAAGGCCAGATACGACCTTAATTTGATACAAAGAACAAAGGAACGAAAAAAGATTTTAATGTAATGCTACAAATAAGAATGAACCTAATTTCACTACTCTAAACAATGGAGATAAGTAATATGCAAAAAGATAAAAATGAAAGAGAACAACAGCCCAGCGGCTTCCGCCAAGGTATAATGAGGGCTATGATGATGATGATGATGATTGATGAACACAATTAGCAGCGTCGAAGCTCCATATCTTCGACGGGTTTGGTTAAGACGCGCGTGCATTCCTCCGCGCGCGCGAGAGGGAAGAAGAGGAAAATCCCCATGTTTCCTTCATCTACCCCGTCTTCTTCTTTTTCTAATTCAGCATCTATTTATCTATCTTCTTTTCTTTCTCTTCCTTGTGTCTATCGATGGTGTAATTGATTAGTCTTCGAACGAACGCAACCCAGCTCCGCAGTTTCAATCTCTCTTCTCATGTTCGAGCTACGACGCTGAATTCTTCTGTTCCGGGGTGTTGGGTCCCGCCTCGTTTTGGGAAGAAAAGCCTGAGCCGGATCCCGTCACTGCTGCTGCACCACCTGTTCCATTTTGCCACCAACTGATACAGATTTTAGTTTTTTCGACTTTGAAAACCTGAAAACAGATTTATCTGAATTTGTTCTGCAAACTGCGAAACATCGTCGTGTTACCCATTTGGAGATCTGACCTGTGGTCGCCGTCGACGACGCAGACGTCGGAAGGGAAAGGATTCCGGCGGCGGTGTACTGTTGAGGGGGCATGTAAGGGTACTGTACCAAGTACTGCATTCCGAAGCCAGTCCCCTGTCCTTGGCTGCTCTGTGGGTACTGGGCGTAGTAAGGGTAGAAGTTGTGGAAAACGCCCGAGCCTGCGGTGGTATAGTAAGGCGAAAACTGACTCCCGCCGTAGACATTGTAGTAGCTCTGTTCCAACATTTCAGATCCCAGGTATTCAGTACTATAATTCATGGTGTTGAATCTAACGAAAAATGTATATGCCTGGAAGGTAAATCTGGATGTCTAACACTAACCATCGGATAAACGTTTTCTTGCGTATAAGCAGAGCACCTGGGTGGATACCAAAGGAGAGAGGTCAATGGAGTTTGGGTTCCTTGATGATTAAAAATCAGTAAAACGATGCAGAAGAAGGCAGATAATCGAAATTGATGCATTTCTGTTTCAGCAACCCTACCAGGGGTATTGACCAGGTTGAGGCAAGTACGTGGAGGAGGTGGCCGGGTAAGCAGCAGGAGCAGATCCCTGTACTGGTCTGAATCGTCCGATTCCTTTAAATGACAATGCAAGGGGAAGGAAGAACAACGGAAACGTCAAATATGTGTGAATGGAAAGAAAGTTTTGCAGTAGTTGCAGAGAGAGAGAGAGAGGGAAACATTTGAAAAAGGGCACATGAATCTATACAGAAAGATGGCCAGAATAGACAAAATACTACCGTGCTGGGGAGTAGCAGGTCGTGTCCTGTTTGCACCGAGTGAAGCGAGATTGCAGTTGGCCCTCCGACCGTCTATCACAGGCGATGGATCCTGACATGCTCTCATGGCTGCCTCTGGATCTTTGAACGTCACCTGTGAGGGGGAGAAAGTTAGAAAGGAGGAATTTGTTAAAATAGGGGAAGAAGAGATTAAGAGAGTTTGATCAGAGTGTAAAGAGGATTGATGAGGATGAAAGACAGGAGGAAAGAGAGGGCATACGAAGCCGTATCCTTTGGATCGCCCGGTGTTCTTATCGGTGATGACAACGGCCTCTTGGATCTCCCCGAACTGCTCGAAGTAGCGTTTCATCGTCTCTCTGTGGGTTTCCCAGGCGAGACCACCGACAAAGATCTTCGTGTAGGTGGTGTCACCGAACTGGTGGCCGCCATTGTTTCCGCCCATCTGGAATTGTCGTGGCTGAGACATGAATCAGGGGACGACACACGCGAAGAAAAGCAAAAGGAACCACAAGAAGAGAGAGAAAGAGAGAGAGAGAGAGAGAGAGAGAAGCAGAGTATTGAAAAGAAACGCTAAAAAAGCTCGCTCGCTCTAATCGGGAACAAGAAAAAAAAACACCCTTTTCGGATTTATATTTATCCGAGTCCCAATCTCCCTCGATCAAAGTTCAGAGTTCAAAGTTTAAACACAAACAACAACAGCGAGCTGGGTGTTGAATCAGCCCCAAGATCTCATCAGCATATTGACCTCCTCTTCTTCTTCTACTTTTTCGCGGACACTCCTCAGATTCCTCAACAACGATACCCGTAACGAGAAAATCATTACTGGTTTGGGTGGAAAGGGAAGCACAGCAAAGAAAAGAGCACAAATAGAGAGAAGCGAAAGGACAGAAACGACAGGGAAAGAAGAGAGGGAAAGGGAGAGGGAGAGAGACAGAAACCACAATGGGAGTGTTGTGGCTCCCACGACCCAGAAACAGTTTTAGTTTGAGGGGGCGTCCAATGAATCGCAGAGGATTATTTCTTCTTTCTTTTACCTCAGCGCCTTTCCATACTTAAAAAACGTCGAGCTGGATGTGTCTGCTTCGCTGTCTTCAACCTCTGCTCCTCCTGCAAAGCATCATTAATTTACGTTTTCGAATACATGAGGACGTGCAGACTGTTAGTGGGTCCCGAGGTTGTGAAGAGGAAGATACCTTGACCGTCTCTCTCCGATCTGCTACAGCTGCATCGACTCTAACCGAACCACTGCAACCAAGAGACCCCTCGTCTCATCTCTATCTTTCCTGGCCTCTTCCCTCTCCTTCCTCCCCTTCGTTTCCTTCTTTCCTTTTCAATTTACAGAAAAGGCTTCCATATTGTATTGCCAAACAAATACTCCGCCTCTATTCTTGTACATATTTTGATTTTCTCAAACTCTCCGCCATGGTCTTTCTCTCTCTCAGAAAGAGAAAATTGCATTGTTTTGTTGTTGTTTTTTGTTTTGTTTCTTGTTCCTTGTCTCTGATAACGCCGTCTTAAGCGGCGTCTCTTGTGGTTAATTAAGCTTTTCAGAGGGAGGTAATCAGCTCTACCACTCGATTTTTAAAACCTGAAACTGAATCATGACTGTCGCTACCAACCCAACGGCTTGGACTCTTCAGATCGGTCAAACTCCCCCCGCCGCTCTCTCTCTCTCTTCGACTCTCTCTCTCTTCGACTCTCTCTCTCTTCGACTCTCTCTCTCTCTCGACTCTCTCTCTCTTCGACTCTCTCTCTCTCTCTCTCTTGACTCTCTCTTCGACTCTCTCTCTTCGACTCTCTCTCTCGACTCTCTCTTCGACTCTCTCTCTCTCTCTCTCTCTCTCTTCGACTCTCTCTCTTCGACTCTCTCTCTTCGACTCTCTCTCTCTGACTCTCTCTCTGACTCTCTCTCTTCGACTCTCTCTCTCTCTTGACTCTCTCTCTCGACTCTCTCTCTGACTCTCTCTCTTCGACTCTCTCTCTTAGAGACTCTCTCTCTCTCTCTCTCTCTCTCTCTCTCTCTCTCTCTCTCTCTCTCTCTCTCTCTCTCTCTCTCTCTCTCTTGACTCTCTCTCTCTTCGACTCTCTCTCTCTTGACTCTCTCTCTCTCTTCGACTCTCTCTCTTCGACTCTCTCTCTCTCTCTTCGACTCTCTCTCTTCGACTCTCTCTCTTCGACTCTCTCTCTTCTCTCTCTCTCTCTCTCTCTCTCTCTCTCTTCGACTCTCTCTCTCTTCGACTCTCTCTCTCTTCGACTCTCTCTCTCTCTCTCTCTCTCTTAGACTCTCTCTCTTGACTCTCTCTTGACTCTCTCTCTTTTCGACTCTCTCTCTCTTCTCTCTCTCTCTCTTGACTCTCTCTCTTTGACTCTCTCTCTCTCTCTTCGACTCTCTCTCTTTGACTCTCTCTCTCTTCGACTCTCTCTCTCTTCGACTCTCTCTCTCTGACTCTCTCTTGACTCTCTCTCTCTCTGACTCTCTCTCTCTTCGACTCTCTCTCTTCGACTCTCTCTCTTCGACTCTCTCTCTCTCTCTTGACTCTCTCTCTCTTGACTCTCTCTCTTCGACTCTCTCTCTCTCTCTCTTCGACTCTCTCTCTCTCTTCGACTCTCTCTCTCTCTCTCTTGACTCTCTCTCTCTTCTCTCTCTCTCTCTCTTCGACTCTCTCTCTCTTCGACTCTCTCTCTCTTCGACTCTCTCTCTCTTCGACTCTCTCTCTTCGACTCTCTCTCTTCGACTCTCTCTCTCTCTCTCTGACTCTCTCTCTCTTTTGACTCTCTCCCTTGACTCTCTCTCTCTCTCTCTTTGACTCTCTCCCTTCGACTCTCTCTCTCTTCTACTCTCTCTCTCTCTCCGACTCTCTCTCTCTCTCTCTTCGACTCTCTCTCTCTCTCTATAATTCTCTCTCTCTCTCTCTCTCTCTCTCTTTGACTCTCTCTCTCTCTCTCTTGACTCTCTCTCTCTCTCTCTCTTCTCTCTCTCTCTCTCTCTCTCTTGACTCTCTCTCTCTTCGACTCTCTCTCTCTTGACTCTCTCTCTTGACTCTCTGACTCTCTCTCTCTCTCTCTTGACTCTCTCTTCGACTCTCTCTCTCCGACACTCTCTCTTCGACACTCTCTCTCTTCGACTCTCTCTTCGACTCTCTCTTCGACTCTCTCTCTCCGACACTCTCTCTTCGACACTCTCTCTCTTCGACTCTCTTGTTGGGTAAATGACTCGTATGAGTCGGATCCGGGGTTCGGGTCCGGATTCGGGTCCGGATCCGATAATTAGTTCCGGCTGGTATCTAATTTTACCCTAAGACGTCTTGACAGAATTTGGGTGAGAGTTTAGGGTTTGAGGCGACAAGAAGAGAGGAAAAGAGGGAAAAAGGTAAAGAGAAAAGGAGAACAATCACCTCCATACCTTGAGAGAACGGCGACGGACTTCTGAGAGGATGACTTCGGAAGAGGCGACGACCGTTAGGCGTAGGGTATAAAGAAGGTTTTCCCCGAAAATCAGAAGTATGGGAAATTCGAATCCTTCTCTTATTTGATCTCTACCTCTCAATTGTCCTATTCTTCTCGAATTCTAAATTCTCTTTCTCTTTTACTCTTTATACGAACATCGATTGTGCATCCGAGATCCTCGATTAAGTATTTAAGGCACTGATTTTCCACACTGCAGCTTCATTCGATCTTCAAAATCGATAAGTTTTTTCTTGTTTTCAATTTTTGATGAGCATCCTGTTAATGATTCATTAAGTTCTGGAATTAATGTTTGATTTTGAGTTAATTCTTGATAACATCATAATTATATTGTTTTAATTGGACTGTTGTTATTTCTTCTATTGGGTTTTTGTCATCGTAGTTCTGCTGGTTTTATTGTAGTAATCTGGATTGCATATTCATTCGTTTGTGTAAATTAATTAAGAAGATCAGATTAACGTATGTGATTAATTTGCTTGTTATAGTTTTTTTTTATATTTAATATGTTCATGCTTCTAAACCTCCATCAATTTAAAGACTTAAGATTTACTGTTTAGGAGCTTGGTACTTTGAATTTATTGTTAATCCAAGTTGAATCTAGGATTTGTTTGAGTTTGAATTTTAAGTTACTCAAAATAGTTGTTACATTGTCTATATGAAAATCAAACACAATCTATTCTGAATTTATTTTCATGAATATGCTGATCATTGCTGTCCCATGAAAATATAATCTGTTATTGTTTCAATCTTCTAATAGTTCTCTATATTTGAAGAACAAATTTGTTTGACTACATTGTTAAGTGCTGAAATTAAATTATTGTTTTTCATATAGAAATCAGAAAGTGGTGTTGTATTATTGTCATTTTTAGGATTGTCGAATTAAAATCCTTTTGTTTTTATTTGATTGATTGAATTATAGACTAAATTTGTAGTTTATAGTCCAATCTGTATTTTTCTTTATTTTGATAAATTAGACTTAGAATCAGATTGTAGATTTAGTGTTATCACTTCTGAATTCTAAAGTCTTTTACTAGAACTTTTGAATTTGTTTGAAACAATTGATTAGGTGAAACTTGTAAAACTGAAACCCATATTGCTTAGGAGGACTAATTTTTTTTTCATATAACATTTAGGTGCTAAAAGTTTAAAAAACCTTTGGTTTTATAAATGAATAATATAATGAATGTTACTACCCTTAACAAGGCACTATTAGATCTATCTAAATTAGACCCGTTTGATGAGACAAATTAAAAAAGATGGTCCCAAAAACTTCTTATATTTTTTGAACAACTCAAAGTGGACTATGTGTTGTTCAATGACTCTCCTCCTGAGGTAGACGTGATTGGAATGTCTACTGATACCCCAGCTGCTGCTCAATTAACACCACCTTTAATTAGTATAAAAACATCAGATCTAGAGGCAAAAACCAAATTTGAAAGGGACAATAAAATTGTAAGAGGACAGTTAATAAACCACATGACAGATGACTATTTTGACTTGTTTGTTGATCTCAAATCAGCTAAGGAGATTTGGGAAATTTTGGAGTTAAAATATGGAGGAGATGAAGTTGCAAAGAAAAAATATATAGTTGGAGAATTCATGCGATATGATATGGTTGA
The DNA here is from genome assembly GCA_022405105.1 of Aristolochia contorta. Lineage (NCBI taxonomy): Eukaryota > Viridiplantae > Streptophyta > Magnoliopsida > Piperales > Aristolochiaceae > Aristolochia > Aristolochia contorta. The sequence continues at coordinate 23,229,507 of CM039665.1, forward strand.
TGACAAACCCATAATGGAAGAAGTGCATGAATTTGAGAACTTCACTATAAAAATGCTAAGTGAAGGGTATAAAGTCTGTGACATGTTCCTAGCTGATGCCTTGCTAGACAAATTCCCACCGTCCTGGACTGAATATAGAAATATTTTAAAACACAAAAAGAAAACAATGTCACTTAAAGAGCTTATAGGCCATATAAGAACTGAAGAGGCAAATTGCCTCAAAGACAAACAAAAATTCCTGTCTGTCAGTGGCCATAGAGCTAACCTCATTGAATCTGGTGACTCCTCAGGTAAATCCAAGTTTAAGAAGGGTTTCAAAATTGGACAAAACAAAGGGGAGTATAAGAAGCAAATCGACAAAGGAAAAGATGTGAAGAAGATTGAGAAAAATGCAAAGGTGAAGTGCTACACCTGTGGGAAAATTGGACACAAAGCTTATCAATGTTATAAACGTTAGGACAAGCAGCAAGGGACAAAACCTTCGAACCAGGCCCACATAGTCGAATTTGATGATGCCACAGCTGCTGTGGTCGTCGAAGCTTCCCTAGTCGAAAACAAGACAGACTGGGTGCTAAATACTGGAGCCTCTAGACACCTATGTGCCAACAGAAAACTCTTTCATACCTTTGTGACTGCTGCAGAAGGTGAAAATGTCTACATGGGAAATGAAAGTGTGGCTAGAGTGCTTGGGAAAGGAAAAGTTAATCTCGAACTGACCTCTGGGAAAACCTTAGCCTTGCACAATGTTCTTTATGTACTTTCCTTACGAAGGAATTTAGTATCAGGTGTCTTATTGCATAAATCTGGTCTAAAACTTGTATTTGAGGCTGATGAACTTGTGATAACCAGAAAAAGGGAGTTTGTAGGAAAGGGTAATCTCAATGAGGGTTTATTTGTCCTAAACATTGTAGCAAAAATTATCAATGAAAATTCTTCTTTTGGTTTGGCTTATATTACTGAATCATTTAATTTATGGCATAGGAGACTTGGTCATGTGAACATGGCTTCTATTAAAAGACTTAGAAAATTTAACCTAATTCCCTCAGTGGATGTAAAAGATTTTTCTAAATGTCCTGTGTGTGTAGAAGCCAAATACGCTAAGAAGCCATTTAACCAGTTGAGAGCAGAAAAACCGAAGTGTTAGAGTAAATCCATTCAAATTTAGCAGACTTCAGGAATACACTTAGTAAAGGAGGTAAAAGGTATTATGTGACCTTCATAGATGACTTCTCTAGGTACACTAGAGTTTACCTTCTAAAAACTAAAGATGAAGCAGAAATAATGTTTCTGAAGTACAAGACAGAAGTTGTAAATCAACTGAATAAGAAAATTAAAAGAGTTAGGTCTAATAGAGGTGGAGAATATGGAACTCTCTTCTTTAAAGAATTATGTGAAAAGAATGGGATTATACATGAGTTTAGTGCTCCTAACACTCCACAACAGAAGGACATAGCTGAGAGGAAAAACAGAACCCTCAAAGACATGATGAATGCCATGCTTGTAAGTTTTGGGTTACCTGACCACATGTGGGGGGAAGCCATTCTTTCAGCTTGTTATATTCTTAACAGAGTTTCTCATAAGAAATTAGATAAAACTCCATATGAGTTATGGAAAGGATTCACTCCTAACATGAAATTCCTTAAAGTGTGGGGGTGCCTTGCCAAGGTGAGCTTACCAACTCCTAAGAGGACTAACATAAGACCTAAAACCTATAATACGGTGTTCATAGGTTATGCAGAAAATTCAGCTGCTTACAGATTCATGTCATTAAATGACAACTCAATTTCTGAATCTAGAGATGCAGAATTCTTTGAACACATAATTCCTTGGAAGAAACAAAACACTAGCATAGATCCTGGTCTATCTAGTGCACCTTCCACCCTGCCCAGTTCTTCTACTAGAGTGAATGAATATGTAGATGAACCAAGGAGAAGTAAAAGAAAGAGGACAGACTAGTTTTGGATCAGATTTTATTACTGTATTTTTATTGAGAACCTTGACAAAATAAATGAACAGGTAGCTTTAGTGTTCTTAATAGGAGATGATCCTAGGAATTATACAGAAGCAGTAACCTCGATAGACGCAAGTTTTTGGAAAGTGGCTATTAATAGTGAGCTGGACTTAATTATGTCCAACCATACATGGGATTTAGTGGACTTGCCTAAGGGGTGTAAACTTATTAAGTGTAATTGGATTTTTAGAAAGAAATTAAGGCTTGACGGTTCCATAGATAAGTTCTAGGCCAGACTAGTCGTTGTAGGTTATACACAGGAGAAGGGCATTGATTATTTTGACACCTATTCACCTGTGACTAAAATAGCAACTATACGAACTTTAGTTGCATTAGCAGCTATACATAGCTTGGTTGTGCATCAGATGGATGTTAAAACCACATTCCTCAATGGAGATTTGGAAGAGGAGATCTATATATAACAACCTGAGGGGTTTGTTGTTAAAGGTCAAGATGATAAGGTGTGCAATTGAAGAAGTCCCTCTATGGTTTGAAACAAGCTCCTAAACAGTGGTATGAAAAATTTCACCACACTTTAATCACGAACGGTTATGTGGTAAATGCGTCAGACACATGTCTATATTCAAAGGTGTATGGTACAGACTGTGTAATAATATGTCTATATGTGGATGACATGTTAATATTTGGAACCAAGGAGAATGTGGTGATTGAGACCAAGACATTCTTGTCATCCCAATTTGATATGAAAGACATGGGAGAAGCCGATATAATTCTTGGTATGAAACTAACCAAAACTGAACTAGGTTTCTTAATGAGCCAGTTTCATTATGTTGAGAGAATATTGAAGAAATTCAACTGCTATGATTTTCTACCTATGAAAACTCCTTATGATCCAATAGTCCACCTTAAGAAGAATGAAGGCGAGTGTGTGTCTCAAACCGAGTACGCAAAAATTATAGGAAGTGTGATGTTCCTTATGAACTACACTCGCCCGAACATAGCCTATGCAATTAGTAGACTGAGTCGCTACACGCATAACCCAAGTAGCGAACACTGGACTGCACTTTATCGTTTAATGAAATATTTGAGAGACACCATGGATTGGGGACTACACTTTGGTAAGTTTCCCGCTGTGTTAGAAGGCTATTGTGATGCCAACTGGGTGTCTGACAATGATGAAGTGAGTTCTACGAGTGGTTATGTTTTTACCTTAGGTGGAGGATCGATTTCATGGAAGTCTGGTAAGCACACATTTGCATTGCTCACTCGATTATGGAGTCGAAGTTTATTGCACTTGAGCTAGCAGGTCAAGAGGCAGAATGGTTGAGAAACCTACTGGCAAATGTGCCACTGTGGGGGAGATCAAGTGCTCCTATCTCCCTTCTCTGTGATTCTCAAGCAGCAATCGGTGTTGCTAAAAACAGTGTGTATAATGGCAAGAGGAGGCACATACGCATTAGACACAGTGCAGTTAAACAACTTTTGAAAAATGGAGTGATTTCTTTGGATTACGTGCAATCCAAAAGAAATTTGGTTGACCCTTTCACAAAGGGTTTACCCAGAAAATTAGTTCTGGATACGTCGAGGGGGATGGGCATTAAGCCCTGTCATTAAGAAGAAAATGGTGGGGTATAATGGTGGATACCCCTCTTGAGGTCAAACGAAACCACTTTCTTTCTTGATATTGTTTATCCATCCCTATAGCGTGATATTGAGCTTTGGCTCTATGAGAAATTGTAGCCCATTCTTTGGGTGGTCCTATAGAGACGGACTTGACACTTTCACGATGTGATATTGGGTTTTAGGCTTTTATAAGAGAAACTGTAGCCCTCTCTTTGGGTGGTCCTAGAGAGATGGATTTGACGGTTTCCTGATATTTATTGAGGCTTTAGCTCTTATATGAGAACCTGTAGCCCTTTTTTTCTTTGGGTGGTCCTATAAACGGACTTGACGGGTTCTTCATCTTTTTCCAGGGTTGAGCATTTTATTGCTCTTAATGGATCTATAGCCCTATGTGTGGTGGTGTTGGTGATACGCACTTGATGGATCCACCTACGTGAGTGTGGGGGTGTGGCCGCCTCCTATTAAAGACTTGGGCTTGCCTTTCTAGAGCGCTCTTGAGAAATCCTAAGGTTAGCGCAAGGCCTTATAAAAGCGCAACGCCATATCGCGGCTCAAACTTGGTTTACTAAGTTCAAGAGTACTTCACTTGGTGGATCCGTTTGTCGCCTCATTTCACTACGTATGAATTCAAATCGAAAGATATTGATACTTAGGTATTCGGCTCTTGGTGTGCCCAGAACAGAAATCATTCTAGTATGTCATTTTGAGGGGGATTCTTGGGAAAATGACTCGTACGAGTCGGATCCGGGGTTCGGGTCCGGATTCGATAATTGGATCCAGCTGGTATCTAATTTTACCTTAAGACCTCCCGACAGAATTTGGGTGAGAGGTTAGGGTTTGAGGCGACAAGAAGAGAGGAAAAGAGGGAAAGAGGGAAAGAGAAAAGGAGAACAATCACCTCCATGCCTTGAGAGATCGGCAACAGCTCCTAGCCTAGGCGACGGACTTCTGAGAGGATGACTTGGAAGAGGCGACAACCATTGGGCGTGGAGTATAAAGAAGGTTTTTCCCGAAAATCAGAGGCATGGGAAATTCGAATCCTTCTCTCATTTGATCTCTATCTCTCAATCGTCCTATTCTTCTTGGATTCTAAACTCTTTCACTTTTACTCTTTGTTCGAACTCGATTTCTGTTCTGGGTCTTCTCCGGCGACTCGACTTCTCCGGCGATGGGTGCACCTCACCGGAGGAGAGCTGCGTCACCATGAGAGAGTATCGGAACATCGATTGTGCATCCAAGATCCCCGATTAAGTCTTTAAGGCAGTGGTTTTCGACGCCGCAGCTTCGTTCGATCTTCAAAATGGAAAACTTTTTCCCTGTTTTCAGTTTCTGAAGAGCATGCTGTTATTCATTAATTAAGTTCTGGAATTAATGTTTGATTTTGAGTTAATTCTTGATAACATCATAATTATACTGTTTTAATTAGACTCTTGTTATTTGTTTTATTGGGTTTTTGTCATCCTAGTTCTGCTGGATTTATTGTAGTAATCTGGATTGTATATTCATTCGTTTGTGTAAATTAATTAAGAAGATCAGATTAGCGTTTCTGATTAATTTGCTTCTTATAGCTTTTTTTATATTTAATATGCTCATGCTTCTAAACCTCCATCATCTCTCTCTCCCACTCTCTCTTCGACTCAATCTCTCTTCGACTCTCTCTCTCTCTCTCTCTCTCTCTCTCTCTCTCTCTCTCTTCGACTCTCTCTCTCTTCGACTCTCTCTCTCTCGACTCTCTCTCTCTTCGACTCTCTCTCTCTCTCTCTCTCTCTCTCTCTCCTCTCTCTTGACTCTCTCTCTGAGCTCTCTCTCTTCTCTCTCTCTCTCTTCGACTCTCTCTCTCTCTCCACTCTCTTCGACTCTCTCTCTCTCTCTCTTCCTCTCTCTCTCTTCTCTCTTCGACTCTCTCTCTCTGACTCTCTCTCTTCGACTCTCTCTCTTCGACTCTCTCTCTTCGACTCTCTCTCTTGACTCTTCTCTCTCTCTCTCTTCGACTCTCTCTCTTCGACTCTCTCTTCGACTCTCTCTCTTCGACTCTCTTCGACTCTCTCTCTTCGACTCTCTCTCTTCGACTCTCTCTCTTCGACTCTCTCTCTTCGACTCTCTCTCTCTTCGACTCTCTCTCTCTCTCGACTCTCTCTCTTCGACTCTCTCTCTTCGACTCTCTCTCTTCGACTCTCTCTCTTCGACTCTCTCTCTTCGACTCTCTCTCTCGACTCTCTCTCTTCGACTCTCTCTCTCTCTCTCTCTCTCTCTCTTCGACTCTCTCTCTCTTCGACTCTCTCTCTCCTCTCTCTCTCTCTCTCTCTCTTGACTCTCTCTCTCGACTCTCTCTCTCTCTCTCTCTCTCTCTCTCTCTCTCTCTCTCTCTTCGACTCTCTCTCTCTCTCTCTCTCTCTCCTCTCTCTCTCTCTGACTCTCTCTCTCTTGACTCTCTCTCTCTTCGACTCTCTCTCTCTCTCTCTCTCTCTGACTCTCTCTCTTCGACTCTCTCTCTCTCTCTCTCTCTTAGACTCTCTCTCTCTGACTCTCTCTCTCTCTTCGACTCTCTCTCTCTCCGACTCTCTCTCTCTCCGACTCTCTCTCTCTCTTCGACTCTCTCTCTCTCACTCTTCGACTCTCTCTCTCTTCTCTCTCTCTCTCTCTCTCTCTCTCTCTCTCTCTCTCTCTCTCTCCCTTTTTCTATTCTTCGCCGCTTTTCGTCAACCTAGCCATCTCTCTTCCAATGTCGCCTCCTCACCCATCACTTTTCCCTTGTATTCTGTTTAATTACGCCCCCAGATTTGCTCTCCTCCCTCCGTTTCCGTTTACCATTCGGCCCAGGTTTTACTTTTATGGTTTGAGAAACAGAGAAGAGAGTAGAGGGACGAAGCACAAGAAGTTATTAACCAAATTTGGTTAACTCAAAACAAGACATACCGGAAAATTAATGAGGATTTTCAACGCAAAACCCAATGTACGGTGAAGTCAAATTTCCGAAAGATTATAATTGTACGCCCCATGTTCTCCAAGAAGAAGAAGATGGTTGCCAAGAGGCAGCTAGCGCATAGTTCGAGTCCAGCTTGGTTGGGCTCCACCTTAGAATTTGAATCAAATTGGAGCCGCCGCCGATGCTCGTTCGAATAACAAACAGAATTCGACAAAACCCACTTTCCCTAGATCTTTCCTTCTTTCCTATTAATCATAACTCCATGTAATAACGATAGTCTTGAAGTTTCAATCTCTAAATACTTTCATCGAATGTGTATTGTTACATATAGATACAATGAAGCTAGAGTCTAAGTCTCACTGGGTAATGACTCATGACAAAGCTAAAAGAAAAGAATATTTGAAGAATATCACATCTAGAAGTTAACTTAAACACAAACACTAGGTAAGAAAAAATTTCAATCTTGTAGGAGTTATGAATTTGGTATGGAAACTAAATATGCTTCTCTAACATTCCCCAACAAACTTGGTGTTCTTAGAATTGACACGAAGTGTGACCAAGAATCGAGAGAATTAACCTCTGGATAGTCCTTAATTTGGTGAAAACATCTGCAACCTGATCGACTATGGAATGTACTTCACCTGGCCGACTCTGAACTCTTTCATGAATGATGTGATAGTCAAGCTTAACATGCTTGACACAACCATGAAATACTGTGTTGGCCACAATATAAGTAGCTGAAAGATTATCACACCAGATTGTAGGAGGATCCCAAATAAACATCCAAATTCTCAAAATTAGTGCAATAACCACGTGACATCCACAACGGCCAAATCTAAGGCTCGGTACTCGACCTCAGCACTAGATCAAGCAACGTTGTTTTTTGGAAAGCCAAGAGCATAAGGATCCTACAAAAAAATACAAGAATCTATAACCAACCGGCAGTCATCTAGATAACCACTCCAGTCGGCATCACATAATATATCCAGACCGAAATCCATCCCCGGCTGAATAAGTAATCGTGAGTGAGGGTACCCTTTAGGTGGCGAAGAATACGTTTCACTACAAACCAGTGAACATCCGTCGGTGCTTGCTGAAATTGACACGCTTGGTTAATAGCATATTGAATGTCTAGGAGAGTAAGGGTCAAGTACTGTAGAGTACCCACTGTAGAATGACACTCAGAGGTATCTTCAAGAAGGATACCTGTAATTTTGAGAGTTTGCTTCTAGTGGCCACAGGCGTGGACAGGGACTTCACATCTTGGAGACCAAGGCGACTGAGAAGAGACAATGTGTACTTGGACTGAGATAGATGAGTGTCGGTATTGCTGCGATGAACTTCATTGCAAAGAAAATGCAAAGGAGCAAGGTCTTAACCCAAAATTCTTTCTGGGGACTAGAAATAATAGTATCAATCTCTCTGGAAGTGCTGCCAGCAATTATAATATCGTCCACATACACTAGAATATATACTGTGAAGTTGGCATTCTAGTAAAATAGAAGAGACGAATCTGCCTGTGAAAGAACAAAACCATGAGTTATAAGAGTGGAGGTGAGTTTATAATACCAGGCCCGTGAACTTTGCTTTAAACCATACAGTGGCGTCTGAAGGCGACAAACTGGATGAGGCCGAGATTGATCAATAAACCTCCTCTATCAACGATCCATTTAAGAAGGCATTGCTGATGTTGAGCCGTCGGATGGGCCACCCTTTACTAATAGCCAAGGTAACAACAGCCCAAACTGTAACCGGTTTTACAATTAGACTGAAAGTTTCGAAATAATCTTGTCCTTCTCTTTGATTAAAACTTTTCGCAACTAAACGATCCTTGTATCTGTCAATGCTGTCATCCGACTTCGTATTCAGACGAAATACCCATTTGCGCCCAATGGCACGTCGCCCTGTGGTAAAAAAAGAGTGGTGATAACAGTACCGCCAAATTTTACTATGAGGGTTTACAGCATGACGTGGCGTCGTCATTGGCAGTCCAAATAAGAGATAAAATAGGAACTATCTTCATATTCTATAGGTAAGCCTAAACCCTAGACCTTGTCTGGACTACCAACTAGGCTACCAGCAGGACAACCACATCAGGATGTAAAACTCACAGTACTGAAATCGTCTTTCTAAAGAAAAAACAAGTCTCCAAGTGTTGTTAGCCAAACGAGCACTAAATTCAGATTGCATGACCACACGCCATTCCACGTGTTTCATAGCTTGACCGTAACAAGTTGGTTTAACTGGCAAAGGATTAAGGGCAGGGGTATGACGAGTAGATGTGTATGCCTTGGGTTTGAGGTGACCAGTCATTGAGCGAGTGGTCATAAGATGAGTAGCTAGTGGGGCCAGTGGCCGAGCTGCAGATGGAGGTGTTGGGCAAAATACGTAGGAGATGAGGAAGAGGGTCTTGTGTCAGGGGACTCTGCACTAGACTGCATGGGAGAGAACAAGGGCACATTGTCGGCTATAGGAGGATAGGCCATTGGAGGACCTTGAGGCGGTGGAGATCAAGACAAAATTGGAGCAGCATGAGTGGAACTAGACAACAGAAGGGGCAACAAGTTTACTGGACTGGTTTGTGTAGTGTGTGGGACAGGTGTTGGAAGTAAGGGATCCTTGTAGAGCGAGGGACAGGTGTTGGAAGTAAGGGATCCTTGTAGAGCGAGAAGATCACACTGCGGTTGATGTAGACAAGACCTGTATGAGGATCAAAGCACTTAAAATTGTTATGATTAGACGAATAATGGAGAAAAACACAAGGCCTGGATCTGTCTTCTAATTTAAGAGAAGAGTAAGTACGCAAAAGAGGAAAGCACAAACAACCAAAAATATGTACTGGCTTCTTATTAATTAAGAATTTATATGGAATTTTGAAAGACAAAAAAGGAGTGGGAAGGCGATTAATTAGATAAGACATAGTGGAAAAAGCCAAGTTCCAATGCAGTTTAGGCATAGATACCTGGGCAAGCAATGTAAGACCCATCTCAAGTATGTGTTTGTGCTTGCGCTCGGCTATACCATTTTACTGTGGAGTGTAAGGGCACAAAATTTTGTGATAAATGCCAGATTGAAAAAAAGGTGCTTGAAGTTGGAGGTAACAAACTCAGCCTCCATCTGATTGAAAGAATTTAGTTTTAGAAGAAAATTTGTTTATAACCAGGTCTTTAAAGTGAACAAAAGAAAAGAACACTTCTGATTTTACTTGGAAAAATTTAATCCAAGTAAATTGACTGAAATTATTAATGAAGGAAACATAGTATTTGAAGCCATTAAAAGATGTCACCGGGCATGGACCCCACATATCCAAAGAAATTGTGTGTAGTTGGGTCGGAGCTCAAGTCGAACGCATAAGAAAAGGCAAATGAGTATATTTAAACACTCGACAAGCATTGCAACACGCTAGTATTCTTGAATTTGGAAACTTCAATGTTTAAAAAACGAAAACATTGTAAACTACCTAACTACTCAGATGACCTCAACATTTATGCCAAAACGAAAATGGAGATTTAGTAGAAAAAAAACACCACAGAGATGTAGTGTAATCGACGGGCGTACAATCCATTCTTATTCTGCCCAGTGAGCAAGGTTCTTCCTATAATGGCTTCTTGTACATAAAACCATCAAAATTAAATGTAAATGAACAATTACGATCGGAAGTGAGTTTGAAAACCAACGACAAATTCTTAAGTGATGAAGCAACATACATAATATCTCTAAGTGATAAAGAAGGACTCAAATTAACTTTACCAACAGACGAAATAGCCAGACCTGAACCATTGTCAAATGCGGCATACAGGTGACTCTAAGTCATGTGTGATGCATCGCTGGTGATATGGTGGGAGGTGCCAGAGTTTGTGTACCACGCTGAGTTGAGAGTAGGATCCATCTGAGCAGAGTACACTTGAGGGGCAGCAAGTTGTGGATAGGCAATATTAAAGCAATGATGGCACTGAATCGTACTATGCCCAGTCTTTGAACAGATTTGACAAACAAGCGGAGGAGCAATATATGTTCCAGCATTCTGTCCACTGTCATTACCTCAACCAGAATTCTGATTTCTGCCACGGTTTCCACATCCATGACCTTTAGGCTGCTGAGGATCACGACCGCCACGAGAAGCTATGTTGGCTTGCAAGAAAACAATGTTGTCGACGACTTTTGCCTGCTCATTCATCTGAAGGTGATGATCTTGAGTTAATAAAAAAGTGTGAAGATGATCAAAACTCACAGGGACATCTCTGCTAGTGATGCTATGGGCAAAGGTTCCCGAATCTGGTCTGAGGCCATTGAGAACACAATGCATGACTGGGCTGTTGTCAAGCGGCTGACTGGAAGCAGTAAGGTCATCAATGATTCTTTTGATGACATCAAGATAAGCCGTCATGGAGAGCATGCCTTTCTTGAGGGTTTGCAGTTGCAGCAGAGTGCAGTCTCGAATAAGGTTGCAACTATCCATCTCTAGATCGTTTGATCCAAAACATACCACTGCAAGTAGGCTGTATTTGGCTCGAGCTCACCACATGTGATATTGGGGAGGAATTGATGAGGAAGAATCGAGCCATCAACAAAACCTATGACCTGCTGGTTTTTCAGAACTGGTTGCATCTACTGCACCGGAGTAAGTAGTTCTGGCGATCAAACTTGATCGAGACGTAGTGAGAGATGTTATTCACCATGAGGTTGATTCGACCAATAAACTGACCTAGGTAGAACGACCGACCACGAGGTGAGGAACTAGGATTGAATACATGTCGGCATGGTGGAAGAGTGATCAGACTCGGTGGCCATGGAAGAAGATGATCGAGGATCGGAATAAAGAAGTGTACGGCGACACAAGGAGAAGAAAAAAAAATTGGAACTATGGTTTGTGTCCTTGGGCCGGCCTGATACCATATAAAGTTTCAATCTTTGCATACTTTCATTGAATGCGTAGTGTACATATAGAAACAATGAAGCTAGAGTTTGAGACTGATTAGGTAACCAACTCATGGCTTAAGTTAAAAAAAAGAATATTACATCCAGAAGTCCTAATAGGAAAGAGTTTCAATCTTGGAAGAGTCATGAATTCGGTATGGAAACCGAATTTGCTTCTCTAACACTCTCCCTCTTTCCCGAAAATCTCATTAATTCCTGACTAACCTTTACTCTGAAGAGAAATAAGTTAATAACTGTCGATAAGAGGACAATTGAGAGCCTAGCAAGAGAAGATAAGTGTTCAATTTTTTCTTCCATAGAGATTTGAATGGTTCAAGTATAATTCTTTAATCTCTTATATTCTTACTCGTATCTTTAGTTTCGGTTGTAATAACAGTTTAGCCAGTCAATCGAATTTGGCAATATAGTCAAAAAAGCTGAATCGTTACACTTGGTTTATAGTTCTTTATAATTTTTTTATTCTGTTTAGTCTCAACTATCCAATAATAATTGTTATTAATTAGTCATTACTTAGTAATCTGTTTTTCTTCAATTATCCTCTGAATTTTTTATTTTTTAATGTGGTATTACCGTTTGAGTAACTTATCTCTAGGAATGTAAAACTTAGTTGCTACTTGCTTTCAATTTCCAATGATTTAAATATAAGCTATTTATTTTCAATTTTCATCTCTGTTATGTTTTTCTTTTGTTTTTCCCTATGTTGTTCAAGGCAAAGTTTTAGAAACCAAACCCGTCATTAAACTGGTAATGAAGTTAGTTTGGACAAACAGGGTTAGACCAGTGGTCAATCAGGTTATACCAATAGTTGAACCGTTACTTGATTATTCATTTGAATGACTTAGGTTTTGATGTTTTTGTACTGTGAAAATGATTTGCCGTTATGGTTAGTGGATTCTAGGCATTTCAAGAGGTCTTAGGTTCTTTTGACACTTTTATCCCTCCACTTACCTACGTGCTTGAATTGGACCCAGTTTGATCGGATCGGTTTAAGATTGGACTGGACCAGCTGGCCGCTTCTGACGGTTTAGGATGAAAACTGGTAGCTTTTAAAAAGAACTGGAAAAATATCTTGTTCTGGTTCAAACCAGACGGTCTGGTTTGGTTTTCAAAACACTGGTTCAAGGTGTTAAAATCATTAGGTTTCCTTTTAATTTATTTTCAAGTGCCTTTTTATTAAGAAAACCCATTATAGATGTTGTTCGATTGCTTCATACGTACTATTAGCTTATCATAATAATGGGAAACATCCATAAGTATTCCTATACAACTTAATGCAAGAAATTTCTAAAGTAAATCATATTTCTAATCTTCATGAAACAAGAAGCAATATAAAATACGGCAAATTTTTATCTGACCTTATTACATCAATTCAAGCAACATAACTTACAGAATGATCCTCTTGTTCTTCTAAGATCTGATTTCTTCAGTTATTCAAGGTTAGAGACCAAGGACGGTATTTATAGGCATCATTTGACTATGACGAATGATTAATGCCAAAAGGTTACCAAATCTATTAAATACAGATTTAAATTTTATAACTAGTATGCATCTCTTAATACGTCTTTTGAAACATTTTTCATAATATAAAGAACAATGATATCACTACTGCCAAATTTTACTGTGAGGATTTACATAGTAATGTGGTTGTCCTCGTGACAGCCTAGTTGGTTGTCCAAATAAGGTTTAATGTTTAGGTTTACCCATAGAATAGGAAGATTAATCCGACTTTATCTCTTACATGAACTGCAATGTGGATGCCACATGAAGATGTAAACTTGAGCAGTAATACTAGGCAGTACTTGTATCACCTCTGTAATGCAAATATTTTTAATTTATTAGAAAATATTACATGTATTTAATGCATTTTCTAATTATGAAAATTATTTTTCATTTAAAAAGGAAAACGGTACATGCTCTCACTTGATGCATAATTGACTACTTCAACATGAAACAAAACACATGAATCATAGTGATATGTCCACTAAAGATGAGTAACATCTACTATATATTACGATGTATTTTGTTTCTGTTGTTTTTATGTGGCAACATAACATAATGAATAAACCCTATGTTTATTGTTGGTCCAATGAATTATATTATTTTACAAAAAATATAGTTGTGCACATGAATATGAGAAAATATCATAAAGCATAAGAGTTTTATAGATAAACTGAATGTAAATACACAATTACCAAGTGGAACCAAGTCCATTAATTTTCAACATGATCCTTGAATCTCAATGGTGGTATACCTTTAGTTTATCAATCACCAACTTAGTTCTAATGTTCTCAATGACCACTTTCTTTTTTTAACACTCTCTTGTGGCTAAAAACTTAATGAAGATGTGTTTACTTCGACTCTCACTCTTATTATTGTTAGCGATAAAGGCAATAACTGAGTTGTTGCAAAAAATTCTCAACAGCCTAGAAATAGAATCCATTACTCTAAACCCAGAAATGGAACTCTGAAGACATACACCATGACGTGTAGCCTCAAAAGAGGAGACGAACTCGACTTCCATAGTTGAAGTGGCAGTCAAAGTATGCTTCACACTTCTCCATGAAACAATTCCACCAGCCATAATGAATATGTACCCATTCATTGTCCTTAGAATGGGTTTAGTTTTTTTAGAGACATTATTAAGATTTGTTAGTCTTTTGGGATTTATTTATAAGTCCATGTTGCAGTGGACTAATATGCAATTATGTAATATTTGACTATTATAATCAAGAGATCTACTCCTTTGGACCCATTAGGCCAGAATAACATAGAACCCTGAAATCTGAATCTCTTTGTTTTCCTCTCTCCTCTCCTTGTCCCCCTTTCTACCTCTTCTAAACCTTTATTCACCCTTTTCTTTCTCATTTTCCCTCTTTTAAACTCTAATTCCTTGCCACTACAATTTGAATCTTAACTTGTTAATTACTCACACACAAACACATACACACATATTCATAAAACACACACACACACACACACACAGAGATTCACACAAATACACACACACACACACAAAGACATTAACTCACACAAACACACACACACACACACACACACTCTCTCTCTCTCTCTCTCTCTCTCTCTCTCTCTCTCACACACACACACACACACACACACACACACACACAACAAAGAAAAGTTGTTCCAGATTGTTGTAACAGGTATCATGTTAGAATTGGAAGTTCCACAATGTGTCACAAGCATATTCAAAATTATGGACCCAAAGTTAAAATGTATGTAGATAATGTCTTAAGTAATTTACAACCTAAATAAATCTACTCTTTGTATAAGAGAGTGCACATGACACTGCACAATGTTTGGGAAAAATGGATTAGACCCTAATGAAATTAAAAATTTAGGGAAATGATGTATTTTATCTTGGTCATATGTAGTTAGATCATCAAATTTTAATGTTAATTCTTTGGCTAAAAAGACATCTTTAGAACATTATGTCACAAGAGTTTCTCATCCCTAAACTAATGTACTCTTTTGGAAGCTTTAGTTTTTCAATTAAAAAAATCCTTATTCTAAAAATGACAAGGATTAGACTACTTGATATAAATAAGTTGTACTATAATCTGACCCATTCCAGGTTTTGGAAAAGATAATTAACATTTTCGGAATCACAATACTGGTTGGGTTCTGGTTGATTCGACCTAAAATCTGTTTGATGAGACTAGTACAGTTTACTAGTGAAACACTAAGAAGAAGGTATTGACTTATTTACAAGTATCTATAATGCCACTAGCGTAGAGATTTGATATTGTGTATTAAGATGCATATAAACATATCTTATATGACAATGTATTTTGATTTTATCAATAGTAACACTTGGTTTGACACAGGTTCACCAAAACCGACCGTGCCTCTAGTTTGGCAGTCAGTTTTATGTCAAATAATCTATATTGTATAAGTAAATGCCTAATTTTTATAAATCTTTGTGAAGGCCCAATTTCTGTGTATATTAATGAATCATTTTTGGGCTAAAGACTTTCCACTAGTGTGTACAACGAAAGGGCATTAGTATTTCGTTTATAAAACCCTGTGTCAATATCTATGGCTGACGCCTATGTGGAAGAAAGGTGACAACTATGGTAGGAGAAGGAAGCAGCGTTCGTAAGTTCTCACCTGAAATATATGGCATTCGAGAGGAAACGACTCTATGTGGATAATCTATATATGCATATATATCATTTTTAACTCTAAACAGGAGCAAACACATCCTAATTCCTTCTCCTTAATCTAGTTAAAAATGCACATAACCAAAACTTTATTGCTTCATATTTTATCTTATTGTGTAATGATGTATACATTTGATGATAAGAAGTAAAAGATAACTTTTCCGTAGTTAATTTACATATGATTACAAACATACTCCACTAAGTAAACCCCATCTTTGTGAGGATGACGAGACTTATCCTACTTACTATTTGTATACACCCTGCCTATTTTTGCCGGTCAATTAGAAAACCAATTTATTATGTTAGGCCATGTAAGTTTCACCAATAACACAACATGTATTTCAAAGTCGGGCCTAGGTTTTATCCCTTAAAGACAAGACGAGTGCGGACACATTTCTTTTCTGTCCATGCCTGAATCCTCCATGCATTTAACATAATAGTTCTAATGTGTTTTTGAACTGTATAAAAATAAAATATTGCGAAAAAGAAACATAGAATATGAATATTATAAACTAAAGTATTTTTTTAGTTCTCTCTCGTTGTTTTAATTATATAATTTTTTTTTAAAGATTGTGCATAAGTCATTGAGGTGAGGCAATAGGTTTGGGGTCTGATAGATATGTTTCCTTCTAAAGGATTATAACTCTAAGAAGGGAACAAGCTTTTTCTCAATTATTCGTTATTTATGATTACAAAAATCACTAAATATAATACTTGTTGGATGGATTAGAAACATAAATTATTCCAGAAAAGGAAAAATAAAAATGATAAATAAAGATTCAGTCTGTTCAGTATTTCAAAAGAAGTTGAGAGAGAAATCCTCTATGTTTCATTAGTACCTGAACCACTTAAGTATGAGTAATATACAAGGGTACGGCTCACCTTTGAAGAATTGAGAAGGAGATTTATCTAATTAACACTGGTCAAAACGCGAGGTGGGTTCCCATCAACTGAATCAACGAAATATTACAGGACCAAAGAACGTAAGTCATTCAGTATTTACAGATGAAGAGTTAGACATGAAGAAACAATAGAAATAACAGACCTTTCGAACAATCATCAATTTCGGGTTTAGAGCATATATTCAAGCATTGGAGGGAGTTGAGGGGACCGTAAAATATTGCAGAAATGCCCATAGCTGATCACATTCAAACTCATATAATTATTTTAGAAAAAATAAAATTAAATAAATTCTTATTAAAATATAAAGACTAAAGAGATGAGTAAACCTCAAAGATGAGTAAACCATGAAACAAACCTATAAAAAATAAA
This sequence comes from Aristolochia contorta, assembly GCA_022405105.1. Taxonomy (NCBI): domain Eukaryota; kingdom Viridiplantae; phylum Streptophyta; class Magnoliopsida; order Piperales; family Aristolochiaceae; genus Aristolochia; species Aristolochia contorta. The sequence continues at coordinate 23,246,419 of CM039665.1, forward strand.
GTTTGTTTTAATATAATATGGCATGAATCAAAAATATCTTGTCATCAAATGAAAGCAGAAGAAAACACAAAAATGAGTCTTCAAATCTTTGTTAGTAGCATATTTCACAATGCTCTTATTGCTATGAATTTGATGATTCTAACAAAGTACTACTTAGTTTACTTCTTAGCTCTAACTCATTTTCTTCTGAAAAATTCCAAAGAATAGTCCCTATCATGGTCCATGCCAGTGTAATACCAACAATTAGTAATCAAACGAAAGTTTACAATGACTGAAGACAACTAGAGAGCATCAAAGGGTTATTTTCTTCAGTGTTGCATTACAAATATGTTAGGGTTTATTGGAATTACGGGTCACCCATGGGCTTTAAGATGAATTTTGTCAAATTAATGATTTGCTAGTCTTTTGGGAATTATTTGTAGGTTTATGTTGGAATAGCTAATATGTAATTATATAATATTATCGTTATTATTAAAAATAAGGGATCTACTCCGCTAGATGATTAAGCCAGAATAACATAAAACCCTAGTATATGAATCTCTTTCTTTGCCTTCCATTATTTTTCAAACCCTCATTCTTCGTCTTCTTCCTCATTTTCCCTCTTTTCAACCCTAATTCCGCACTGTTACAAATTTGATTCATAACACTTCAAAGAAAGCTTTTTTCTTGCTCAGGTTTTCTAGCAGAAGTGATTTCAGAGCCGTCTTCTCAGAACATTTTTCATGGACTGTTTTCGTCTCTTGGAAGTCCAAGCCCATCATAGTAAAGAGAGTATTTTTCTCTTTTTCTTCCACCACTCCAGTTGTCAGACTCGTCAGAAACAGTTTGCATGAAGCTTCGCTAGTTGTACTGTTGGCCATATTTAGCAGATTCAAGTGTGATAGGGATCATGGAGCCATCTTCATGGAACGTTTTCTAGCAACTGGAGCTGCCTCCAGGAAATCCAAGACCATCATAGTGTAGGGGATACTGTTGTCTTTAGTTTTCACTAGTTCCTCTAGAAAGACTTGTCGGGAAGAAGTTTGAATCCTCAAAATTTACTACTTTTACCATTTTTCATTGAATAATGGGTTGTCTGGCCTCAACATGAAGTTGTGCCCATCTTTGGGTCCTTTTTCTCCACAACTTGGGAGCCATTAATCTGATATCCATAGATATTTAACCTTTGCACTAGGTTCAATGTCAAGTTTGTTTCATTTTGAAAACCAATTGCTCTAAGACCTTCGAAAAGTGCCTAAAATTTGATATATAGCATATTCCTGAACTAATAAAAATTCAAATTTACAAACTCAGCCCCAATCTGCAACCATTCTTCTCGATTTCAAAAGTTTTTTCCAGCTAAGCATCTCAAGAGTGAATACTGTGGTATTCTGCATTGTTAGGCGACCGAAATCGACGTAAAAACTTTTCTCTCCCCGAACCTCTCTCGACAATCATTTTCTTGAGTGATCTTTCCAATTTTAATCGATGTCTAACTATTCTCTTCCTCGGGCCGCTATTCTTCGGTTTCCACCGACCCACTGTCCCAGAGAAACCTCGCCAAAGCTCTACTTTGGAAGTTCAACCTTGAAACAATTAGGGTTTCGGCGAGGGAAGATAAAGTGACGATGAATTTCTAGCCAACTGTTAATCAGGCTCTGAACAAACCAGACCGGCAGTAAAACCAGTCCCGGGCCTTTTTTGAGGTATTTCTTATTTTTCACTATTGAAATACCAAAAAAAAAAAAAAGGAAAAAGAGAGTAAAAATGAAAAAGAAGGGTGAGAAAAAAGGTGCAAAAAACGAGATAAATTTTCAAAAGAAAGGACGAGAGATTATATTGGATTTTCTTTGCTTACATGATTGTTCCAGATTTTATTTTTCCCAACATTTGTTTATTTTTAAATTGATAATTAGGTTGGCTCAATTGCAATGAAATTTTTTTTTGTGACAAGACAATATGGCAAACCTCTCAAAGTGGATAGATAAATTAGACGTTACCCTTAACGGGATAAGAGCTACAACGCTTTGCAAAGAGTCCTTTCTCTTCAACCATCCAAACGTTTCTATGAAACAACTCATGCTAATGCAGAGTTGCAAGACCTTCTTCATTTATCATCGATGGTCGAGCCACAGGTGTAACGCTCTTTGACAGCCATACCATCACTTCCTTTTATTCTCATGTTGTTGCCTGTGCTTGCATGGCCTCCACTATTCTCAGGCTTTCCTCATTATCCACAACTCCCATATGCCGCACTTGTCGTCGGCGCTCCCACTTGAGCAATCTAGTGAACCTGTTCTAGTGTTGAAGCTTAATCCCATAGATGATCTTGTTCCAGAATTAGTTGTTGATCAGCCCCTACCAAAAGATTCGCCACCATATTACCAGGCTGACTGGTCCAAAATGATCCCTCAAAATGACGACTCACCACCACTAGTCCAATGAGATTCGTCATTTGAAGTTTATCAACCAGAGTTAACAATTCCAGACATTGTTTCAATTTCTCCAAGGAAGACCATTAATCGTTACTCGTTTGATGGTTCTTTACGACCACATCGTCCAGGTTTGCAGGAGTCAGTGGGATTGTGCCACCATAGCAAGTGCCACCGCCTTAGCTGGATCCCGCGACCTTAGCTGAGCTATCATCATTGTTGGATCTACCGCCTTTACTAGGTCCACATCAACAACTTCTCCACCAGAAAACTTCTTTCATTCTTTGGGTTTTTATGAGAAAGTCCACCATCTTTATCGATAGTTTTTCGGACACTTGTTTTGTGAAGCTGCTCGCTTCCGGTTAGTATTGGTTAAATTTCATGAGTCGCACTTCATTTACCCTCACATCAACAAGACATGCTTCACAACGATGTTGACTTGCCTACAAATGAGAAAAAATATGTCTTAGTTAATTGTTTTGTTTTAAAGGGGGGGGAGTCTTTTTTCTGCGAACCTGAGGAATAAGGTTTATTTCAAGGGGGTGGAATGTTATAGATACCTTTGAGTTTATTGGCATTACAGCCATTCATTGCCCTTATGATGAGTTTATATTTTTTATGGGCATTATTACGATTTTTTAGTTTTTGGGAATTATTTGTAGTGCATGATGGAATGGACTAATATGCAATCAAGAAATATTTTAATTATTAGAATTAAGAAATCTACTCCTCTAGACCAATTATAAAACCTCGACATCTATATCACTTTGTTTCTCATCTCCTCTCTTCTTCCCCTTTCTTCCTATTTTAAAGCTTTATTCTCACTCTTCTTCCTCATTTTCCCACTTTTAAAATCTAATTTCATGCCCCAGCAAATATCAATGATACCACTAGCAAAGAGATTTGATATTGTGTATTAAGATGCTTACATAAACATATCTTATATGACAATGCATTTTGATTTGTTCAATAGTAATACATGGTTCGGCTCGGGTACGCCAAAACCAACCGCACCACTAGTTTGCCGATAAGTTTGCTTTTAGGATCGTGTGATCTTTGCGTTTTGTAGTTTCCTTTTATGTTTTTTCAAATATTAATAGCATAGTAATATCAATCACAACCTGTCACCTAGTGCGGTACAATTTCTTTGCCCGATTATGTTTTCGGCTTTCCGTTTTCTCCCGTTTATGTTTTCGGCTCTTCCGTGTTTGTCCGATCACCGTTTTGCCCGATTAAGTTTTGTCTCTTCCAATTTCGTCTCTTCTGTTTTCGTTCTCTTCCAATTTCGTCTCTTCTGTTTTCGTTCTCTTCCAATTTCGTCTCTTCTGTTTTCGTTCTCTTCCATTGCCCGATTGGTTTCGTTACCGTTTCCCAGTATTTCCGATTAGTTCTGTTTCGGATTATTTTCGTTCTTTCCTGATTACCATTTTCGCCTTCCCTTCCGTTTTCGCCTACCCTTTCATTTTAGCCTTTGTTTCTACCATTTTTTGCCTTCGTCTCTTCTGTTTGTGCCTTCATCTCTTCCATTTTACCTTGTCTCTTCCATTTTCGGTGAGTTGTATCTCGATGGTCGCCTGGTCAGGAAACGGCTGGAGTCTCTATTGAACGGAGCCTGGGCGGTCAGGAAACGGCTGGAGTCTCTATTGAACGGAGCCTGGGCGGTCAGGAAACGGCTGGAGTCTCTATTGAACGGAGCCTGGGCGGTCAGGAAACGGCTGGAGTCTCTATTGAACGGAGCCTGGGCGGTCAAGAAACACGATACATCCATCATTTGAACTAGAAACGGAGAACTAGAATAAAAAGAAATTACAGAACACGGGATCTCGTCCAAACCTCAAAGCAAGAATCACTACCCGAAACCTTACCTGAAATGGATTTACACGTCCCGCCCACAGCCGGATGGTCTAAGAGCTTTTAGGAGAACAGATTTTAGGGTTTCTCCGTAAGCTTAAATAGTTTAAACTTCATTGCTTCAGAGAATCGCCGAAGACTTTTATCCTATGTAGAGGAGTTATTTACGGACGAGCCCTCATGCCTCGGTTGCTCGTGCCACACATGTCACTGATCCTCTAAACTGGGTGTTTTGGACCTGTTTTGAAAATTGACAGATTTTGAACCAACAAATTTACCCGATAACCTGCACTGTTCACTAAATCTCAACATGGCAACATGGAAAATAAACTTTGGTTAGACTCGGTAGGGTAGCCGGGTCAGAAAGTAAAATACATTATAGATTCCTTTCTTAGGAATTTGTTGAAATCTATCATGGGTAAAATACAAGAATTCTGTCACCTGGAAGATAGTTTTTGTCTTTTTATTCAGTGGAATAGATATAAAAAAATTTCTTGCATAAAAATATGTAACTTTATAAACAAAAACATAATTCACAATAGTTGCGGCATTGATCTTGTAGGCGCACACACTCACACGCACACACACACACTCTTTAGACATTTAGTTTATTTAATAAACACGTATGCAATATGTTACAGAAGAGTATTAATTATTGCTTAATAAAAAACATAATAGCAATTTAACTCGTATTGCAAATATGTTATTTGGCAAATGTTATGTATAAAACTCTAAGCCAATGAGTTATTAAATTCAATAACTCAAATAAGAAGTCAAAACTCTAAGCCAATGAATCATTATAATCAACAACGTAACTCAGATAAGACATAGCTCTCTATCCTTGTTATGTATAAACCAATTAGTCATTATACTCAATTGTTATGACAAAAGATTAAAGAATTAAAATAATTATACAAATTAAATAGGAGGGAGCATATTTTTAAAAACTTTTATATAATCATTATTATACATTTTTATTAATTTTACCAATTAATTTATCAAACGGATAAGTAAAATATTATTTTTGGCTATAATTTTTTATATTTGAAAAATGATTTCAGTACTGTGAGTTTTTACATCTTGATGTGTTATAATTTGATTTCCATGTTATTTGGAATTTATTTAGCTAGTTGAGATGCAAAAGTATGGATATGAAGATTTATATGTTGATATAAAATTCATTTCTATTTGATTTGGTTTTGGTTTTTAATTATTCATTTTTCTTTAATTTCATGTAATGTTTTATAAGTTATTTTATTGCATTACTTTGATTGGATTTATGTATTTGAATGTGAAAATTAATTTTAATTATATAGTTTACAAAATCCCCAAAGGGTAATGCAAATTATATTTATTAAATTAATTTAGTGGGTATTTATTTATATACAATTTTGCTTTGTGTATTATACTAATCTTATTATATGATTAGCAAAATCCCCAAAAGTTAATGTAAGTTGTATAATTAAATTAGTACATTGCAAATTAATTCATATGAATCCCCAAAGGGTAAGTATGAATTAATTTGTTTGTTTGTTTATTTGTAATGTTATTGTTTGTTATGGGTTGAATGATTTGCCTAGAAACTCTAGATGATTGAGGTAATTGTATTTTTATATATCTCCTCCCAAATCGTGAAATATGCCTGGATGACAGGAATATCAAGTATTGGACATTAATTTGCTAAGTCCCTAACGAAAAACGTACTTGATGGAACAAATTATGTCAACTGGTCACAACGGGTTGAATTGATGCTACAAAGCTATAGGTTTGATAGAATTATCAAAGTGGATACTCCCCCTTAGAGACTTTCTTGAGTGAGCTGCACCAATAATTGTGAAATAGTTTAAGAAAGACTTTAGGAAATTCAAGCAATGGGATGATGAGAATGAAATTTCTTGATCACATATTCTTGATTTTCTTAGTGAAAATCTCTCGATAACTTATTTTCATGTCCCCACTGCAAAAGAGATTCGTAACCGACTTGAGGCTACGTATGGGAAGAAGTCATCTACTCATGCCAAGTGCGAAGAAAACCTGGATGTGAGAAACATGTAAATGGCATGCTTGTTGTAGTAGATGAGTTGCAGTACCAATGGATAAAGAGACTACAATGATCACCATTGTGAACTCTTTACCAAAATCTTGAAAATACAGTCAAGATTTTTTCTTTCTGTCCAAGACGAAGTGGACGATTTCTGAATTGGTGAATAATATTGATAACCAGTCTGAGACGCACAATTCAGGTATTGTTTTGAAGCTGAAGAAGAAAAACTTTAAGAAGGGAAAGAATTTTCTGTTTCAAAACTTTAAGGACAAAAATGTTAATCAACAGAGAGTTGAAATACATGCCAATCAATGTGTATATTGTTTCTGCAATAAGCTGGGGCATATTAAGAAATATTGTAGAGCTTTGAAAATGATGTAGGTGGAACAACAAGGGAAAACTAGATTTCAAGGAGCTAAGAAAGATAGAGGAAGGTGCAAGCTTTATTTGTTTTTATGTTCCTTCTATGAGGAGAAGTGTATTGTTTGTAAGAAATGAAACCTTACATTATTTTAAGACCCTCAAATTTGAGTAATAATTGTCACACGAATGAAAATCAAAACTTTGCACTCCGATTAAGGTGGAGAGTATTGTTTAAAGGTATTCTTGGAATTTTGCAAGTGAAATGGGATTATTATTATGTTTAACAAGCCTTATACACTTGAACAGAATTGTGTAGCTGAAAAGAGAAACCGAACTTTACTGTAGATGGTTCAATCTATGATAGAATTTGCAAATTTGCCAACTTCCTTTTGGGGTGAAGTACTATTAAAAACTACCTATATCTTAAACAGAGTGTCTTCAAAGTCGGTTGAGACAACACCGTATGAGGTATTGTAAAACAAAACTCATAGTCTTAACCATTTTAAAGTATAGGGATGTGTTGGTCTTATTTTGAATCTTGGTCCTAAGGATAAATTGAAGACTGAGACTAGAAAATTTTCATTTATTGGGTATCTTGAACATTCAAAAGAATATAAGTTATATGATCCCAAGGAGAAAGTGATTATTGAAAGTAGACATGTAAAATTCATTGAGGATAGATTTGATTGTAATGAAGATCTAGGTACAAAGTCACACTTGGAAGATATTGTGGAAATATCCTCCCCTATATCTCCTTCTAATAAAAAAGATTCCACTCAAACGAACATTCGAAGAGGTACTAGAGAGAGAAAACCTAGTCAACATTTATCGTCTTCTGATTTGTACACATATGTTGGAGAAACTTATGAAAGAATAAGGTTGAATGAGGGTGCTATTGATCATTCCACTTATGAGCAAACACTCATTGATGTGCACTGCGACAAATGGCAATTGGCAATTAAAGAAGAGATGGACTCCATGTATAAAAATAGAGTTTGGAAACTATTTATGTTGCTGAATCGGTTAAGCTCATTATGTGCAAGTGGTTAAACTCATCGGTTAAAGTGTTTTGCTCAACAATATTGGATCGATTATGATGAAATGTTCTCTCTTTTGCATGTAAACAGCCTGATACAAACTCTCTTGTACTTGCTTGCATATTGTGACTACGACTTGTTCCAAATGGATGTTAAAATTGTTTTTCTTAATGAAGATTTAGACATGGAAATTTATATTGAAAATATTCATGGATTTATTAGCACTGGAAATGAATTGAAGGTGTGTAAACTGGAAAAATCAATTTATGATTTGAAACAAACCTCAAGACAATGGAATATCAAGTTCAATAAAGCAGTCAAAGAGTATGGATTTACACAGAATTCAAAAGATCATTGTGTTTTTATAAAAATGGTGGGAGACCACATTGCTTTTATTACTTTATCGTAGTTGATATTTTATTAACTGGGAATGATATTTAATTACTCCAAGGTATAAAGACATGGTTATTTAAACATTTGATATGAAAGACATTGGGGAAGTTTCTTATATTCTCAGTATTAAAATTCTGTTGAATAGGATTTTGCTAAGATTGAATTTATCTAGAGAAAAGTATATAGACACCCTTTGGATCGGTTTCATTTGTTCAATTGTATTGAAGGTAAAGTACTTTAAGATAGCACTGAAGAGATGAGTCAGATGGATTGTCCTTCTCGATTCAAAGATAAGTTGGACGAATCGAAATATACATATACCTCTATTGTGGCAAGTTTTATGCTTTTATGTGTACAAGACCTGATTTTGCTTATGATGTTGGGGTTCTTAGCCGGTTTCAGGCTAATCCAGGTTTTTCACTGGTAAGGAGTTAAGTAGATGATGCATTATCTGCAATGAACTAAGTCATATGGTTTGAACGTATCTGGCGGACAAATTGGAATTAATTGGTCATTCTAACTCAGATTATCAAAGATGTATTGATACCCGCAAGTCTACTTCCGGTTTTATCTTTATGTTTGGCGAAGGTGTCATTTCTTGGAAATGCAAGAGGCAAGACTATGTGGCGCAATCAACCATGGAGGTAGAATATGTAGCTATGAGCTTAGCTACAAGGGAGGTTGTCTATCTTCCCAAAGTCTTGCAGAGTCTCCAAGTGGAAGACTGTGTGGAGCGGCCTATCCCTCTCTTTTGTGACAACGCATTTGCTATTGATATCACAAAAAAATCTGAAATGTCACTCCAAGGCTAAGCATATTGAATACTACTACATACGAGACATGCTGAGGAAGGAGGAAGTTGTTTTCAAAATAGCCTCTCCGAACAACATAGCCGATCCATTAACTTAGTGCCTTCCCATGACCAGTTTCACTGTCCATGTGGGGAGCATGGGTTTAATTTGTTTGTAATTATGAGACCAAGTGGGAGAACATTGTTTGAATGAATTATGGTCTCATTGATTTGTAATATCATGACATTGTATTTTATATTCCATGGAATGAAATGACAAATTTTTATAAATGCATATGTTTTTGTGTGATTATATGAGTATTCATGGTGTGACTTGAAATTCAGCTTCCCTATTAGGTATGCACTTGTACATTTATATGTGAGGGTCTCAATAGGGAGTGATAGTTGAGTCTCTAAATTATTTACGCCAATGGGACTGCACAGGCACAATTTCCTTTACGGCTAATACTCATGCTGGTATAGAGCTTTACCATAAGTTCCTCAGGTATTAAGTTTGTTATGGATTGTGGAATGCCTTGATGTCCAACTTTCCTATTAGGTATATACTTGTACGTATATACGAAAGGGTCTCAATAGGAAGATAGGGTTTGACGTCTAAATTGATTCAGGCCTATGGTACTACTTAGGCACAGATACCCTAGTGGCTAATACTCGAACTGGTACAAAACTTCACCCTGAGTTCAGGTCCGAGTATACTATGAATGGAGACCGCTGAACTAGACAAGTATTGATTTGCTTTATTCGCCAGCCTTAGATATCTAAGATGTATATTGTGTAGACCAGGTTAACTAAACATGTATGTTAAAGTATTTGAGGTAATACATATGGTCATGGTATGGTTTTATGTGTCAAAATTGATTTTTCATATTTTTTGAAAATCGAATTTTAAAAAAAATGGATTTGAAACCGAGTGGGAGTTTGTTGGAATTATGGTTTCAAAAATTTATTTTATAAAATAAAATTACCATGACTTATGGGTGTGGGGCCACTTCTAGATATTTTGTCATTAGACATTCAGTATAGGAAATAATTGCCAGTACATCCCCCTGTAGAAGTAGATTTAATGGGTACATTGACTTTGGGGACGCTTTGGGAATAAAGAGTTGTATCTCTCCTGTGGGTCATTAGTCCTACATTGAAGAGAGTCATTGGCGCCATACCCAATCGAATCTATAAATCCTCCAAGGTCTTACAAGTGAGGCTACGGCTTAGGCACACCCAACTGGATGAACGGAAGCAAGCTCATCACTTATAAAACATATTCTCAAAAGTTTTACTTGTGCTTCGACTCAATTAATATTCAAAGATGAAAGGTACGCTCCCGTTATCTTTCTTATTTCAATTCAATCATATTTGTATAGGTTTTATGATAGAGTGATTTTATGGAAATTGGCAGCTTTCATGATGATTAATGCGATTTATTAGACCTAAAGTCTAACATTTAGGACTTTGCTGACAAATCTTTTGCGTATTACGCGGCGGTAAAAACCACAGGGAATATTTCTGCCTACACACCATTTCTTGTTGAAATAAAAACCATGGGCATATGGTTTTCCGGCGGTTTTTTGCCCTTTCCTGCCATTTTTTGACCATCGGGAAAGGTGACTTCTCTAGTAGTGTAGAAATAATAATTATGTCAGACGCTCAGAAAATTGTTTGAAGGATATTAAATTGAATCTTAAGGTGGTGGGTGTGTAGTATTGTGAGTTTCTTTTGAACCTATGATTATCATTGATTAAATTTCTCTTTTTATGCAAGAAACCTCTTTTGATGTTTGGAGTTTAGTTTCAGATTTATATGCTGCAAATTTAAGTAGCGATACTGGACACCCTAATAGTACATAGGCCGATGGAAAGTTTTATTTCTTACAAGATTTGTTTGTTACCTCTTCTCTATGACTCAAAAGAGGTGAAGAAAATGAGAAAAAAATATTATCTGTTCATGAAGATAGGGGATATTGTTGTTGTGTGAGATTTTATCTGGACCAATTAAGTTGTGCTTTTGTTGCCTTAATTGCTATAGCTGCATCATCCTGCTGAAATGGATTGTAGTCTTCATCAACTATTTCATTATTCAAGAAAGCATTTCTTTATGTATACATAAAATCTTTGTCCTACATGTTTTGCTATGTACACAATCTTGTAAAGAATCTTGATTGTCCAAGTGGAAAAACTAAATGAAAGCAGGGTTAAATTTAAAATGTATGGTGTCTGTAATGCAAACAAATTCATTACTATTAAACATATCTCTGTCTTTTGCATAGTATTTGGTTTAGATGGTTTGGATTCATTGTGTTCAGTATCAGGTTGGTTCAACGTTAGCGAATTTAAGAATGGAGCATTATTACATTTCTTACTTTGATTGGTTGTGTTTATTTCTCTAGTTGTATGTGTAGTATTTCAAAATATGTAATAGTATTTTATTATAGGTTGTGATTTGTAAAATTAGATCTAATGCCTATCCTAAATTACTAATTAGTTAATCAACTTATCTATTAAGAAAAATTAAGATGTTCCCCTTCAATTTCAATATGAGATAGTGCGATGGAATAACATGGGAATGTAGAAGAGGATGAAGACGAGGAGGCTGCCATCTTTGAGCCATTACACACGCAGGCTGTAATACTATGTGATGGAATAACTTATATTTAGTTACAAGAATTACAAGTATGGCAATATCCTAAGACCAAAAGAATTCAAATGGTGAAAGAATTCTGAGATTACATGTATAACACGGTGACAAAGTTGACTGGTCCATAACGGTTCCTCAGCATGACGATTCACCACTACTAGTCCTGTATGACTCATCATTTGAAGTTTTTCAACCTGAGTTAACTATTCCAGACATGGTTTCAATTTCTTCGTGAAAGGCCATTAATCGTTACTCGTTTGATGCTTCATTAAGACCACATCGTCCAGGTTTGTAGGAGTCGGTGGGATTGCACCACCATTGCAAGTGTCATCGCCTTAGCTGAGGTATCATCATTGTTGGATCTACAGCCTTTACTACGTAATAAACAACTTATCCACCAGACAACTTCTTCTTTCATTACCTATAGTGTTTCGGACACTTGTTTTGTGATGCTGGTAGTCATGCACTCCATTCGCCCTCATATCAGCAAGATATACTTCACAACGATGTTAACTTGCCTACAAATGAGAAAGATAAGTCTTATTTAATTGTTTTGTTTTAGGGTGGGGTGGGGGTCATTTTATTGCGAACCTGGGGAACAAGTTTAATTTCAAGGGGGGTGGAATGTTATCGATACCTTAGAGTTTATTAGCATTACCAATCATACATTCCCTTGAAGACGATTTTAGCATTTTTACGGACATTATTATGATTTGTTAGTCTTTTGAGAATTATACGTAATTCTATGTTGGAATGTACTAATATGCAATCAAGAAATATTTTAATTTTTACAAATAAGAGATCTACTCCTCTAGACCAATTAGGCCATAATAACATAAATTCTTGATATCAGAATCTCATTTTTTTCCCATCTCTCCTCTCCTTCTCCCCCCTTTCTTCCTATTCTAAACACTTATTCTCCAACTTTTAAACACTTTTCCTCACCCCTATAATTTGAATTTTACTATGTTTATTACTCACACACACACACACACACACACACACACACACACACACACACACACACACACACACACACACACACACACACACACACACAAACACAGACTCACACAAATACACACACTCTCTCTCACTCTCTCTCTCTCTCTCTCTCTCTCTCTCTCTCTCTCTCTCTCTCTCTCTCTCTCTCTCTCTCTCTCTCTCTCTCTCTCTCTCTCTCTCTCTCTCACACTCACACACACACACACACACACACACACACACACACTCACACACACATAACAAACAACAGTTTTTAGGGATTTTTGTAACATATACCATGTTAAAAATTGGAAGTTCCTCAATGACTCTCATGAAAACAATATCCAAAATTATAGATCTAAAGTTAAACTGCATGTTGTTAATTTCCTAAGTCATTTATAAACTAAAGAAACTCAATAAATCTAATCAATGTATAAAAGTGTCATCTGACTTTGTACAATGTTTGGAAAAATTGGATTAGACCCTAAAGAAATTAAGAACAAATTGTAAGTAAAATTTTTCTTGGTCATACGTAGTTAGATCAACAAATTGTAAGTAGGCTAAAGAAGACATATCTTTATAATTTTATGTCACAAAAGTGTCTCATCCCTAAGCTAATGTACTCTTTTAAAAGCTTTAGTTTCTTCTATTAAACCTTATTCTCAAAAAGACAAGGATTAGACCAGTTGATATAAATAAGTTGTACTATAATCGGACCCTTTCCAGGTTTTGGAAAAGATAATAGCCATTTTTGGAATCAAAATACTTGTTGGGTTTTGGGTTATTCAGCCTAAAATATTTTTTAAGAAAGTAGTACAGTTTACTAGTGAAACACTAAGACATAGGGATCAAATTATTTACAAGTATCTATGATGCCACTAGCGAAGGGATTTAATATTGGGTATTAAAATGCATATAAACATATCTTATATGACAATGTATATGATTTGTTCAATAGTAACACATGGTTTGACACGGGTACACCAAAACCGACCATGCCACTAGTTTGCCGGTCAGTTTGCTTTTCGGATCCTGTGATCTTGGCGTTCTTGCAGTTTCCTTGTATGCGTTTTCAAATACTGCTAGCACAGTAATATCCGTCAAAACCTGTCAGCCAATGCGGTACAACCAATCTTCAGGTTGGGTACAACTAATTTTTACCTGTTTACAACCAATTTGTTGACCATATTAATTAGATTCCAAGTTTGTTATATCGAAAGGTTGCAAATAGTACTTATAAATAGTTGGGGAGACTACAAGCATAGAGAAAGGGGAGGAGAGTTACACAGTGTTTCACCTTTCGTTTAACTTCTTCTGTTGTGTTTTTGTGAGAAATTACAGCATGTGGAAGAGGAAAATAGCTACTCAGTGTTGTCATCCTCCATATTCAAAGAGGTTCAATTTATCTACAGAAATATATCACTTTGTAAATACTTTACATTCATTTATTCTTTTGTAATGTACAATTTTTCTAGTTATAGGAATATTTAATTTATTTCTGCAAAGTTGGTGCTTTATTTAAATTTAAAGCCAAATAGGTGTATACAATTTCTACTCATTTCAGTTAGTCTACTTGCTTCTTACAATGAAACATTATAGGTCTTGGATGGAGACCCGGTTTACTAGAGCTCTGCATGTGGCAGAATCTCAAAGCTATTGATATCAACTTGCTTCATATATTTGGACCGCTGAACTTTCCTTTTGTAAGTCTTTTTCTACCGTTTCATTTGTTTAGCATGCATAATTTTCTTCCCTTAACTTTCTTGTGATCTTCTTCCTTTTGCTTGTTTCCCTTTTTGTAAATTTCTAGAAAATGATGCTCTCATTAAAATTTAAAGTCAACTTAGCTATAAATTGTCCAGCTTCGATTAATGTTTGTGTTTGGTTCTCACAAGTAAACATTATTGGACCATATATAATGAATCAACATTACAAATGTTTTCTAGTGTAGTTTGAAGCAATTAGAACCTTTTTCTCATATATTTAGAAGATCAGACTATGATTTCGTATGTCTACTAATTCCTCTGTTTTCAATTCAAAACTCTTATTGGATAATTTTTTTCATTTATTTCTTTTAATTGTGTTTTATTGATATTTGGGTCAATTTGGCATAAAACGTATCAAGTTTATTTAAGTTTGTCTTCTTGGTTCCCATAGGTAAACGCCATGACACTGGACAATATCAATTTTACCAGAGCTTCAACATTGGTAGATGTTAGAAGCAATGAAACCTCCTCTACCTTAAATCTCAGATCTGTGAAGTTTCTGACTTTTTAACTTCAAATGCACAACTCAACCAGTCTAGTTGATGAACTGATTGGGTTGGGCACAAAATTTGATGAAAGTTATGATGAAGAATTGGCTGGACTGGACACACATATTGAAAGATTCAGATAGTTCGTATTGGGTTGAGCATTCAATTTGAAAAACAACTCGTAGAGTGATGATAATGATGGACAAGAGAAAAATTGTTTATGATCATCTTCTATAGAGTGGTAGTCTACATACGATTCTTTCTTCAAACTGGATGTTGACTCCTTGTCGAAGTCAATGTTGTAGATCCACAGGGGTCTCCACATTTTTACCGAGTACTTTAAAAGGACTTAGGTAGTCACTGCACACTTCAATAGAAGAAAAGATAGGTTGTAGATTTCGACGCAGGAGTTGATCTTCTTAGTCTCCTAAGTCACGAACACTAAGATTGCAATGAGGAATAGGTTAAAAAAAAGTGGATGCTTTCAATTTTTAGGAAGAATTTGTTGGCCTCTTATACATACTATGACAAGTAATCCAAGGTCAAGTTTCCTACGTTCTCTAGCTTCTAGATAATGAAACCACTATGCAATCCCTGATTGATATACAAACTTGAAGTCATGGTATGTAGATTTCAGAGAAGAAAATTAGGTATTATGTCATGAATAAATTTTCTTGGTTCCACCAATTTTTCTTTATTGTGCAAGTATATGCCTCTCTTCTAAAAATTTGTAAAGGCCCAATTTCTGTATATACTAATGAATCATATTTGGGCTAGATAGTTTCCACTAGTGTGCACAACGAATAAGGAATTAGTACTTCCTTTATAAAACCTTGTGTCAATAACTATGGCTAATCTCAATGTGGAAGAAAGGTGACAACTATGGTAGGAGAAGCAAGAGGTGTTCATAACTTCTCATCTGAAATAGATGGCTTTCGAGGGAAACAATTCAACGTGGGTAATCTATATATGCATATATATAATTTTTAATTCTAAAGGAGCCCAAACACATCCTCATTCCTTCCCCTGAACATTGTTAAAAAAAGCACATAAATGAAAATTCATTGCATCATAATTTATCTTATTGTATAATGATTTATATATTTGATAATATGAAGTAGAAGATACCTTTGTCGTAGTTAATTTACATATCATTATAAACATATGCAACTAATTAAACCCCATATTTGTGATGATGATGAGACTTATCCTACCTATTATTTGTTTACCGGGTATATTATACCTGCTCCCTATTTTGCAGGTCAACTAGAAAACCAATTTATTATGGTAGGCCATGTAACTTTGACCAATAACACAACTTCTATTTAAAATTTGGGCCCAAGTCTTATCCCTTAAATACAAAACGAGGAAGGACACTTTTCTTCTCTACCCATGCCTGAATCCTCCATGCATTTAACATAATAGTTCTAATACTTTTTGAATTGTAAAAAATAAACAATTTTGAAAAAGAAACATAGATTATAAATATTATAAACTTTAGTATTTTTTTTTCTCTCATGTTGTTTTAATTATAAATTTTTTTTTTAAATATGGTGAATAAGTCATTGAAGCCCGGCATTAGGTTTGGGGTCTGATAGTTATGTCTCCTTCTAACAGATTATAACTCTAAGAAGGGAACAAACTTTTTCTCAATTCTTTGTTACATAAGATAACAAAAATCACTAATTTAATATTTTATGGATGAATTGGCAACATTAATTACTCAAAAAAAAAGAGAAAGTAATAAATGATGTATAAAGATTCACTTTGTTCAGTATTTCAGAATAAGCCATAGGAGAAATCCTATGAGTTTCATGAGTAGCTGAACCACTTAAGTATGACTAATAAACAATGGTTTTACGGCTCGCCTTTGACGAATTGAGATGAAGCTTTATCTAATTAATACAGTCATTAACCCGAGGTGGGTTCCCATCAATTGAATCTTTGAAATACTACAGGACAAAAGAACATCAGTCATTCAGTATTTACAAATGAAGAGATAGACAAGAAGAAACAATTGAAATAACAGACCTTTCGAACAATCGTCAATTTCAGGTTTAAAGCTCTCAAGCCTTGGAGGGATTCAAAGGGCTCCATAAAATCTTTCAGAAATGCCTATAGCTGATCACATTCAAACTCACATATTTATTTTAGATAATAGAAAATTAAAATTTTTTTTATATAATTATAAAGAATTAAATATATGGGTTGGGAAAATTACTAACAGAGCATCATATAATACCTCAAAGATGAGTAAACCATGAAACAAACCTATTCCAAAATAAATTTTTGTTTAACTAAAAATTGTATGTATAAAAAAAACTTATCATCTATTAAAACTAGAATAAAACACAAAAATGAGTTTTCAAATCTTCGTTCGTAGCATTTTTTCAATGGTCTTATCATTATGAATTTCATGACTCAAACAAGGCACTACTTCTTGCTCTAACTCATTTTCTAAAGAGAAATTCCGAAGAATAGTCTCTATCATGGTCCGTGCCAGTGTAACACCTACAATTAATAATCAAATGAAACTTCACAATGGCTGAAGACAAAGAGAGTGCATCAAACGGTTATTTTCTTCAGTGTTGAGTTACGGATATGTTAGGATTTATTGCCATTACTGGTCACTCATGGCCCTTAAGAAGAATTTAGTCAGATTAGGGACCAATATAATGATTAGTTAGTCGTTTGGGATTTATTTTTAGGTCTATGTTTGAATGAGCTAATTTAAAATTTTATAATCTTTTAATTACTATATATAAGAGATCTACTCCTCTAGACGATTAAGGAAGAATAACATAAAACCCTAATATTTGAATCTCTCCTTCTTTGCCTTTCATCACTTTTCAAACCTTAATTCTCTGTCTTCTTCCTCGGTTTCCTTTTTTTCAACCCTAATTCTGTGCTGCACAAATTTGAATCATAACTAGTGGTATCTGAAGTGACATACACAACTAGGAACTGTGGCTAAACAATTTTTTTCGCACTACAATGAAAGCTTGTTCCTTGGCCCCAATTTCTAATCGGACGTGATTTTGTAGCCATCTTCTCAGAACATTTTCCTTCGATTGTAGTTGTCTCTTGGCTTGCCAATCCCATCATGGTGTAGAGGGTAATGTCATCTTTTCTTTCCACTCACACCTATTGCAAGATCCAACAGGAACAGATTGCATGAAGCTTTGCTAGTTGTGTTGTTGGTCATTTTTAGCAGATTCGAGGGTGATAGTGATTGTTGAGCCATATTCCTGGAACAGTTTCTAGCAACTGGAGCTGCCCCCTGGCAAGCCAAGGGCGTCGTGGTGTAGAAGATACTGTTGTCTTTAGTTTTCACCAGTTTCTCAAGAAAGGCTTGTCGGGGAGAACTTACTCGAATCCTCGAAATTTACCATTCTGACCAGTTGTACTCATCTTTGGGTCCTTTTTTCCAAACCTGGTGAGCCATTAATCTGAAAATTGTAGGAGATTTAACGTCTATACTTGGTTCAATGTCAAGTTTGTTTATATTTTGAAAACCAACTACTCTAAGACCTTCAAAAATTGCCTACAACTTTGATATAAACCATTCCTGAACTAATACAAGAAGCCAAATTTCCAAATTCAACCCCAATCCGCAACCATTCTTCCAGATTTAAAAGGGTTTTTTCTGTTGAGGATCTCCAAAGTGATCACCAGGCGGTTCTGCACCATTAGGCGACCAGAATTGACGACAAAAATTTCCCTTCACGAACCACTCTCTCGGCAATCATTTTCTCGTGAGATCTTTCCAACTTCAGACGGCTCTCTAACTATTCTTTGCCTGTGGCCACTATTCTTTGGTTGCCGCCGACCCACTATCACTGGAAAACCTCGCCAAAGTTATGGATACATTAGAGTTCATTTCAAGGGGAGGAAAGTCAATGATACATTAGAGTTTATTAGCATTACAGGCCATTAATTCCCCTTAAGATGAGTTCAATTTTTAAGGCCATTTTACAATTTTTTAGTCTTTTGGGAATTAATTGTAATCCCATGTTGGAATTGATGGATAAGCAATTATGAAATCTTTAAGTATATGAATTAAGAGATACACTCCTCTAGACCGATTAGGCCAAAATAATATAAAACCTCTATATCTAAATCTATTTTTTTCCCATCTCTCCTCTCCTTATCCCCCATGCCTCCTATTCTAAACCATTATTCTCCCACTTCTTCCTTGCCGCTACACTTTGAATTGTAATATGTTGATTACTCTCTCTCTCTCTCTCTCTCTCTCTCTCTCTCTCTCTCTCTCTCTCTCCTTACACACACACACACACCCACATAAACTCACAGACTCACACAAAATCTCTCTCTCTCTCTCTCTCTCTCTCTCTCTCTAGCTCTCTCTCTCTCTCTCTCCTCCCTCTCTCTCTCTCTCTCTCTCTCTCTCTCTCTCTCTCTCTCTCTCTCTCTCTCTCTCTCTCTCTCTCTCTCTCTCTCTCTCTCTCTCTCTCTCTCTCTCTCTCTCTCTCTCTCTCTCTCTCTCTCTCTCTCTCTCTCTCTCTCTCTCTCTCTCTCTCTCTCTCTCTCTCTCTCTCTCTCTCTCTCTCTCTCTCTCTCTCTCTCTCTCTCTCTCTCTCTCTCTCTCTCTCTCTCTCTCTCTCTCTCTCTCTCTCTCTCTCTCTCTCTCTCTCTCTCTCTCCTCTCTCTCTCTCTCTCTATCTATCTATCTATCTCTCTCTCTATCTCTCTCTCTCTCTCTCTCTATCTCTCTCTCTCTCTCTCTCTCTCTCTCTCTCTCTCTCTCTCTCTCTCTCTCTCTCTCTCTCTCTCTCTCTCTCTCTCTCTCTCTCTCTCTCTCTCTCTCTCTCTCTCTCTCTCTATCTCTCTCTCACATACACACTCACATAACAAACAATTGTTGTTCGGGATTGTTGTAACAGATACCATTTTAAAAACTGGAAGTTCCTCAATGACTCTCATGAGAACAATATAAAAATTATTGACCATAAGATAAACTGCATCTAGTGAATGCCCTAAGTCATTTACAACTCAAATAAATCTACTCTTTGTATAAGAGAGTCCATGCGACTCTGCACAATATTTGGCAAATTGGATTAGACTCTAATGAAATTAAGAATTTTGGGAAATGATAAATTTTATCTTGGTCATCTGTAGTTAGATCATCAAATTGTAAGGTTAATTCTTTGGCTAAAGAAGGCATATCTTCATAACATATGTCACAAGAGTGTCTCATCCCTAAGCGTATTTACTCTTTTGAAAGCTTTTGTTTCTTCTATTAAAAAGTCCTTATTCTCCAAAAGACAAAGCAGACCTGTTGATATAAATAAGTTGTCCTATAATTGGACCTTTTCCGGGTTTTGGAAAAGATATTAACCATTTTCGGAATCAAAATACTTGTTGAGTTTTGGTTAATTCGACCTAAAATTTGTTTAATGAGACTGGTACAGTTTACAAGTGAAATACTAAGTACAAGGTATCGACTTATATACAAGTATCTATTATGCCACTAGCGAAGAGATTTTATGTTGTATATTAAGATGCACATAATCATATCTTATTTCACGATCTTTTTTTATTTGTTCAATAGTAAGCTTTGGTTTGACACGTGTGCACTAAAATCAACTGCGCCACTAGTTTGAGGTCAGTTATCTTTTAGGAATGTTTATCTTGTCCTTCTTGCAGTTTTCTTGGATGCATTTTCAAATATTACCAACATAGTGATATCTGTTACAACCTGTCACCCAATGTGTTACAACCTATCTTCATATTGGGTACAACAAATTTTCTCATGTTTACAACCAATTTGTTGACCTTATTAATCTGATTAGATATGTGTCATATCGAAAGGACGCAAATAGTAATTATAAATAGTTGGGGAGACTACAAGCATAGAGAATGGGGAGGAGAGTTACACTTTGGTTTACCTTTCGATTAACCTACTTCTGCTGTTTCTTTTTTTTTTTTTTTTTTTTGAGAAATTACAGCTCCTAGAAGAGGAAAATTGCAACTCAGTGTCGTCAGCTTCCATTTTCTAAGAGGCTCGAATTTCTACTGCAATATATCACTTTGTAAATCCTTTACAATGATTTATTCTTTTGTAATGCACAATATTTCTCTTTATTGTTATAGGAATCTTTATTCAATCTCTTCAAATTTGGTGCTTGATTAAGATTTAAATCCAATTAGGTTTACAATTTCTACTCATTTCAGTTAGTCTACTTGCTTCTTACAATGGATGGAGACCCCATTTACTAGAGCTGTGTGTGCCAGAATCTCGAAGCTATTGCTATCCTCTTGCCTCACACATATAGACCGGTGAACTATCCTTTTGTAAGTCTTTTTCGATTGTTTCATTTGTATAACAACCATAACTTTCTTCCCTTAACTTTCTAGTGATCTTCTTCTTTTTGTTTTTTTCCCATTTTGTGAATTTGTTATAAATGATGCTCTCTTCAAAATTAAAGTCAACTTAGCTATAAATTATCCAGCTTCCATTAATGTTTGTGTTGGGTTCAAACTGGCAAACAGTACAGGTCCATATATAATGAATAAACTTTATGAATGTTTCTAGTGAAATTTGAAGCAATTAGAAACTTTTTGTGTCATATTTTAGATGACTGGACTATCCCTTCGTAAGTCTGTCTCCTAATTCAAATATTTTCCATTCAAAATCATCTTCACTTTACTATTATGAGTAATGCTATATGCACTTTACTGTGCATGCACTGTTTCCCCTCACTATAGCAGTGGGACATTAAAATATTCTTGGTGTGGGTCCCACCGCTACAGGAGGTAGTGCACAAAGTGCATATAGCATTATTCTACTATTATTAGATAATTAATTCCATTTAATTCATTGAAATTGTGTTTTTATCAAGATTTGGGTCAATTTGGCGTAAATCGAATCAAAACTATTTAAGTTTGTCTTCTTGCTTCTCACAGGTAAACGCCATGACACTGGACAATATCAATTTTACCAAAGCTCCAACATTGGTAGAAATTAGAAGCAATTACACCTCTTCTACCACATCTCTCAGATCCGTGAAGTTTCTGATTTTTAAACTTCAAATGCACAACACAACCAGTCTAGATGTTGAACTGATTGGGTTCGGAACCAAATTTGATATAAGTCTGGATAATAAATCGGTTGGACTGGGCATACAAACTAAAAGATTCAGACAGTTCATATTGGGTTGAGCATTCGATTTTTGAAAAACAACTCAAAGAGTAAAGATATTGATGGACAAGAGAAAAATTGTTTATGATTATCCTCTATAGAGTGGTAGTCAACATACTATTCTTTCTTCAAACTGGATGTTGAATCCTAGTTGAAGTCAATGTCGTAGATCCACAGGAGTCTCCACATTTTTACTGAGTACTTTGACATGACTTAAGTAGTCAGTGCACACTTCAGTAGAAGAAAAGATAGGTTGTAGATTTTGACGCAGGAGTTGATCTTCTCAGTCTCCTAACTCATGGACACTAAGAATACAATGAGGAATAGGTTAAAGAAAAGGTGGATGTTTTCAACTTTTAGAGAGCTTTTGTAGGCCTCTTCAACATACTTTGACAAGCAATCAAAGGTCAAGTTTCATACATTCTCTAACTGATGCAAATGAAACTACTATGCGAGGCCTGATTAATGTACAAACTTGAAGTTGTTACATATAGATTTCAGAGAAGAAAATTAGGCAGTATGTGATGAAAAAATTTTCTTGCTGTGTCCAAGTTTTCTTTTCCATGTATGAACCACCGTGTTTGATGTCAAATAATCTATATTGTGTAAGTATGTACCTATTTTTTCTAAACAATTGTGAAGGCCTACTTTTTGTGTATATTAATGATTCATATTTGGGCTAAAGACTTTCCACTAGTTTGCACAACGAATAAGAAATTAGTACTTCCTTTATAAAGCCTTCTGTCAATAACTATGGCTAACCTCTATGTGGAAGAAAGGTGAGAACTATGCTAGGATAAGCAAGACGCGTTCATCACTTCTCATTGGAAATAGATGGCATTGGAGGGAAACAACTCTACGTGGGTATTCTACACATACATATATTTAATTTTTAATTCTAAATAAGCGCAAATAGATCATAATATCTTCTCCTCAACCTTGTTAAAAATGCTTATAAACGAAAATTCATTGTGTCATAATTTATCTCTGTATAATGATGTATACATTTGATAATAAGAAGTAAAACATACATTTTTCACAGTTAATTTATATATGATTATAAACATACGCCACTAAGTAAACCCGATCATTGTGATGATGACAAGACTTATCCTACTTACGGTTTGTATACTCCCTCCCTATATTGCAGGTCAATTGGAAAATCAATTTATTATGCTAGGCCATGTAAAGTTTACCAATAATGCATGTATTTAAAAGTCAGGCCCAAGTCTTATCCCTTAAAGATAAGACGAGCAAGGACGTTTAGCAATGATTTACCAATAATACATGTATTTAAAAGTTGGGCCCAAGTCTAATATTTTTTTGTACAGTATAAAAATAAATTACTGGGAAAAAGAAACATAGAATATGAATATTATAAACTAAAGTATATTTTTCATTATCTCTAGGGTCTCATAGATATGTCTCCTTCTAAATGATTATAACTCTAAGAAGGGAACAAGCTTTTTCCCAATTCTTTGTTGCTTAGATTACAAAAATCACTAAATGTAATACTTGATGGATGGATTAACAACATAAATTACTCCAGAAAAGGAAAAAAATAAATGATCAATAAAAATTCAGTCTGTCCAATATTTCAAAAGAAGCCACAGAGAAATCCTATAAGATTCATGAGTACCTGAACGACAACTATGACTAATATACAAGGGCATTACGGCTCGCCTTTGAAGAATTGAGAAGAAGCTTTATCTAATTAACATATTTATTTTAGAAAGCTCAAAATATCGTTAGTGTTGGGTTTTGAGCCCTCTAGCCTTGGAGAGAGTTGAGGGGCTCCACAAAATATTGCAGAAATGCCCATGGCTGATTACATTCAATCTCACATTTTTATCTTAGAAAACAGAAAATTAAATAAATTCTTATCAAAATATACAGAACTAAAGAAATGGTTTGGGAAAATTTCTAATAGAGGACCATTAGATACCTCAAATAGAGTCCACCATTAAACAAACCTATCACAAAATAAAGTTTGTTTTAACTTAATATGGCATGAATTAAAAAAAAATTATTATCATATAAAAGCAGAAGAAAACACAAAAATGAGTCATCAAATCTCCATTCACAACATATTTCAAAATGGGATATTAAGTAATTATATAATCTTTTAATTATCATAAATAAGATATCTACTCCTCTAGATGATAGACCGAGAATTACATAAAACCCTAGTATTTGAATCTCTCTTTTTCAACCCTAATTCCGGACTGCTATAAATTTGAATAATAACAAGTAGTATCTAGGACATACACTCCATGGAACTGTGGCAAAATATTTTTTTTTGCTCTGCAAAGAAAGCTTGTTCATTGCTCTGGATTTCTAGGCGGGAGAGATTTCAGAGCCGTCTTTCCAGAATATTTTTCGTCGATTGTAGTCATTTCTCAGCATGCCAAGCCCTTCTCAGCATTCTAGAATATATTTCGTCGAGAACAGGTTGCATGAAGCTTCACTAGTTGTGTTGTTGGCAATCTGTAGCATATTCGAGTGCGATAGTGATTGTAGAGCCATCTTCCTGGAACATTTTCTAGTGACTGGATCTGCCACCTGGCAAGCCAAGGCCATCATAGTGTAGAGGATACTGTTCTCTTTAGTTTTCACCAGTTCCTCTAGAAATACACCCTTGAAATTTACCATTTTGACCATTTTTCACCGAGTAATGGGTTGTCTGGCCTCAACATGACGTTGTACCATTAATCAGATATCCTTAGGGGTTATCCTCTTCACAATGTTCAATGTCAAGTTTGCTTTCATTTTGAAAACTAACCACTCTAAGACCTTCAAAAAGTGTTAAAAATTTTGAAGCCAAATTTCCAAATGCAGCCCCAATCTGCAACCATTTTTCTTGATTTCAAAGGTTTTTTCTGCCAAGTATCTCCAGAGTGATCACTGCATAATTCTGCACTGTTAGGCGATCAGAATGGACGTTGGAAGTTTGCCCTCCACAAACTCTTCCGGCAATCATTTTCTCAAGAGATTGTTCCACTTTGTGGCTGCTCTCTAACTATTGTCTGCCTCGGACTGCTATTCTTCGGCTGTCGCTGACTCACTGTCACCGAGAAACCTCGCGAAAGCTATGTTGTGGAACTTCAACCCTGAAACAATTAGGGTTTTGGAGCAGGAAGATAAAGCAATGATGCATTTCTAGGCAACCAATGAACCAGGCTCCTAACAAACCAGACTAGCTGTAAAACCAGGTCTGAACCTTTTTTGAGGTATTTCTTATTTTTCTTTGTTGAAATACCAAAAATAAAAAACAAAAGAGAAAAAAGGCAAAAGGAAGAGAGAGAGAGAAAAGGAGAGAAAAAAGAGAGAGGTGTTCAAAAGAAAGGACAAGAGATTTTATTGGATTTTCTTTGCTTACATGATTGTTCTTGTTTTTTTATTTTCCTCAACATTAGTTTCTTTTAATTGTAATTAAGTGTCGGTCAGTTGCATTGGAAAGAAAATTGTGACAGGACAATATGGCAAACCACTCAAAGCGGACGGATAAATTAGATGCTACCGTAAACGCGATAAAAGCCCCAACACTTTGGAAAGAGTCATTTCTCTTCAAATATTTGGATATGTCCATAAAACCACTCATGCAAATGTAGAGTTGCAAGACTTTCTTCATTTATCATCGATGGTCCAGCCACTGGTGCAATGCTCAGTGCAGCCATACCATCACTTTCTTTTGTTCATGTGTTGCTGCCTGTGCCGCCACCACGTCCACTATTCTCGGGCTTTCAACACTATCTGCAACTCCCATATGTATAAAGATAAAACAGTTTTAAAATGAAACATAGAATATGAATATTATAAGCTAATTTATTTGTTAGGCCTCTCGTTTTATTTTAATTATATAATTTTATTTTTAAAACTCGTGCCTAAGTCATTGAGGCCAGTCAATAGGTTTGGGGTCTGATAGATATGTCTCCTTCTAAAGGATTATATCTCTTGAAGGGAACAAACTTTTTCTCAATTCTTTGTTACTTTAGAGTTAAGACTACAAAAATCAATAAATGTAATACTTGATAGATTAGCAACATAAATTACTCAAGGAAAGGAAAAATTATAAATGGTAAATAAGGACTCAGCCTATTCAATATTTCAAAAGAAGCCGCAAGAGAAATCCAATAAGTTTCTTGAGTACCCGGACCACTTAAGTATGACTAATATACGAAGGGGGTAAACGGTAGCTAGCCGATTATCAGCTCTACTGTCCGACCGATTATTAAATGGCACAAAACAGATATAAAATATTATTATTCGTTTGCCATTGTACCGTTTACTGTTTTGCCGATTAATTAACGGAACGGAAATGGAAAATAACTCTTCTGAATCCGTTCTACCATTCTACCATTTAAATAAGAGTAAAAGGGTAAATTTATTAATCTTTCTTATTTTAAAATTTCATTATTTACCTAATTGATTAATTTTCTAATTACTTTTTATATTTTCCACATCCCATGATATCGTATAAGTCCAATTATCAAACAATGAGATTTTAATTATATTTCCATATATAAAATTATCAAATAATTATATTTTTTAATATTCCTATTTTTTTAATTTTATATTTATATTTATATCTATTATTTTTGTTATCTTATGATTTTTATCAGATATATCCTATATCTATATGACTCATTGCCTTAGACATAACAACATGAATCATGAATCATGAATCATGTGTTAAGTTTTTGCTATGATTTCATTTCATATTACTGGTGTTTATTATGCAACAATTAATACTATTTTGTATCTGTGTAATTACTTATTAAATCAAACAAATGTCTTATATTTATTGACATAGATAATTATGCTCAAATAGAACCCACTAAATCTACTATTAATTATACAATTAGCTCATTAAACAATGGCCAATATGTCTTTATGGCCTTAAAATTACAAATATTATATACCTATTCCTTATCATTGATTAACTTAAAATACTTTTTATTCTTCCCTTTCCATGAGTCATGATCAAGAAGGAGATATGAGACAAGTTACATTACAAAGTTACAAGGTACAATGATGAAATAAGATAACACCTGCATAATAAATAATACCCTCAAGAATTTTAAATATTAAATATTCACGAGATTTATACCACTTATATCATTACCCTAAAGTTCTGAAAATCCAAAAGTCCAACAATCATGAATCAACATAGCCTATCACTATATGTATAACTATTTATTATTAACCTTGGTCCCTTAGTTTTTGTATTACTATTTACTATTAACATTGGTCCCTTTGTATATGTATTACTATTTAATGTTGTATTACTGTTATTATTAACCTTGGTCCCTCACTTTATGTATTACAGTATTACTATTTATTATTAATATTAGTCCCTTAGTTTAATAAACATTTATTTTTAACCTTAATCTCTTAGATACTTGGTCCGATGATGATTCATTGGAATCCCTGTTTTCTCTCTAAAGTCTCCTCTTGAGTCTTTTTCCAAGTCCTGTCCTGCGAGCGATGGCTGGACACAAACACTACTCTCACTTAAAACAACTATACCTAACCCTAAGGCAGCGTTTGGCAACGCTATTTGATGAAGGGCTTTTTGATATTAACTCTTTGAAAGAGTTCGCTACAAAAAAGAACTCTTTAATAAAGTAGATGATGGTTAGCAATGATTTACCAAAACAACTTTAGCAAATAGAGAAGCCCTCAATTACGTTTGGCAACAAAAATCATAAAAGCTACTTTTAAATATATAAAAACAATAATACCCTTATTATTAAATAAAATAAATCTTATAATAGTTTAGAGCTAAAAATATGTATAAAATTTTTAAATCATATATATAACTATATAATAAACTGTAATTACTAATTAATACCATTTTATTTATAAAAAATTCATTAATCATTTTTGGATGACAAATAACAGCAGAAATGATTGTTTCATAAGTAAGATCGAGATATCTTAAATTAACCACAAAGTTTTTTTGTTGAAATTTATATTTAAAACATTAATTATTTTGATAATAAAACTAATATATTACAAAATATCTAGTATTGTAAAATTATATTATAATCTTCACCCACTAGTAAAATATGGACATAGTATACAAACATATATAAAAGATATACAAGATCAAATCATCTAATAAACAAAATAATATAGATAATCCTCAAATTAAATATTCAAATTACATTAAATATTTAACAATTATAGACCATAAATCACCAAACATATATGTGATGACTTAATCAACAAGTCCCAAAAGTGTTCCTATATCATTTGCAACTTGAGCACGGAAATAAGTCATCCAACATTTTTCATACTCATTATTTTCCCAAATATTTGTTGCATCACTTCCTTGGTTGCCTAAAAAACTTGATATTTTTCAGCAAATTCATTCCACAATGAGTGATGATTCGCGCACTCAACAAGTGTGCGAGTCGTGCACTTGTTGTCTCATAGAACATTAAAATATGATATTTCACGGAACCCATGGAATATAATATTTTAATGTTCTGTGAGACAACAAGTGCACAACTCACGCACTTGTTGAGTTCACGAAACATTATTCTTCCACAATATATCAGCTTTCTCTTCTTGCCTAACGAAGTTATGAATCACCATTGAAGCTATGATAATTTTTGTTTGAGTAGGTAAAAGATATGGAGGCATTTTATTGAGAATTGGAAATCGTTTTTTCCACACACCAAAGCATCTCTCAAGTATTTTTCTTAATGGCAATTGATAGTAATTGAATGCTTCCTCTTTTGGTTCATAAATATTCTGATTTCTAAAGTCTTGCAAGTGGTAATGTTTACCACAACGGAGCAAGGATACTAAGTATATTAGGATATCCTGCATCAACCAAGTAATATTTTTCTGCAAAACAAACTTATATACATTAGCTATAATATTTTTTAAAAAAACTCAAATCAATTGGTAAATTTTAAATATTCAACTTGTGGAGGTATATTAGAATATTAAATTTCTCAGACTTCGACAAAAATGAACCAGATTGGCTTTCAAATCGACATGTTATATTTCACTTATAGCAATAGAAACAATAACAAGGGTAATTTGTCACTAAATACAGAATTTCAAGAGGTAAGGTTACTTTATTGGCAATGTACAAATTTATCATACCCCAATTACATCAGTCTTTAAGTTATGCAAAATTTAATCGTACCTTAATGTCATAAGGTTGGTAAATTCAATAGAAATGTCGAAAAACACGCTCTAAGAAAAAGTAATTTACTTTTTTGTTCAAAAATCAGTTAAGTTTGCTCTGGCTAATGAGAGTAAAGCTAATTGCAATGACATGAGGCATTAGAATTTGGAAAGCATAGATACGGTAGCTCGGTATTATACATTAATCAGAGATCCAAAACTTAATATATTCCACATTTGAGAACATAAAAAAAAACATATGTAGTTTTTAAAGTGTTTTCTTCAATAAACGAAACAATACAGGCTAAAACATCTACCTTATCGAGCGATCAGTAACCCACTCAATGAAGAGTAAGTGGGTTACCTTCTCTTGCTGGGGCGGATTGATGGTAGAAGTTATTGTGTAAGTAACATCAAAAGCATATACCATACCCAGCGATCCGTAACTCACTCAATGAAGAGTTAGTGGGTTATCTTCTCTCGTTGGCCGAGAGTTCAATAACCCATATTTTCTTACCCAATGGTCCGTCACACATTTTTTATGGTGCGAAAGATTCCCCTCTAATAAGAAAAGTGTTTGTCTACAAATAAGGTGTTTGCCTCATGGCAAAAAGTTCAATAATGTAAGCGCTATATTTCTTTCAAAATCAAAAAAGAAAACCAGACAACCATCAAATAACTCATAGAATACATATGTAAAGATCAAAATTTTAGGACCTTTTTTAAGGTATATTGACATTTATGAAAAAACACTCACCGGATAACAATTTCAAGCTGACGATTTGTGGTCACGATTGTGAAACTAAAAGTGAGAGGAGCGCTAAGAAAATCTGTAGAAATAGGGAGACTGAAGTGGGAAGACAGAAATACGCGCGGGGCTAGTTTTTTCGTGGAACGGGAAGAGGAGATACACGGAGGAGATTCACGGCGATTAATTCGAGGACGTAGTGTAAAGAAGATTTCGTAACAGTAAATATGAAAATTATGGATACGAATGTCCTAAAATTATGCGCGATGGACCCTACACCCGTGTTTTCGTCTCTTTTGAAAGAATCTTATTGACGTAATTTGACTCTATCAAATTAAGCTTAATTATGGACGAGTTGCATCCAAATATAAATTCTAGGTGCGGAGGCGCTTTTCAATCCGAAAAGCAGCTTCAAGCCGCCACAAGCGATGCCAAACGGGGCCTAAATCTTTCTTTAGATTTAGTCATCCTAACAATCCTGAGGACAACGTCGACAAGCGTACAGCGAACATGGCGAGCACGGCGAGCAGCAGCAACAATGTCACTTCGCCGCCCTTTGATTACCCTTTCTTTCTCTATTTCGTTCTTCTTATTTTTTCTCTGTTAATTTTTTCGTCTCTTTTCGGATCTCCCTTTCTCTGCGATTATTTCCCTCTTTGATTTTCGATTTATCTCTTCGGTAGTAGGACTCAAGATCGTGTCTTTTTTCATTTTTGTGAGTTCGAATTTTTCAACCTAACCGCTTAAACAGAAGTTTATTAGAGCCAAATTCCTATTATAGCATTCGCATTGGGTATTTTGAGTTAATTTGTGGTCATGTTGTTTATATTCGGTTACCCGGGCTACTTAGAAATATTAAAGGTTTCCTATTATTTTTGATTATTTTCTGATTACTGTCGGAATAAATCCGAAATAATCGAAAATGGCAGAACCTTAAAGTTAATCGGAGGAAACGGAAACGGCAGAACTTAAAGTTAATCGGATACTGTAATCGGAAATGTTTCGATTATGTGCCGTTTACACTCCTAAGCTGCCGCATTATGATAAAAAATTTGCGGGTCGACGGGTAAACCTCAAGAAAAAAAAAGAAAAAACAGTCGGGAACGGAGGTCCCGGTAACATGTTGCCTGTCCTCTCCTGTTTTTCAAGTCCAGTCGCCGGCAAATATCCGGCGATTTCGTCACCTAACTGGCGCGAAAAGTTGAGACTTTGGCTTTTTTTGTCTCCCAAACTCTCCGATTTTATTTTTTTACTCTCGGATTATAAGCTTTAAAGCGCTGGCATTTATTATCGGGCGAAATATACCGTTATCTAGCACCGAAAGGGACCCGGAAGCATCGGAGATCAATCCGAAATGCTGCACGTGTGTTTCCCTTCTCTTATTTTTTAATTTATTTCATTTTTCTTCTCAATGTCATGAGTTGTTTTGGATTTTCCTAAAAATTTATGCCCATGTTATTCTTCTCGGTACTGTTTACTGTATTTTCCTTCTATTCTCGAGATTTTCTTCTCTCAAATTTCTTTTCCATGTTCTCGAAATTTTACGCCCATGTTATTCTTCTCTGCAATGCGTAGTTTTCTCTGCGTAATAGGGTTCTAGGCCAATTGTGGTCTACCAAAAATTTAGAATGTACTTTTATTCTCATTCATTATTAGGGCTTGTTTTAAATGTTCATTAAATAGTGATTCTTGAATGGCTGGATTAAGTGTTAGAGCTTCTTTATGTTGTTTTAATTAGGTCCAAAAATTTAGAAATTCTAATTTCTGCCGCTGGTTAGAGTACTGTTAAATATTTAAATTTTGGGATGTACTTAGATATTCTATGTTTTTTTCACCTTTTTCACTATTGACTGTCAGATATTTTTAATTTGGTTGGTTTAGAGTTTAAATCTATGTCTGCTTAGGAATTGTTAGACATTGTTGAACCAAATAGATTGTTATTCATAGTTGGTTAGTAATGGTTGCTTAAGAATTCGTAGAGTTATCAGCTAACTAGAGGGTTTGTGAAAAGATGCGTGAATTATTTTCATGGTTAGTGTTTCTTGTGTGTATGCTCTCTCTCTCTCTCTCTCTCTCTCTTAGCCCCAAAATGTTGTAGCTTTAGTTGGGTTACCATTTTTTTCATGCATGAATTATAATTATGCTTGGTTCTTTCCATTAGGTTTTGTAGTTTTATTATTTAGTATTTTATTTCCAATATTCTTTTTATTTCTTAAATAAAAATATAAATTTGTAATGTTTTTAATTTTAATGTTTAACTTATATTTAATCATATAGCAATTGTAGCGTAGTGACTGAGAGAGTTTACCAACTTCCCTACCTGTGACGTATCAAGTGTGAAACACTAAATCAAAAAAACCCATGCAGGAGACCACTTCGGGAGTTTTCTGGAGTAGGGCAAGATGTCTGTGGAGTGTCTCGAAAGTGAATCGTGATGTTTGTATTGTACGCCTTCTCTTCTCTATAACTCATTCTGTTCCTTGACTGAATAATCTGACTGATAAAGCTTGGGAGGCGAAGGCATGAGAACACTTGCAAGTGAGTGATGGAGAAGTCTGTTCCTTGACTGAATAATCTGACTGATAAGGCTTGGGAGGCGAGGGCGTGAGAACACTTGCAAGTGAGTGATGGAGAAGATATATGCTAATTTTTTATTGTTTTGTGGGAATTTCGTTTGTAAAGTTATTCACCTGTAGTTTTTCTGTGGCTGGAAGTCACATTGCTGCCATCTGGAATTTTTTTATTATTTTCTGCTATCTTGACTGTAATCAATTTTCAAATAAAATGTAGATGGCAGTTTCTTTTTGTAAACTAATGTTAGATCTTAGGATTAAATTTTCCTGGCATGTGGAAGTGTAATATAGGGTCGTTAGCCTATATAGTATCAAATTCTCTATTTTCCTACTCGTAGGAAGCATGTAAAACGATCAAAGCATGTTTAGGAGTAATGGTCCAGAACATCTTTTGTTAATTTTTGCTACCTTCACTTATTGCTTTATTTTCTTGTCTCAAGACAAATTCCATCAAATGTTTTATGATGCTTGTGGTTAATGTAGGTAAGACCCCGAGTATATGCTTCAGTTATTACCACTTGTTACTTGCTGCCTGTTTTCATAGATCCTTATTATTTCTTCACACTTGATGTTTTATGTAGATTTATAAATTTTAATTCTTGGTCCTTTCCCGACTTTATAAATTTTAATCTTGGCATCTTTTTATCGCGACTTTCTGGGAAGTTCTTCTAATTTATTCTCGCCAATTGGGGTCAACGATTCAACTATCTGCTGAGGTTCTTAGTCTTTTGCAAGGTCTTAAATGTTTTGTTGGCTTGGGATTGGGCTGTAATCTCAATGTGAAGGAGGATTCCAAGGTGGTTTTATCTTGGGGTTCCGGCGAGTCAAAGCCTCCATGGAGATTTCGTTTCCTCTTTAATGAACTTTGTACCTACACCAGCTTTGTTATTTCCTGGTCTCATGTGTTAAGAAGTGCGAATGGTCGTGTTGATTCTCTTGCTAAGCAAGGGGTGCATCATCAACAAATGCTTCTTGTTGTGTCACGCTAAGCTTCTCATGTATCAGCCCTAATCGGGCTCATTTATGTAGAAGTTTCTTCAATGTGTTTAAATGATAAATATTCATGCGGTAAGTTTGAAGCCATCTATATGTCCAAGTATCCCTTTGATACTTCTGGCTATGCTTCTCACCCACTTCATTTTTATTGATTGATATCACTGATAAAATTTTATATTCCTGGTATTTCTTTGTTCCATGAAGAGATGCTTTGTCTTAATGAAGGAGTTCTATCCATTACCGTGTAGTCGAAGATTGAGGCAGTGATGAACTAAACTCCAACACTTTGGAGCAAAGAACCACCCACTACTATGGTAGGCAAATATGTATGGATTAGTCCTGTGGAGGATCGATAAATTTGCGGATGCATTCAAGAATGGGGATCACAACATGAGGGTCAGTAAAGGGTATTTCTTTTGAGTTGAGGCAACGTGTCACCCGCCTTGGGAGTAGCGTGCCCTAGCCTCCAAGCCCGTCCTGATGCTAGTCACCTCTCGAGAAGAAGTTTAGCACAAGAACACTCCGCTCTTGGTGCTAGAACTCTCTCTAAACTCAAGCACAAAGGAGACTCCGAATTTGGGAGGAAAGAACACTTCTATTGAATGAATGAATGAGTTACAAGCCTTTGTACATGGCTATTTATAGATTACAAAACCTCCCATGGTTGGTGACACCTATCAAGCACTTCTCTAAGTGCTTGCCAACCAATGCCAACTAATGCCAACCCATAGATTCCCACTAACTCTATGAGTTGTTGCCAACGAGCAAACACTCCCTCCTTGTGCTTGCCAACTCATAGCCAACTCATGTATGCCACCTCATATGCCTAGTCATGAGCCACCTCATGTGCCATGTCATACACGTGCCATGTCATTCGCCTCGTCATCGGTTGATAGTTGGTCTTGTGCCTCTTTGTCGGTTGGTTGTCCAAGCGCATTAGTGTGCGCGTCTGCCCTTGTTGCATGTCCGTGTTCCATGTATATCGCACATTTTGGTATAGGGAAGTCGCGCCCGTTCATGCTCCCACCTCCATAAGGCGAGGCGTCCTCGTCATGCACGCCCCCGATATGCTTCGACCTCTTTCTCAAATTGCCAAAGCTCTGCTTGCTTCATGCCAAGTTGCTTCACTTTCGGTTCTCTCTTCCACTTCACTAAGAATTTTGTGGAACGTGGCTTGCCTCTTTGACGTATCTCTCTATGAGTTATTACATAATCTACTTTCTTGGTAAAAGTAGTGGATACATCAAGGGGTGCTTTGGGCTTTACAATTCTTTGGGGGGTCCGAGTCGAAAAAAGTAAGGTTTGATGTTACTTACATGGAATACGTTGTGAATCGCATCCTCTTCGGTAGTTGCACCTTGTATGCTAGTTTCCCAATCTTTTGAATAATGGGAAAGGGTCCTTCGTACCTTTTATCAAACCTTTGTTCTTGGTCCTCAACAACTTGAATTGTTCCGTCCTCATCTTTTTGAGAACAAGGTCTCCCACCTTGAACTCAACATCTCGCCGCTTCAAATCCATAAATTTCTTCATGCGCTTGCTGGCATGTTGCAAATATGATCGGGCTAGTTCCGTCCTTTCTTTCCAACGCTTAAGTAGAAGGTGGGCTGCTGGACTCTTGGTTTTTCCGGAATAATGCTTGCTGGTACTAACGGTTGTTGGCCGTTGCAAGTTCAAAGGGCTATGCCCGTGGGTTCACTTTTCAGATGTTATATGAGAATTGAACCACATCAAGGAGCTCGGGCCAATTTTTCTGATTCTGCATGTTATATTCCTCAAGCAAGGCATTTATCCGCTCCGTTTGCCCATCCGTTTGAGGATGAAAGCTGAGTGAAAAGGTTAAGAGTAGTTCCAAGCAACTTAAAAGTTCGGACCAAAACTTACCCGTAAATCTTAGATCTCTATCGCTTATAATTGTCTCTAGCACACCCCAAAGCTTCACCACATGTGATAGGAATGTCTTGGCTGTTTCTTCGGTTGTGCAATCATTTGAGACGGCTATAAAAGTCCCATACTTGGAGAATCTATCCACCACCACCAAAATGGAACCCAAGCCTTTAGCTCGCTTTAGGCCAGAAATGAAGTCCATGCTTACGGACTCCCATGGGCGCTTGAATGGGAAGAGGGTCCAACAAGCCAGCAGTCTTCGTCTCTCAACTTTGTCTTGTTGGCATACCAAATAGGTGCGCACGTACGTTCTCAACATCAGCATCAAGTCCGGGCCAATAGTAGTGCCTGAGACAAGAGTGCAATAGTCCTTCTTTGGCCGTGATGTCGAGCCCACAAGGTATCATGGAACTCGTGTAGCAGCTCCTTGCGCAAACCCTCATATTTTGGTACAAATAAACGCTTCCCTTTCGTGTATAGCAGTCCGTCGCTAACCCAAAAGCGTCTTGTTTTGCCCATGATCACAGCTTGTTCCAAGCGACATGTTGTGGCATCACTCAGTAGCCCCGCACGGATTCAATCAAGTATAGAGGTACTAACTTTGAGTCACAGCGGCAACACATGTGAAGTCGGCTTTATGCGGCTAAGCGCATCAACAACATTGTTGGTCTTGCCAGATTTGTACTCCATTTCAAAGTCAAATTCCGCTAGGAAGTCTTGCCAACGTGCTTGCTCGAACTTCTTTGTGTGAGGAAGTAGCTTGAGGCAACGTTGTCCGTCTTTACCACAATTTGGACCCCAATAGGTAGTGCCTCCAGTGCGTAAGCAATGTACAATTGCTGTCATTTCCTCTCTTGAACAAAGTATCGTTGTTCCGTGTCATTTAGCTTCCGACTTTCGAATGCAACAGGGTGTCCATCCTGTTCAATAACACCCCAATAGCAAAATTAGAGGCATCCGTAATTACCTCAAATGGCTTGCTGAAGTCGGCTAGCTTTAATACGGGTTCCTCCACCACAACTTGCTTTAACTTCTCAAATGAAGCTTGGCATTTGTCCGTCCAATGCCATTGTTGTTTCTTCTTCAAGAGGTCCGTTAGAGGTGCTGCTACTGCTGAAAATCCTCCGATCACGAGGCCAAGGAAACTCCTCAAGTCCCCAACCTTTGTTGGCACGGTCCACTCGGAAATAGCTTGAACCTTCTTTTGATCCATCCAAATCCGTCTGCCGCCAATCCAAAGGTCCAAGGAAAGACACTTCTTCCAACCCGAAGAACATTTTTCCCTCTTTACATAGAGGGAATTCTCCCTTAACACCTTGAAGACCTGCTTTAGGTGTTTTACATGATCTTCTAAATTTGGGCTATACACCACAATGTCATCTAAGTAGATGACTACAAATTTATCAAGGAAGGATGAAAACACTTGGTTCATAAGAGTACAAAATGTAGTCGAGGCATTTGTTAAACCAAAAGGCATAACAAGAAACTTGTAAGAGCCATACCTGGTTACACAAGTGGTCTTTGACTCGTCTCCCTCCGCAATCCGAACTTGGTAATATCCGGATCTCAAGTCCAACTTAGAGAATACTCTTGCATGCTTCAGTTGATCAAAGAGATCAGCAATCAAAGGAATAGGATACTTGTTTTTGACGGTTACCTTGTTTAGTGCTCGGTAATCGATGCAAAGTCGCATAGAACCATTTTTCTTTTTTTGAAATGGTACCGGCGCTCCATACGGTGCTTTGGAGGGCTGAATGAACCCAGCTTCTAGTAGTCCACCCAATTGCTTCTTGAGTTCCTCCAACTCCTTAGGCGCCATGCGGTGCGGTGTGTCTTTGCTTGGGGTTTGGTACCGGTTCCAACTCGATGGTATGATCAACACCTCTTCTAGGGGGTGGTGGGCGGCAACTCCTTAGGCATGACATCTTTGAACTCCTCCAGGACTTTGATGACCTCTTTCGGTGCTGGAGTTGAGTTTCCTTCATTGTCCTCTACAAGAGCTGCAACATAGGTAAGATCCCCTTGCTTAAGACCACGCTTAAGTTGCAGGGCCGTTAACATTGCATCCTTTTTCTTTACATCATGTACTTGCGATTCGGAAAGAGTACAAGGGCCACCTTCATCAAGGATTCCTACTAGCCCCAAATATGGCATTACAAATGCCTTACAATTGTTCAAGAAATCCATCCCCAAAATAACACTAAAATCATCCATGGGAACAATAGTGAAATCAAGAGTACCCACCCATCTATCCAAGGTAACACCAACGTTTCTAGCAACACCAATTACGGCCTTTGCTGCCGAATTTACAGCCTTGATTCAATTGTTGTCCGCTTCCAACTTCAATTTAAGGCGTTTTGCCTCCTCCTCAGAGATGAAGTTGTGGGTTGCCCCGGTGTCTACCATGGCCTTGGTCTTACTTCCATTTAAAATTAAGTCCAAAAAAAGTAGATTTCGTTTAGGCCTTACCGATTGGGTAGTCTTTTCACTACACGTCTGTACCGAGATGAGCAATGCCATAGAACTCATGCGCGGCTCTCCCCCATTGTGTTTTGTATCTCCTTATCCAAAAAGAGAGTTCAACACTTTCACCTTTGGGCAATCCTTAGCAAAATGTTCGCCTTCACAAACAAAACATCTTACTTTCCTATAACACTTACCTTTCTCGGTTTTCTTCTTCTTATCATCAAACTTGAAGCTTGAGTCCTTCTTCTCAGGTTTCTTCTCAAACCTCTTTTTCCTTTCGTCATCCTTCTGGTCTTTCGTACTATAGGAGTTTTAGAACCCACCTCTTTGGTCTTTCGCTCATACTCCATAAGCCTCTCCGCCAGTACAAAAGCGAGGCCAAAGTCTTCACTTCCCGCCTCCTTAATTCTTGCTCCGCCCAAGGTTTTAAACCAGCAAGGAAAGAAAAGAGTTTGTCCTGATTGGAAATATCATTAATGCATAACATTAGAGAAGTAAACTTTTGTACATACTCTCTAATTGTGCCTTCTTGTTTCAAAGCTCTCAACTCCTTTCGAGCTTGATATTCCACATCCTCGGGAAAAAATTGAGCCTTCAATTCTTTCTTGAAGTTGTCCCATGTGTTGACGGTAGAAGTGCTTAATTCCACATCAGTTTCCCTTCTTCTCTACCACAGAAAAACATCATCAACAAGAAACATAGAAACAGTACTAACCTTTTGCGTCTCGCTGAGATTAGCATTAAAGAAGTACTTTTCTACTTGGTATAGGGAGTTATCAATGACTTTAGGATCTCTTACCCCATTGAAAGGTTTCGGTTCCGGCACTTTGATCTTGCTTGTGGTTCCATTCGTGTTTGCACCTCCGTTTGCAATGACACGCTCCAACAAGGCAAGTCTTGTCCGTAACTCATCCATCTCGTTCTTCATTTCGTTCTTCACTTCATCGAGGTTCCCTCGGAATACCGCCATATACACATTTTCTTCCAACGATTGAACCACTTTTGGACTTCCATTTCCAGAACTAAGGTTCTCACGGACTTGTTCTTCCAATTCCGAACAACAAGCCTCTACTTTCTCGATCCTATCCTCAATTGAAGAAAAACGAAGTTCAGATTTAGACATCCGTTCCTTACCTTTGAGTTGAACATTTTCAGCCTATGAAGTTGCCATTGGATTGATTCCCGCTCTGATACCAGTTGTCACGCCGCTAGAGTATGCGAAGCACAATCTTGATCCGTAGTAGCGTGCGGCCTAGCCTCCAAGCCCGTCTGGATGCTAGTCAGCCTCTCGGAAGAAGTTTAGCACAAGAACACTCCGTTCTTGGTGCTAGAACTCTCTCTAAACTCAAGCACAAAGGAGACTCCGAATTTGGGAGGAAAGAACACTTCTATTGAATGAATGAATGAGTTACAAGCCTTTGTACATGGCTATTTATAGATTACAAAACCTCCGATGGTTGGTGACACCTATCAAGCACTTCTCTAAGTGCTTGCCAACCAATGCCAACTAATGCCAACCCATAGATTCCCACTAACTCTATGAGTTGTTGCCAACTAGCAAGCACTCCCTCCTTGTGCTTGCCAACTCATAGCCAACTCATGTATGCCACCTCATATCCCTAGTCATGAGCCACCTCATGTGCCATGTCATACACGTGCCATGTCATCCGCCTCGTCATCGGTTGATAGTTGGTCTTGTGCCTCTTTGTCGGTTGGTTGTCCATGCGCATTAGTGTGCGCGTCCGCCCTTGTTGCATGTCCGTGTTCCATGCATATCGCACATTTTGGTATAGGGAAGTCGCACCCGTTTCACAACGGCAAAAAATGCTTAAACCATATAATGGCATCTTATCAAAGGACAGGGTTCCCAACTATCTAGAGCTTTTGAGAAGAGTGAAATACGTTTATAATACTGATGATGTTAAATCAAGAGCTTTATCTTTACGTGTCATTGGCTGCTGGGCTGATCTTGCAAAAGGTAGTGCTGATGTACGGTACATGATAATATCATGCTTGGACTCCTGCCACACCCTGGAGGTGAGGTTATTATTATTATTATATTATTATTATTTTTTTCATTTGTTTTTTTTAACGGAAAATTTGTCCTTACTCTTTACTGTTTTATTGAAGAAATTATATACAATCGCTTAAGCATGTACATGATGGTATTGCATCTTTTACTTTCAATAAACACCCTTTACTGATTCCACCTCTTAGAAAGGCAGAAATTCTATGAAGTAGGTGGGGTTTTTTTCTAATTATTTATACATGGTGTCTCATTACCTGCTTATTAGAAGAGGAAGTCTTGTTGGAATTCTAACACCATCCAGTTAGTATGTAAATTGTACTAAGAGAAGTTGTCTTAAAGTATTAATTTCAAACAAACTTAGTTCAAGTTAAGTAAGCCTTGTGTTAAGTCTCATGCTGCCGATTGACTGTTCAAATTATTTTCGTACTAGCAAATTATTGCTTCACAAACTATTAAGAACGATACAAGAGGAAAATTACTGAGAGGTGCTCTTAGTGTGACTGAATAGGTCATTGACGTAGCACAGGTCTTAAGACCTATGTTAGGCGTAAAAACAGGACTCGACAGTCCTAATCAGAGTAGAATTAGGAGATTTTGATTTTGTTTCCTTATTTATCTTTTATTCAGTGTTTTATTAGGAATCAAACTGTTATTAGGTTTCAATTAGCCTTAAATAGGCCATGCATATTGTAAAACAGCACTTTTCGAATTTATTGACTATTAAACATGTCTTCGTTCTTCCCTTTTCTCCTTCCTTTCTTCCTTTTCTACCTTCTTCCTTTTCTACCTCGTTCTTCCTTTATCTAGCTTTTCTTCCTCCCGTTCTATATCAGTCATATTCCATTGCTAATCCCATAAAGATGAACTAATGCAGGTAAAAGCATCACTATTTGCTGCTGGATGCTTTTGTGAACTATCTCAGGATTTTACCCTTTTTGTTCTGGAGGTGCTGGTTAGAATGTTAAACTCACCAGACACTTCTACCATAATCAAGCTGGCTGCTGCACGTGCCTTTTCTACTATGAGAGCTTCATGTTGCATCACCTGGAGAGCTTATGAGGTGCTATTATTTTTCCATTTGAGACACATGCTTATGGAGAGTCACTTTTGTTTCTCTTCCTTAATTGCTATAGAGATGATAATGATTTCTAGTCTGGTTCAGTAAGCCATCACCAGACCCCAAGATGAGTAAACACTGGTGGCTTTGCCTAGTTTTATAAAAACTGGGAAGACCAGAAGAACAAGCCAGTTCTGTGTGTTTTTGGCAACATAAAATCAACTGGTCTAGTCCAAAATGTGGAATAGAGTATTAATCCGAATATATATTTTTGTACTTTTCACGTAAGTTGTCCATATTTTCTGAAAGGTATATTATTTGATAGCACTTGTGCTGTTAGAGATTGATGCCGTACTTGTTTACCATTGTCCTCTGTTCCACTGGCCTTATTCTGCAACAGACAAAACACCTGCATGTGTGCAGGACTCGTCCTAACATTTCGAGATCAAGTGGTATTCAGCATATGCTTAATAATATAGGCTTATTATGATGTCCTCTGTTCCACTAGCCTGTTTCTGCAACAGTCAAAACACCTGCATTTGTGCAGGACTCGTCCTAACATTTCAAGATCAAGTGGTATTCAGCATATGCTTAATAATGTAGGTTGATTATGATGCATAAGACTTTTGCTTCATTTTTGGCAGGCTGGGATAAAGTGTTGAATTCCTTAGAGGAAGATGTTAAAATTGGTATTCTTTATTCTCTTTCAAAACTTGCTTCCAAGTCAGTCCTTCTGTTTTCCAAGCAGGTAAGCATTAAAGCAACATAAGACACTGCACTTAAAATCTTGAAGATCAAGAGTTAATGCCCACCTTTTTCTTCTGGAATACAGTTGCATGCTGACGATTTTGGTTCCCACTGGGATTTGAAAGGGATTGTTGGAATCATTGCATGTAATTTTATAAATTTCAAAAAAAATTGCATGTAATTTAATTCTATTATTACTTTTGAGTTCTAGAATTTCCAAGTGTAATACTACTTTAATCTTGTTTATATTTCATGAGCTTTCATTGTCCCTTCTCCAAAGCTTGTTAACCATTTTGGATAGCATCTGCTTAACTGCTTAATATCATATAACCAACTTCCATTTCTCCTCTTCTGTTTAATGGAGGTGGAGTTGCTGCTCTCTATTCTTGATAATGGAAGTGTCTCTAACTTAACAGTGAAGTCAGTGAAGTTCCTGCTAGGTCTAGTGGGGGAAGGCATCTCTTGTATTTCCAATCATGTCAAGTCTGTCAGAGTTTTGTTGCGTGTTATAAATAATTCTGACTTCCCACTCGATTGCCAATGTGATGCTCTGAAGGTTTTGAAAAAAGTGAGGTTATGCTTCTCTCTTTAATATTTTTTTCCTCCAATTTTGCAAAGGATGTAATAGATGTGAGTTTGAAAAATTGTCATTTAATGCTGTTTTCCTTCTTTATCCATGTCCATGGTCAAGTTTATGTAATAAATTTTCAAAAACATATAGATGCTTAGTGATTTGGGATTATATGGATCTCCTTCGTAGTATTAGGGGCAAATTAGGGTTACTATTCTTTCTACTATAAGTTGTCTATCCAGAAAGTGTATTTGGGTAACAGAAGTTAGGTTTTCTTTAAAATGGTGAACATACATTGAGCCCTTTAATCAATCAAGAATGGGCATTCCTCTATCACGCTAGATTTGAACTTCATACAGTCCAGATATTCCCTTTCCTGATCTTCTCTTTTCTTTCTGTAATTCATATGTTTAAATACTTGACCTAATTTACAAGTTTCTCTTACTTGATGTCTGATCAACAAGAAATTTACAGATTTTTCACGGTGGATCACAAAGTCTTAATTGGATAGATATGCCAGAATCTATAGAGCTGGTGAAAGTTGTTGTGATTATTGCTGAATGCCAAAGTACAAAGAAAAAATTGTTAGCTCTGGGACTGCTGGTGGACATATCATGCAACATAGTAAAGGCGCATTGTGACATGTCTTCACAGGATGGCGAAATCTCTGTTCCTTTGGCGTCTAAAGGAAATCATTTGGCACAACTCCCGAAACATGCTGCTATGTTGCTCATTAATTGTCTTGCATTGTTGATGAATCAAGTGAAAGAAAGAGCAGACATATTGGTTTCCATCTTTAGTCTGAAACAGGAATTACAATGCTTGCTCAGCCTTGGATTGCATCTACTGAAGAAATTTCCTAGATTTGGGTCCAAGGTACTGGAACAAGTTCAATGCCTCATAGAGGAGCTGCTGAATTTTTCTTATGGTCTAAGAAAAGAGGTTGTAGTGGACATGGACCCTGATAATCCCTTTTCATCTTTTTGTGGATCCAAGGGGCTTGAAGATGAAGGGAAGATTACCATCTCCAAAGAGGCTGTGTTATGCATGTTTAGGATCGTAGCTGCTTGGCTAGAAACACTAGATGAGTCGGGTGAAATTACCATTGGTATATGTCAAAATTTGAATTGCTTTGTTGAGCGCATAAAAGAGTATGGGGTTCTAGAACAAGATAAATGTGTCATCTTCTCTCTCATTCAGAAGTCACGGCTCATCTGTCATTTTTGAAATGTCAGGGTAATTCCATCTGTGACATGGAAAAAAATGTTAATGACTGGATAATTAGCTCTCGTGATTGTTGGTTTGAGCATGAACAGCTAGTTCTTGCATTCGCCAAGCAGATGGTTATAAGAACTGATTTTGGGGGGGCTTACAGAACTGGAAAGTATGCTGCCTGTCATGCTGCATGGTTCTCTGCTACATTTGCCTTTGGGCTTTTATCTAGAAAGATACATGCTAGCTGTACTTGCTGGGTAAAATCACTGGCCTTATTTGCTCGTGCTGAGAGTGAGATATTATTACTAATGTTCCCAAAGTTAGGGTACCAGGTAGTCAATTATTTACAGGTAAATGAGGAAGCAATTCTCACCTGCAATGGACTTGTGGAAGAAGATGGGGAAGTTGATTTGGCATCTAATGGAGGAGTTGATTTATGTGATTACAGGGAAAAGCTTTCTCAAGCTTATAACGGGGTTTGCTCTGCAGACGAAATATTGGGTGGTGCATCTACATTAGAAGGGACTTTTTATTTCCAAAGATGGTTTTTAAGTCTAAGATCTGAGTTCTTTGGAGCACTTGTGGATTTGCTTGGGCACTCAAGATTGGAAAACTATGATGGTCTAGGTCTGAGGGATGGCGTTGGAGAGCCTGGGTCTCAAGCACTAGGAGAGCATCTTGCTGCAATATCATTTCGATTCAATCGATTGGCTAAAGAGCTTGATCTCCTTGCTACATCATTCATGGATATGGATTACAAAAGTTTTAGAAGCATTGCCCGACTTGCAGTTTGTTGCTCTGTACTTGCTTTTTCTCTCGCCTGCGTCTTCTCTCTCTCCAACCAAAGTTCACAGGACAAGAACAACTCTTGCACATTTCTGGTACATGATCTAGTACTGCGATTGTGGCACATTGACCTGAGTATTTGTATGCATCTCTACAATATTTTCAAATGTAATGGAGAGCTCAGAGGTTTGAAAACTATTTGTCGAACTCAAATGTCTAGCTGCAGCTATAGAGAGAGAGCTATTGCAACTGTCTCTAGGTTTTCAATATCGTATATTCTTGAGCTTATTGGAAAAGTTGAGGCCAGTGAAGGGCACCGAACAATCAACCAAAATTTCCCAAGCCAGACTGCATCTTCATTCT
The DNA here is from genome assembly GCA_022405105.1 of Aristolochia contorta. NCBI lineage: Eukaryota > Viridiplantae > Streptophyta > Magnoliopsida > Piperales > Aristolochiaceae > Aristolochia > Aristolochia contorta. Next base: position 23,290,944 of record CM039665.1, read on the forward strand.
CAAGATTGTGAGAATGATGATGTGCATTCCCTTCCAGACACCAAAGTATTTTTTTTAGAATGAGGTACTGTTAAATTTTGTGAAGGGAGATAGGAGGAGAGGAAGGTGAAGAGATAGGAAGAAGGGAAAGAAAGAAGGAGAGAAAGAGGTTGTAAGGTCTTAATGACCTACAACCCTAAACCATGTATTAATAGAATCCGAAAATATAAAATTACAATAATGCCATTCATGGCTTGAGGATAAGTAAACTACTTAAACACAATAAACAAATAATAACTAACTAGAGTTTAGTAAAATTACTAAACTACCCCTAACTCATAACACTCCCCCTCAAGCTGGAGCGTAAATATCATGAAGACCTAGCTTGGAGAGAAGATAATCAAAGTCTTTTCGCCCAAGACCTTTAGTGAGTAGATCAGCCAACTGCTCTTTAGAACTAACATACGGAGTGACAACCTTGCCCTTCAAAATTGCATCACGAATAAAGTGGCAATCAACTTCTATATGCTTTGTCCTCTCATGAAACAACGGATTGTTCGCTATAAATATAGCAGCCTGATTATCACACTTTAACACCATGGGTTTGTCATCCTTTAACCCCAAATCATAAAGTATAGATCTGTACCCAGAGAGTTCACTCACAAGTATGTGCCATAGACCAGTATTCAAATTTCTTCAACCTTTGGAACGAGCTACAACATTTTGTTTCTTACTTTTCCATCCAATCAAATTTCCTCCCACAAAAATACAATATCCAATAGTAGACTTCCTATCACACTTGGAGCCAACATAGTCTCGTGCATCGAATACCCAACAATATCAAGATGACCAAAAGAATTGAACCAAGTCCCTTACCAGTGCACCTTTCAAATATTTTAAAATTCGTGTGGGCAGCATCGAGATGAACCTTACATGGCTTGTCCATAAATTGATTAACCACCCCTACAAAGAAATGAAATGTCGGGACGAGTGATCGTAGCATAAATAAGTTGTCCTACCAACCTCCTGAACTCATGTCACATCTCGCTAACGGGGACTATCCACATTATGTAAATCCAAGGCCGAATCAATCGTGTAGTGGCAGGCTTGGCTCCTAATAATCCATACTCATGAATCATATCCATCACATATTTCCTCACGGGATAAGACCATTGATTTCCCCATTATTGCGGGCAACCTCAATGCCCAAGAAGTAGCATAAGACACCAAGGTCCTTCACCTGAAAATGATGATTCAAATACAATTTAACCTCAGTCATACCTGCCAAATCATCACCCGTTAGTACGATATCATCAACATATACTTGCCAGACAATCAAACCCGAAGAACGCCAGTAAAATAAAAAGAGAATGGTTACAATGACTTCTCTTAAACCCAAAATTACCAACCACCTTATCGAATTTATCAAACCAGGCTCGAGGACTCGCTTTAACCCATAAATAGACTTATGGAGACGATGCACCTTAGACTCCTCCCCCTCATTGAACATAACCAGCGGTTGTTGCATATAAACTTCCTCTTGTAGATCACCATAAAGAAAGGCGTTTTTAATGTCAAGCTGAAACAATAGCCAGGATTTATTGGTAGCAACCGAAATTAAAATACGTACAGTACTGAGTCTGGCAACTGGGGAGAATGTATCAAAGAAGTCCACCCCAAATGTTTGAGTGTATCCTTTAGCTACCAATCGAGCCTTGTATCTGTCCAGTGTCCCATTCGACTTATATTTTAATGTGTACACCCATCTACAACCAACCACCGAAGCACCCAAAGGTGGATCAACCAAGGTCCATGTTCCCCTCTCTTGAAGGGCCTGCATTTCCTCATCCATAGCTAAGTTCCACTCAGGTTTAGCAAGAGCATCAGATATACGAGATGGAATGGAAACCAAAGATAAAGACAATGCAAACTTATGATAAGAAGGAGAAAGAGAAGACAATGAAACAAAATGAGAAATAGGGTGTTGAGTACAAGAACGTTTACCCTTCCGAAGAGCAATAGGAAGATGACTGTCATAAAGTGGAAGACCTGCAGAATCGGAGGAAGAGGATTTGACCGGAGGATGCTGGTCTTCGTTATGTTGTTTCGGCGCCTGGAGTATACCTGCAAGGGAGGATCACCTTGGGACACTGGTGGACTCGACACCGAGGTGAAACACATGAGATCATTGCTAACAGGACAAGGCAATGGAAGTGGAGTAGAAGATGAAGAATTAAAAAAAGATAAGTCATCAAAGAAGGTGACATCTGCAGAAATATACATCTTACGACCAACTGGATCATAGCACCGGTACCCTTTTTTGAAAACAAGAGTACCCAAGAAACACACACTTAACTCGCCTGGGATTGAGTTTGTCCTGCAGATGACCTAGATTATGCACAAAAACACACACAACCAAACACACTAGGTGTAAGAGGAAACAAGGTGACTTGAGTATCCAACATTGTAATAGGAATTTTCCTTGAAGAATAGAAGAAGGCATATGATTAATCAAAAACAAGCAAGAAGAACAACATCATCACCCCAAAACTGTTTAGGAACACTATGATGAAGGAGCACCATTCTAGCAATCTCTAATAGGTGACGGTTTTTCTTTCAGCTACACCGCTCACTGTGGAGTGTAAATACAAGAAGTCGATGAATAATTCCCATTCGATCACATATCGAAAAACTTTTATTCACAAATTCCAAACCATTATCGGTCATGAAAGACACGACTTGAAGCATTATATTGAGTCTTTATTTCTGAATAAAAGTCTGAAATACATAAACGACTTCAGATTCTCCCGAAGGAGATACACCCAAGTGACCCCGCTGAAATCATCAATAAAACTAAGAAAAACCTATGACCAGAATTACTCGGAATCTGATATAGCCCCAAACATCGAATGAGCTAAATCAAATAAACGACTACTCGACTAGTACTAGGCAAATAAACAGATCTCCGATGTTTGCCTAATCGACACGAAGTACATTGCAATTTTGTGGTTCTTGGAATGGAAGGAAAAAATTGCACAGTTTCTCCGATGAAGGGTGTCCAAGCCGAAGATGAAGTAAATATGGAGACTCTATGCTATGCATTGCGAGTATCATTGGGAGGGGTCTCCATCATGTATAGACCAGCACTCTCACGGCCCGAACCAATCTCCCTCTTCGTGCGCAAGTCCTGAAACACACAACGAGATGGGGAAAACGTTATGGAACAAGATAAATCTTTAGTTAACTGACTCACAGAAAGAAGATTGATGGGAAACTTAGGGACAAATAAAACAGACTGCAATGTGAGAGTATAGGTGATAGAAATTGTTCCTTCACCAAGAACAAATGGTAGAACCATCAGCAAGAGTAACAAACCTCTGAGTAGTAAGTGGACGAAAAGAAGAAAATAGTGAAGAGTTACTTGACATGTGACTGGATGCCCCAGAATCAATAATCCACTGGGGAGAAGAAACTTGAAGTGAAAAAATACCTGGATAAGATGGCGCAATAGGAGAGGGAGAAGAGGAGCCTGATTTGCCACGGCCAGGCTGATTGACAATTTTGGATAAAAAATCTTGCATTGCTGCCATTGGATCTTGAACATCAATCACTGAATCAGTTCGGCCAGTAGTGTTGGCCCAAACTGGTTTGCCAAATTAGTCCCAACACCTTTTAGAGTCATAATTATTTCTGCCACAGTGCATACATTTTCTGTCTCCTTTCTACCATTACCTTTACCCTTACCTTTGTCATTGTTGCCTTTACTTTTGGAGAAGTAATTGTGGCTATTAAAAGTGGCTGCACTCTTAAGTGCATAATTATTCTCCGAGGAACTCCTTGACGATGAGAGACAAGTAGACTCAGCATTAAGAACTTTATTATATACATCCTCTAGAGTAATATTATCTTCTCCGGCAGCCAAAATTTGAGCTCGAACACTATCAAACTTAGAACCCAGACCATCTAGAAATCGAGCAACATTTACCTGATTTCTCTGTCGCCTTGTAACACTAACATCTGAATCTAGGGGATGGAAATTTTGTATGTCCTGCAGAAGCCCTCTCATCTGAATGAAATATTGAGTTACTGATTTTTCACCTCTAGACAGAGTAAAGAATTGTTTATACAAATTATAAATACGATCAAAATTCTTTCTCTGAGAAAACATATCAGTAAGGGTGTCCCATAGATCTTTAGCCGTAAGACAACTCATAACTTGTTTAGCGATATCATCATCTATACTTCCAATGATCCAGGTTTGAACCATCAAATCCTCAGCCCTCCAAATCATAGTAATTTTCTTTGGGGGAAGTTCAAGAATATAATTCTCTTTCATCTTAGCCCCCAAATACTTTTTAACAGAAGAGGCCCACAACAAATAATTTTCACCATTAAGTTTTGATGCAGTGATCTGAATAGTATCTTTAGCAAATATTGTAACTCCACCCGACATACCAGAATCATAAGTTTCACTAGTTGACATGATAGCAATCAAGCAAACACTAAATATGCAGCAAGTAACTCACAACCAACCGCAAAATAGAATCAGATCAATAGACAGAGTCACACCAATATACCAACAACACAATTGCACAAAATAGTCCAGAGAATACCAGCGGAAGAGATAACCCGAATTCAAGGAAGAAATAACCAGCAGAAGAAAATTGCTGATGTCAGCCCTAAAAAGATAACGTCAGCCCGACTTTATGATGTCTGCCTTAAAATTGGAAATAACACACCTGAGTATTGCAAATCACCCTTTAATTCTTTATTCCAAAAAAACGATTTTCCACTAAAAAATTTTATTTTTTTCGACAATCTGACGACGTTCAGTCGTTTCCAAGATCGATTTTCCACTAAAAAGTTTCCCGATTCCCGAGGCACTTCAAAAAAAATTTTTTTTTTTTAAACAATCCGACGACGTCAGAAGCAGCAGCAGCAGCAGCAGCAGCCTACACAGCTCAGTAAATAATCCTTCTTTTGGGAAGTACGAGTGCATAATGCACTCACTCAGCAGCACAAACCATAGCTTATAGCCATGGCAGGAGAAAAAGAAAAAAAAAGAAAAACGAATTTGTTTTTTAATCGCCTAGCAGCAGAAACTTTAATTCAGCTACTCAAACTTGAAAATCTAATGACAAAATACGTCTAGATCGCTGAAATCAAAGTCCCCGCTCTGATACCATGTTAAATTTAGTGAAGGGAGATAGGAGAAGAGAGGAAGGTGAAGAGATAGGAAGAAGGGGAAGAAAGAAGGAGAGAAAGAGGTTGTAAGGTCTTAATGACCTACAACCCTAAACCCTAAACCATGTATTAATAGAATCCGAAAATACAAAATTACAATAATGCCATTCATGGCTTGAGGATAAGTAAACTACTTAAACACAATAAACAAATAATAACTAACTAGAGTTTAGTAAAATTACTAAACTACCCCTAACTCATAACAGGTACATTATTGGACTCAACTAAACACTATTTCACTACTTCTTCCTCATTTCCTAGAAGAAAAGGCTCTAACTTTTCAAGATAAAGGGGAAAGTTTTGAACCGAATGTGTGGCACTATGATTTTAGCACCTTGAATGAGTGTTGGTACTTCCCTATCATCTCTTTCATGTTTGAAGGAAATTTTTTTATAGCTGTGCATTCCCACTTCCCTAACTAAAACTGCAATCAGAATTTGGTTTGTGCTTGTTTGAATTCAATTGCTGGACTTTGTAATTAAACATAAGGCCTTGTTTTTGTTGTATTGGGTTTGGCTCCTTGAGTCCATCCTGTTCTCGATTTTCATTATGTTGTTTGCATAGACCCTCTTGAAGCCTTCCCTAACCTCATTGAATTTTAGGCACCAAGAAGAATTAATATTTTCATTTTTTTGGATGCTATCAATACTTTAATTCTACAATGTTTTCTTTAATATCTTAGATTTTAGTTTCTACATTGCATATTTACAAGATTTAAGGATAACCGTCTTGTGTGAATAATTTTGTAATAGCTTTAGCCTTTCAGTTGACTTTCTTGAGTGTTAAATGACAATGCATTGGTGGTGTGTAATGTGAAAGGTGTTTTTTGTTTTCTAATTCTCTGGCTTGATTTGTTTGGAATACAATATGCAACTACAGATATGCATTTGATCATGCCATACCTTTTCTTTGTTTTTCTTTAACGAACAAAAATTCTGCAGGCCACAAGTTGGTGCTGAACTTTTCATCTTCAATGCGGATACCTGGAGCTCAGGCCGGCTATCTGTGTTGCGCGGTCTCCAGCTCTCTCTGAATCTTTGCATCCAACTGAAATTACCTGATTGTAACCTCCGAGTTTCAAAGATTTTCTGCATTCTGGCCGCCAAACCATCAGATACATTGGCTGATGGTAGCGGAGAAAGGAAGAAGCTGGAAAACTCAACTTCCAAACATTGGAGGACTGATGTGGATCTGAATGATGTTTTGCTGCTTTATGTAAATGAAGAACTTGGGACAGAGTACCAGAGAGGTGGTGATAGTGGGAGTAAGGCAAAATCTTTCATGTCTTTAAAACCCACAGAGAGAAATCAAGGTTTCTCAACTTGCTTGTTGGATGTCTCGTCCTTACCGAGGGCTTTTATGAAATAGCATGGTGTAGTTGTTGCATTGATTGTAAAGGTTCTTATTGGAATTTACTGCCTTTGAACGCTGGTCCTGTTTTTACCATCTACAAGTCCTTCGGTGTGTACATTTTGATATATTCCCAGTGCTACTTATGCTCCTTCATTTAGCTGAATTTACGATATTAGATTTCCCAAGCTCTGAAAATTTTGCTTGAAGATCTTTAACATATAGTAGAGTAGAACTGAGCTCTCTGTTGAGGTTAGTGACTTTTTCTTCTTGAGTGTTATGCTGCATTTTGTTGTTCTAAGAAGTTGTAGCCTTCTTAAGTTTCTTTTTCTATTTTGATATGTTTGCTTTCCTTTTTCAGCACTTTGTGAGTTGCTCTTAAAAATTCCTCTGATATGTACTGCTCTCTCAATCCTTCTTTTGTCCTTTGTGTTAATGTGTTGTAATAATACATGATATACGTCTTTGATAATCTGCCTCAGTGTCATGCAGCTAGATTGAAAAATGCTTGAACTCGATTTTTGGCAGCATGCAGCCTAGCTCTCACGTCAGCTTAAGATATATTAATTCACCAAGGGTGTCCTTGTACCGAATCGAACTGGCAAAGGATTGCCACTGTACTCAGATAGTTTGAAGCCAATTTGGGGTGGTGTGGATATTGGTTTGATGTCAAAAGAGAGGCAATGGTAAGTCTTAAATTATATATTTTTATTACCGTTAAACTTATCACTAGTATTAGAAGTTGATGCTTTGTGTTTCACTTATAAAGGTATTCGTGTTAAGTTGGATTTGAAATGCTTATTCAAGAGTTGGGGCTTCAAGAGGAGAAAGAGGAGGGAAACGAGGTTAATTCTTCAAAAGGAAAAAGGAATGAACGTTGTGAGAGTATTTTGGCAGACTTTGGTGGCGACGCTGGTGACACAAGTGGCATCACCTCTTGCACCACAATAGCATGGCTGTTTATTAAAGTGCCCGAAGCTTCGAAACCAGCAGAACGGGTTTTGGCACCGTTGCACCAATGTAACGGAATAAGGAGATGGCACCTAAGTGCGAGTGACGTTGTACAGCTGGAATCATTGCAATAACACAAAGACTTGCAATTCAACTAGGACATTCAATTATCGGAAATCGGAAATCGGACAATCAATTATCGGAAATTATGTTCTCACCCTTGAATCAGAGGAATTCATGAGTTTTGAATCTTTTTCAGTTGAAGGCTAGGGTTTGCAATACAATGCTTTGTTTTTTTTACCAATTGTATTGAATGTTTTTTTTTTTTTGTTATTTAGTTGCATCAGTAAAACTTTGCTTTGACTATTATGTATTTGGAATTTAAATTTTATGAAACGTTGTTCTTTTGCATTTATGAGTTAGTAGTTATTTAATTTAGTAAAGTGATTTAACCTGCTAAAGTCACAAGATCTTTTGTATTACTGTGGTGAATTTTTGAGTTTAAACCTGAATTACGAATCTATCTAAATCTCTACTTTTAAACCAACACAATCTCATTTTATGATAAAATAAATTATGCTAAAAAAAAGTCCAATAATTTACTGTTCCCATCAACCACAAATTAAATTAATTAAAGTTTTCAAGACAAAGATCCTTGCAATGTATTTTTTAGATTTCATCACATGAAGTTTAAAATTTCATGTTTCTGTGAAAGGACTTCATAATGTTCCTATATACTATTTATTAAGGGTTTCCCAATTTTTTGTGTCCTTTTGTACCCAACCACTGCAATACAACAAACTTTGACTCATTTTATATTTTGGGCAGTAGGGAAGAGGCCGGAGTTTTGTTTGTAGTAAACAATGCTCTAAAAACTGCGCTGACCTAGCTGGTCGACCCGGTTGGTTGACCTAGTTCAATTGGAACCAAGGATTCAGACGGTTCGGCTTGTATGATAACAGAGAAAAGGTTAAAAACCAGTTGGCCAGCCAGTTTTCTTGGTTCGATCATTGAACCTTTGAACCAAACAAACCAGTTTAATCGGTCTAGTGATCATTGGTGCAGAAAAATGGGTTTAAAACCCTAAAGACATGATATTCACTTTTAAACCCAAAAGACAGGATATTCACCCCTTAATATCTGCAGGGATTCACCCCTCATTGACCTGATTCAACTGCAGGTTGAACCCGATTGAAACTGCTTCAACCAAAATCAGATGTTTTGTTGGTTCGATGACTGGTTCGGTTTCAAGAACATTGGTTGTAAATATGCCCGAGTGAAAAATTAATCCGTTTATGTTTCACCCTTTTGTTATTCTCATCTAATCGTTGTGTCCCGAAAAATCAAAGAAATGGGCCAAAATAGATTTGATTCCAATTCATACTATCTATATTAACGACTTTAGTTTCCATTTCAGCTATTAATACCCGTACAATGACCACAAGCTTAAAAAGATCCACAAAAAAAATAATAAATTAAAACGAAGACCTATATTATTGTAGACGTCTTTTTGGCTTTTAGCCTTATAGTTGTGCACAAAGTTAGTCGGTGCAGGTGAGTCAATGCTTTTATCTTTTTCTTTTTAAATATAAATTATGATGTTTTAATAAATATTTTAAAATTTAATTTTCTATTTGCTCATGTCGACTACAACCCAATGAAGAGGGAATCAAATTGTTTTGTCTTGATGCTTGCAAAACTGGTTGCGTAGAAAAGAATGATATGCTATTGTTATTGCAACATTGAAGTTAAGGACGATTTACTTTGCCCAACTCATTGCCCATCAGCGATTGCACCACTAGAGTTAAGGACCATGTTTATTGCCCAACTTTAACTTGCCCACCAAACTGTTTTATCAGAAATGACGGAAAACGGTGTTATTGCGATTGTTAGAGTGATAGGACAGAGTGACATAAATAAAACGTGTGTGATGTACACATATTTTAATAATCAATAAAATAAAATTATCCTAATTTTTTTGAATTTTTGTTCAATTTTTTTTATTGAATCATTATTCTTTTGCATTCCTCTAGCGCATGAACTAACACAGATGAATATAAAACACATTACTAAAGAATGGGTTCAAGGTTATGCTGGCCTGAAATGCAACTTGTGGGATATCCTTGTGTAATTAATATCTATTAAAGACTAATTTAGTATGATTCAATGTTTATATATTTGGAGGCATATTGTTGTTCTTGGAATAAATGTACATGATAAGCTCCTAATAGTACTCAAGATTTTGAAGGCAATGGAAGGATACAAAATCCTCACAAAAACTAGTTTAAGATTTTAGAATATGCTACTATCTTTTTTTCTTCTTCTTTGTATATAGTACCATCTTTCTCTAAGTCAATTTATTTCCCTTTTATTACCGTCCAATTGAGGAAAAAATAACATGGCATTGTTGATTGATCTGAGTGCATTGTAATTCAGAGAATCAAATGACTTCTGAATCCTTTGCAAAATATTGACAATAATCTCATATGAATATTTTATTATTCTTTTTATATTAAATCATTAAAAGTTTTAGAAGAATTTCTTTTTAATGCTAAAGTACTCATTGGAATTTCAATTATAGTGACTTTTTTTTATCAAAAAACAAAGTTTAAAAATTTATGTGAAATATGGATCAAGTTATCCACTATACCTAAACTAGTTCCTTCGATTGGAAACTTGGTAAACATATGGGAAACATATTTTATAGGAAAATTTTCAAATAATATAATTTGAGAAAAAAATAAAAGGGAATTGCAATTGTGTTGAAATTTTCGGTTTGATGTTTCCAATATGATGTTATTCTCAATTAGCGTTTTTGTTCATATATTTCTAACTTTTATTGATCTGCCTTTATGTTCTTTTGTTTCTTTTACTGAAAGCCTTTAACTCTATTTCAACCTCTATAGAAAGAAGCTAAAGACAGTTAATGGCCATTGGTTAAGATGCAAAAAAGGGTTCTCCTGTCAAGAAAAATTTGAAGAAAGTAGGGATGAAGGAAACCTTAACTCTATCCTAATGTGAACATTAGACTTTTGCCCTTGTTTGCAATTCAGAAGGATCTCTTAATTAGAGAAAAAGAATTGAGTTTCTCACTGGATGGCAAGACACGATAGAAAGGGCGGTACACGTTTGGGTTTTTAGTGTGGCAGGTTTCATTAGAGAGAGATAATGCCTTAGACGACTGTTCGATACGGAGGATTTGTTCTTTTGAGTTTTATTGTACATGAGACTATTCCTGATTGCATTGTCAATAGAGAAAGAATGGCACATATAGATACAAGTAGCGCAAATTGTAGAGCCCTAATTGAACTTGGGTATGATGTTCTTGATTATGTGGTTGAGGGAGTCCTCTATCATCCCCCTCCAGCTGAATTGTCCAAGAGTGAAAGCTCAAGTTCAGAGATCAACCTGGAGAACTTAACTCGCAGAGCTGTTGTCAGAATGTCCACAACTCGAAGCTCATCATAGGCAAGTTGTTCCTGGACAAGGCGATATTCTAACTAAAATATGCTTGTCCTGCCACATAAAACTATATTTGCAGCAACTTGTTTTGCTGAAAGATTGTCACACTAAATTATTGGGAAACCCCTGCAAATTATGTATAATTCTTTGAATAAATGAAGTATTGACACAAAATGATTGGGAAACCCTTGAAAATTATGCAAAATTCATTGAGTAAATGAAGTATCAACAATACTTCATTTGTAGTAACAAAGTGCTCGGTACTCTTCTTCGTTACCGGACGGTCATTGCCGTTTGCTTCAAGTAGGCCATTAAATGAGGGACTTTTCCCCCAATCTGCATTTGTGAGTACCTCATCAACAACATTTGATGTCACTTTAATTTTAATAACTTATATGTAGGTTCCTTTAATTAATCAAAGTGTGCGGTTTATGCTGAGCGAGTGTGCATACTCGAGGAAATGCTGAAACTGGCAACCTTGATTCAGTAAGTATTGATGGCCATTCTCGTAACCTTAATATAAATTAGTCCACCAATGGTATCCCTATACCATATCAAACTGGCATAGGATTTACACTCTACTCAGATAATTTGAAGCCAATTTGAGGTGGAGTGGAGATCAGTTTGATGTCAAAGAGAGGAAGGCGATGGTGAGTCACAAATTAATTACATTTTTATTACCCGTTAAACATATCGCCAGTATTAGAAGTCGATGCATTCTATTTCACTTATGAAGGTATTCGAGTTAAGTTGACGTTGAAATACTTATTCAAGAATTTAGCTAAGGGAGGAGAATGAGGAGGAACAAAAAAGATAATTCTACAAAAAGAAAAATGGTAGGACGTCGTGAGAGTATTCTAATGGACTTTGGCAGCGACGCTGGTGACACAAGTGGCATCAACTCTGGCACCACAATAGCGTGGATTTCTAAAAAAGCAACTGAAACTTCGAGAGTGGCGGACTTTGGCGGTGACACAAGTGACATCAACTCTGGCACCACAATAGCATGGATTTCTAAAAAAGCAATTGAAACTTCGAGAGTGGCGGACTTTGGCGGTGACGCTCACAGCACATTTGTAGCTGAATAAGGAGATGACAATTAAGTGCCGATGATGTCGTACCGCCAGAATAAGAGCAATTGTACCGTGAGACGAAATTCAACTAGGACATTCAGATTACGGAAATTCTAAGTCTATTTAATCCCAACTTCGTAGACGAACTACGAGCGTCTAATTAGAGGTTCTAAGGTTTCTTGAAGTAAGCTTCTCGCCCTTGAAGAAAAGGAATTCACGAGTTTTGAATCTTTCTCAACTGGAGAAGGGTATGCAATTACCATGCAAGAAGTTGTACTTTTTGGTTTGTTTTGTACCAATTTTATTTAAGTTTTTTTGTTATATAGCTGCATCTGTAAAAAAGTTTCTTTGGAAATTTTTAGGTACTTTGACATTTAAATTTTATGAAGGTTTGTTCTTTCACATTTATGAGTTAGTAGTTATTTAACTTACTAAAGTAATTTAATCTATTAAAGTCACCAGATCTTTTGTATTACAGTACACAATTCTTGAGTTTAAACTAGAACTACTAATCTATCTAAAACCTTACGTTTAAACCTATATTAACTCATGTTAAGATAAATAAAAATATGCAAAAAAAATCCAATAATTTGCTGTTTCCACTTACCCCTTAAATTAAAATTTTCAAGATAAAGTGACTTTCAATGTATTTTTTAAATCATTCTCACTTTTGTTGGATTTCATCACATGAGGTTTAAAATTTTCTTTTTATGTGAAAGGATTTAATAATGTTCGTACATACCATTTATTTGGGTTTCCCAATTTCTTGTGTCCTCTTGTTTCGAACCGTTGCAATACATACCTTTGACACATTTAATCCGTTTGTGCTTGTCCCTTTCGTTGTTCTCATCTCATCACGGTATGTCCACGAAATCAACAGAATTAGCTAAAATGGATTCAGTTTCAATTCACTCTATCGGTATGAACGGCTTCAATTTCCATTCCAGCTAAATACACGTACAATGACCATAAACTTAAGAATATCCACAAACAAAAAATGAAGACCACTGAATACATACCTTTGACACATTTAATCCGTTTGTGCTTGTCCCCCCTTTAGGAAGTTTTTATGTTGTTCTCATCTCATCACGGTATGTCCACGAAATCAACAGAATTAGCTAAAATGGATTCTTTGGTTTCAATTCACTCTAATCGGTATGAGGTCTAATGTTAATTGTTTTTGGATAGTAGGAGAGAAGGATAGTGGGAGAACGGCTTCAATTTCCATTTCAGCTAAATACACGTGTCGCATATGACAATGACCATAAACTTAAGAATATCCACAAACAAAAATGAAGACCACTGTTGTTCTAGCTTCCTTGTTCGTGAGACAAAGCGGATTCGAATTGTCTTTCATTCCAAGGCATAACTTGTATCCATGCGCTTCATATTAGCCTGGAGTTTGCTCCCAGCAATATAGCCATCCCTACCCTCTCACGTCAAACCCACGTCTTATCCATTCTCATTCAATCACGGTGGGGGAGCAAGTCAAAATAGAAAAACTCTTTTTAGCTCTCAGCCTTATTGTTGTTCACGGAGTTGGTCGATTTTCCGCGATCTAACTTTCGGGTGCATCAATGCTTTATCTTTCTATTTTAATATGAATTATGATGCTCGGTAAATAAATTAAAATTTAATTCTCTCTTTGCTCAGGCCGATTACAACCTAATGAAGAGAGAATCAAATTGTTTTGTCCTAATGAGAATGACGGAAAATGATGTTATTGTGAGTGTAACATTAGAGTTAAGGACGATTTAATTTACCCAACTCATTGCCAAACAGGATGCGTTGAAAAGAACAACAGAAAACGATGTTATTGCGATTGCACTGCTGGAGTTAAGGACCATGTGCATTGCCCAACTTAAATTTTCCCACCAAACTATATAATTAGAAATTATGGAAAACGGTGTTATTGGGATTGTTTGAGAGATAGGATGGAGTGACATATATAAAATGTATGTGATGTCGATATATTTTAATAATCAATAAAAGAACACTATCCTATTCTTTTCGAGTTTTTGTTCAAAATTTTGTATAGTATCATGATTATTTTGCATTCCTTCTGCGCATGAACTAAAGCAGATCAATATAAAACACTTTCTCTAAGTAAATTTATTTCACCTTTGTCACCATTCTATATCGTCAGAAGGTGGAAAATATCACACGGCTTTGTTGAATGATCTGAGCGCATGGTAATACAAATAATCAAATGACTTCTGAATTCATTAAAAAATATTGCGTATAATCTCATTTTAATCTACTTACTATGTACAATAAAGTTTTAGAAGAATTTCTTTGTAATGCTCAAGTACTCATTGGAATTTTAATTAGAGCGATTTCTATGATTAAATCAAATTTAAAATTTTATGTGAAATATGGATCAAGTTATGTTATACTTTTCGTTCACTAGTTGCTTTTATTTGTGTTGGGCCAAAAATAATAAATATTTTTTTGTTCCCTCAATTGGAAACTTGGTAAAAAATGGAGTACTTATTTTAAAGGAACTTTTCAAATAATATAATTTGAGGAAAAAAGGAAATTCCAATTATGTTGAAATTTTCTGTTTGATATTTCCATTACGATTTGTTCCTCATATAATGTTTGTTTTTTGGTTCTTGTGTTTCTAACTTTTATTTATAAGCCTTTATGGTCTTTTGTTTATTCTATTGAATGCCTTTTAACTCAGTTTCAAGCTCTTTAGGAAGAAGCTAAAGACAGTTAATGGCCATCGGTTAAGATGCAAAAAGGGGTTTTCCCTTCAGGAAAAACTTGAAGAAAGTAGGGATGAAGGAAACCTTAATCTCTCTCCTAATATGAACTTTAGACTTTTGCCCTTGTTCGCAGTCTATAAGGATCTCTTAAGTAGAGAAAAATAATTGAGATTCTCTTATGATGACAAGATGCGATATAAAGGGTGGCATGCATTTGAGTTAGTGTGGCAAATTTTATTAGAGGGAGATGAAGCCTGGGATAACTATTTGATATGGAGGATGTGTTCCTTTGGGATATATTGTACATGAGACTATTCTCGATTGTACTGTAGAATGGTACATATAGATACAAGTAGTGCAAATTGTAAAGCCCTAATTAAAAACAGAAAATCATCAAGACACACTTCACATAGAGGTGCACTGTGAATGGGACTCTATACATTTTTTAGGATCTTCTTGTATATGATGTTCTTGATTCTCCGGTTGACGGAGTCCTCTGTCATCCCCCGCCAGGTGAATAGTCCAAGAGTGAATGCTCAAGTTCGGGGATCAACCTGGAGAACTTAACAAGAAAAACTGTTGTCAGAATGTCCACAACTCGAATCTCATCATAGGCAAATCTTTCCCAGACAAGGAGATAATCTAAATACATTATGCTTGTCCTGCCACACAAAATTAGATTGCAGAAAATTGTTTAACTGAATGATTGTCACACTAAATAATTGGGGAACCCTTGTAAACTATGCATAGATCTATGAGTAAGTGAAGTTTGGACAATACTTCGTTTCAGTAACCGCAAGTGGCATTTACTCTGGTGACACAAGTGGAATTTACTCTGACACCACAATGGCGTGGATTTTTTAAAAGGCGACAAAAGCTTCTAAACCAGCCGCACTAGCCTTGGCACCGTAGCACATTTGTAGCTGAATAAAGAAATAGCACATAAATGCCGGTGACGTCGTACCGCCGGAGTCAGAGCAACAACATCAAGAGTCGCAAAACAACTAGGACATTCAGTTTTAGGAAATTTTAAGTCTTTTCAATCCCAACTTTGCCGATGATTTACGAGAGTCTGATTGGAGGTTATAGGCTTTCTTGAGCTAAGCTTCTTACCCTTAAAGAAAAGGAATTCACAAGTTGTGAATCTTTCTTAGCTAGAGGCTAGGGTATGCAACAACTAAACGATAAGTTGTACTTTTTGGTTTGTTTTTGTACCAATTTTATTTAACCGTTTTTCTTATTTTTCTATTTCGTTGCATCGGTAAAAAGTTCTTAGGGAATATTTATATACTTTAAATTTAAATTTTATAAAATTTTGTTCTTTTGCATTTATAAGTTAGTACTTATTTAACTTACTAAAGTAATTTAACCTATTAAAGCCGCACGATCTTTTGTATTATGGTGTCTTGAGCTTAAACTAGAATTACAAATCTATCTAAATCCTAACATTTATACCTACCTATGTTAAGATAAAGTAAATTACGAAAAAATCCAATTATTTCCTTTTCCCACTTCCCCCAAAATAAATAAGTTAAATTTTTCAATATAAAGTTCTAACTTTTGTTGGATTTCATCACATGAGGTTTAAAATTTCATTTTTTGTGAAAGGACTTAATATTGTTCGTATATACCATTTATTTGGGTTTTCATATATTTAGTGTCCTCTTGTTCTGAACCATTGCAATACA
Organism: Aristolochia contorta; assembly: GCA_022405105.1. Classification (NCBI taxonomy): domain Eukaryota; kingdom Viridiplantae; phylum Streptophyta; class Magnoliopsida; order Piperales; family Aristolochiaceae; genus Aristolochia; species Aristolochia contorta. The sequence goes on from CM039665.1 coordinate 23,307,402, forward strand.
ACAAACCTTTGACTCATTTCATATTTTGGGCAGTAGGGAAGAGGCCAGAGTTTTTGTTTGTCGTTAGTATGCCAAAATGAAATATTAATACGTTTATGTTTCACCCTTTTGTTTTTCTCATCTCATCACAGTCTATCCACGAAATCCACCAAATTGGCTAAATTGGATTCGGTTTCAATTCACTCTAAAATGGATTCCATTTCAGTTATAAATACTCGTACAATGACCATAAGCTTAAGAATATCGACAAACAAAAAAATGAAGATCACTCTTGTTGTAGCTATCTTTTTGACTTTCAACCTTATTATTATTCTCGAAGTTGTCGGTGCAGGTGAGTCAATGCTTCATCTTTTTATATTTATATGAATTACAAATCTTTGATGAATAATTTAAAATTTAATTCTCTATTTGCTCACTGCTCAGGTCGATTACAACCCAATGAAGAGGGAAACAAATTGTTTTGTCCTAATGCCTGCAAACCAGGGTGCGTAAAAAAGAATGACGGAAAACGATGTTATTGTGATTGCAACATGAGAGTTAAGGACGATTTAATTTGCCCAATTGATTGCTCACCAGGATGCGTAAAAAAGAACAACGGAAAACAATGTTATTATGATTGCACCGCTGGAGTTAAGGACCATGTGTATTGCCCAACTTTAACTTGCCCACCAAACTGTATCAACAAAAACGATGGAAAACGATGTCATTGCGATTGTTAGTGTGATAGGACAGAGTGACATAAGTAAAATGTTGTAATGTCGACATATTTTAATAATCAATAAAAGTACATTATCCTATTGTGTTTGAGTTTTCTTCAAATTTATTTATAGAATCATTATTATTTTGCATTCCTTCTGCGCATGAACTAATGCAAATGAATACAAAACACATTACTAAAGAATGGGTTCAAAGGTTATGCGTGAAATGCAACTTTTGGGATATCTCTGTCTAATTAATATTTGTTGAAGACTTATTTAGTGTGATTCAATGTTTATATATTTGGAGGCATATCGTTGTTCTTGAAATGAAAGTACATGATAAGCACCGGGTAGTGCATGCAATTTTGGAAACGATGGAAGGATACAAAACCCCCCACAACTAGTTTAAGATTTTAGAATATGCTACTATATTTTATTTTATTTTATCTTCTTCTTTGTATATAGTACTATCTTTGTCTATGTTAATTTATTTTCCTTTTTTCACCAATCTATATTGCCCGTAAGTTGTTCTTGGCAATGGACCCATGGGACTTTCTGAATAGCAAGGGTGGCAGTTGCTCTTGATCATGGCTTTGGATGACGTCAATATGGTGTTTGGGTTTGATCTTACAGTGGAACGGGAATGGCTGGAAACCATCGGACTTTTTGGGCGCATAATTGAAAATTTGTTAGGTTAAAATTTGTATTTCATTAAGACATAAGGGAGATAAATGTCTAAATGACTCCGCTGGAGACATTGTTTCTCTTTGGAACAAACTCAAAATGGGTTCTTTCAAAGCGGCGAAAAATACCTCCTCCAAAGTGGGCATCAAGATAATGAAATCCCATTTATACTAATTTTTTTGGTTTGGGGAAAGGTTTGCATTATCAGAGATACGCATAGTATCAGATATTAAGGAAACGGATACGTATCGTGGATACACATGGATACATTAAGATACACATATAAATATTTATTATTATTATTATAAATATAAAAGACATAATGTTCTTATTGATGCAAATATTTTAAAAACAAACAACTTAACTATCTAAAATACCACTTCCCAATATCCTAATAATTTACTATATTTTTTACAAGTGTTTCTCTTTGATATTCAATAATTCATCAAATAAAATCCAAATAAATTAAACCAAATATTTTAATAAAATACATTATATTAATTGAAAATAATGAAAAATTTAATAATTCTAAAAATTATTCCTTAATATAAAACTATTCTATTCTAATTATGGTCCAATTTTAATCAAAATTTGAATTTACTAAGGAATTAAACCAGATCTATAATATAAAAACCTTTTTTTTATTATAGCACTGTCAAACTAGACCGAACCGGGCCGGTTCTGGGGTTGAAACAGGGCTACAAGAGGTCATCCCTAAGTCCCCCTACCACCTAGTTTCTCTACAGCGGCTACTGCTGCGGAACGGTCAGTCAACCACGAGCGATCATTCCATTTGCACTTTCGTCGTCGGACGACTACAAATTTTGTGATAAAAACAACAAAGGGGCCAGTGCCGCAGCTTCTCTAAATAAATTAATGTATCGTATCGGCAAGTTTCCTTGCCTGTCTATACAGAAGGATACAGGGTTAGTTTCCCTTAAATGGAAATGCCCTTTCTTTCCTTAGGTAAAGATAGCCACTCATGCAGCTAACATTTTCCTTATTTTTGAGGGGCATAATGTGGTCACCGTAGGTGTGTATCCCCGTCCATGTGGACAGCGGCGTGGACACAAACTCTCGTATGAGTCTCATCATAACTATTATTATGATAATCTCTACTTCCACTTTTTTATTTTCCCTTTAGAAGTTGTCCGCACTTTGAACCCTCGCTTCCCGTCGTCTATACAACGATTAGCATCTAAAGTAGGGATCTAAACCGTATCCAATTACCTGTTCTGACCGATTATTAAACGTATCAAAACGGAAGTAAAGTATTAATTTCTGTTTACTTTTTACCCATTTACAATTCTATCGTTTAATAAACAGAACGGAAACGAAAATAGCTCTTTTGATTCCGTTTTACTCAATTACCGTTTAAATTAGCAAATTTCTCTACTCCCTTAGTATAAATGTAAACTTGTAATTTTTCATACTCATGACCCTAATATTTTTTCAAATTATTTTTTATTACCTATAGTAAAAATTAGTAAATGATTTGAAAAGTTTAAATAGAATCTTAAATAATTTCACATTTTTTTTAAATTAGTAGGGATCAATCTCTATTAATTTAGAATCTCGTAGATCATACATCATGGTACAAAGATAAAAAGAAAAAAAATATATGTTGCAAGTTAGTCTCTAGTGAATTTAAGTTGTCATTTTAGTATCTTGTCATCTTTATTTATATAATTATAAAAATAAAATACTTTTTGTATTTTAGAAATAATAAAATCAATTATTTTTCAATTATTAGATCTATTTAATTACAAAGTCATTTTTACAGCTAACATGCCTAATATATAGTAATGATGCTATGTAGATTCTAACATATTAATTTTAATGAATATAATCTAATAGATTTACTTTAGGTATCCGCTTCTACATGTTTTAGGATACCAGTAATTAATTTATCTTTTTTTTAGAGAAGATATTTACCCCTTGAAACATGGTTTCAGTACTGTGAGTATTAACATACCCTCTACCCTAATTCCCTTTACGGCTATCCCTTTTCGAATCCCCTGCAAATAGGGACGTAAACGGGAGCCGATTACCCGCTCTACCGTCCGCCCGATTAATAAATGGAACAAAATGGAAATAAAATAATATTATCCATTTACCGCTCTACCGTTTAATAAACGGACGAAAATGGAAATAGCTCTTTCGAACCCGTTTTACCAGTTTACCGTTTAAGTTAGGGTAATATAGTAAATTTATATATTTACTTAGTTTAATCATATAATATTTTTTATATATAAATAACCTTATTATATTTTTTATCACTTATTATACAAATTTGTAGAGTTGAAAGTTTGGAGAGAATTTGAATATATTTATATATTTTGGTAATTATTAGAAGTCAATATATATTGACTTTAACTCATGGTCTCATAAAGTCATAGAGTTATAGTCATAGACTCATAGTTATAAAGGATAGATCATATATTGTAAATTCATAATTAACTAAATAAGGTAGTATTAGTAAATTAAGATTAAAAAATTTTTATTTTTCTTACAAATGTCAGATTGTATACAAATAACAATTATTTTTATAAATGTAAACCACAGTCATACAAAAATAAACATATTATAATTCATAATAAAAATTATATAAAGATAAACATAGTAATTAACAAATACACGAGATGATTTCATATTTTTTCAATTAGCTTACATAATTCAAATTTTTTGGCCCATAACATATTAGGTCATATGCCCTAAATTCTTAATAAGTTATAAGTAATATCATCGATTTTAATTACTAGTTACTTGCTTATCTAATTAATTAATATTTTAATTTTGGTTTTCCTCGCTCTCTAGTCCCTAGTCATTGACTCATTGCTCCGCATGTAATTATGCTATTTAGATTTTAGATTTTTCCTAATTGATTCCTTGTCTATTTAGATATTATTTAGTTATACTCTAAATATTTTATACAATTATTGCCATTATAGCATAACATTAATAATTTAATACAAGTAACATTGTGACAAACAATAAACTATTAGTTATAACATATAACTTACAAATTACAAATTACAAATTACAAACTTACAAATTTACAACCCTATTATATTATTCTATTACTAATATACTATTAGACAATATAGATATATTATTAGACAATATAGACTATGTAGTTATTATTCTATGGACCCACTTCCGTACTTCCTCTTTTCTTTTTCTCGTTATTACAAACTTATAACCTTATTATATTATTTTCTTACTAATATATTATTAAACAATATAGACTATGTAGACTTTAATTACTATCCTTAGGACCCACTTTGCCTTTCTCTCCTCCTCATTCTCACTTCTCGGGATCCATTGTCCAAAAACCAAAGTCCCATATCCCTTATACCTAAAGTCCCAAACTCATTTAGAATCAGACCTAAATTTACCCCTGGATTTCGTGGAAGACGATTTCCACGAGTCTTCAAACAGAAAGAGTTCTCTCTCGCCGCTAGAGTTCTCTCTCGCCCGAGGCATACGAGGAAGCTCCTAGTCTTAGCGCGAGCTACGCGAGGTATTTGATTCTCTTCTTCCTCTGTTCGTCTCATTTTCTTTCTCTTTCTCTTTTGGTTTTGGGTTATATTCTTCTCTCTTTATTCGGTTTGTTTTTCTTTTTTCGTTGAATTTTGCTTTGCTCTTTTCGCTTTTATATTTTTTTTCTCTTAGGTATTCTATTTTTCTCTTACTATTTTTATTTTCTCTTAGGTGTTCTATTCCGTTTAGTTTTTCCTTTTTTTTAGTTTTTTTTATAATTTTTATAATTTTTATTATTTACCCGTTTGTTACCCGTTTATTACCCGATTATTACCCGATTACCCGGTTTTCCCGATTAGCCGGTTTTCCGACGGGTAATAAACGGAATAAAATTTCACGGAACTAACGGGTACAGACGGTAACGAGTAAAGGGTTAAAAAACGGTAAACGGAAACCCATTAATCGTACCGTTTATTACCCGTTTACATCCCTACCTTCAAACCTCGGACTTCCCAATATCTCGGTGTGGACGAACAATCCCTTCATCCAGGTGTTTATCGTATCCCCCCCGATTCCTCCATCGATTCTTCCCTTATTCCTCCTCTTATTTCTTCGATTTTCTCTCTTTCTCTATTTCGTTTCTCTCTCTCTTTTCGGTTCTCTTTCTTTCTCTCTTCGATTCTCTGTCTGTCTTTATCTATTACTCTCTTCCATTCACCATCTCTCTGTGATTCTCCAGTTTTCTTCGTTTTTTGTCTCTTCCGTTATTCATTCGGTTCTCTCTATCCTTCTCTTTATCGTTATCTCTCTTGCTCTTCGTTTCTCTTACGATTTTTTTTCTAATTGTTTTACTTTTTTATTATTTTTCGTTTATTACCCGGTTATTGCCCGTAAAAAATTCACGTAATGAACGGAAACGGAAGGATACGGAAATATGCACAGTGATGAAAACTATTAATTTAGTAACTACTAATTACTTCTAATGAAACCGTTGATCCCATTATCTAATGTGATACCTTTAGATTATGCATTTTAATTGTAGGGCCCCGTCTGCAAAACGTGTTATTTTAGCTGATAACTTTTAATTATAGCCATGTATTCATAGCATTTTTTTTTGAAAGTACTCATACCATGTTTTTGGATTTATTTCTTATTTTTTAAATTTTATTTTGCTTTGTTGCTTGGTGCTTCTATATCTCAGTGTTGTTTGATGCTTCTGCTTCTATACCTCAGTGTTGCTTGTTGCTTCTTTACTCTAATGTTGCTTGATGCTTCTATGCCTCAGTGTTGCTTGATTCTTCTATAACTCAGTGTTGTTTCATGCTTCTATACCTCAGTGTTGTTTGATGCTTCTATACCTCAGTGTTGTTTGATGCTTCTATACCTCAGTGTTGATTGATGGTTCTATACCTCAGTCTTTTGAATTGGCTTTGATTTTTTTTTTTCTTTTATATCGTAGCTTGTGTGAGTCTGCTTATATATTTCTTGTCTTGTTCTAATTTTAAGTTTATCTTTTTCAATAATTATTCAGCTTTAATTTCTATTCATTTATCATTTTAATTGGTCCAGGAGTTTATTTAGTTATAATTTTTATTATTTTCACTCCCTCAAATTTATCTTGTGTTTTTATGGACCAGAATTTGCCAATGGATGAATTTCAAACTCAAACAGAAGTTTCCGTTATGAAAAGCGGGGAAATAAATGTTATGCAGTCTGGCTGTCCAAGTGATTTGTGCGGTATGTCTAAGCTTAATATGTGGACAACTAATATTATTTTTCTTAACACCAGTTGTTAGCCTGAGTCTTGGGCTTATAAATTTTGAAACAGTGTGTTTGTATAAGCCCCCTGCCCTATGCCCCTGTGGAGACTTGAACCCAAGACCTCCCAATACAAATCCCCATGTGACCCATGAACTTTTGCTCCAGTTCAGTTTTGGGCTTATTGGTACATATCTTGAAAAGTTAAAATCCTTGGCGATGTGATTGATAAGCTAAACGAGAAAAAGTAAAGTATAAGTGAAACTAGCACACACCTTTTTTATTCTATAAGAACTACTAAGAAATGGTGACATGAAACTCTAATTCTTCTTTTGTTGATTTTTTCAAAACTGAGACTGGTTCTATCCCAATATGACTAGCCATGCAGGAGACCCATTGCTTTATCTTCTAAACCGTTGAAATTTCTTTACAACTGCCCATCTAGGACTTTTACCCAATCAACTCCTCATGTCAGGAATTACACAAGCAGTCCTCGAATGTTAGCACAAACTCCCAATGGACGAACTTCTAATGGAGCATACAACACCTAAACAAATTGTGTCTCCTCATGGAGCATACAACACCTAAACAAACTGGTTCTCCTCATGGAGCATACAACACCTAAACAAACCGGGTCTCCTCATGGAGCTCATAACACCAATAACCTGGGGAGCATGACTGGCTTTTGTTCCCTCACAGCCTATTCTTATACTATGTTAAGATGGAGTCCAGTTTCATCCCAAACTTACTAGCTACTTTAGAAGGCTGTTTTTTGACCTTATAACTCTCTTTCCAAGTATACAAATCTAAAACCAAAAGCAACTTTAACTCAACGAATCCCAAACTGAAACTCAACAAAACACAAGTTCAAATCTAAAACCAAAAGCAACTTTAACTCAACGAATCCCAAACTGAAACTCAACAAAACACAAGTTCATAGCATCAAAAAGCACTTTCTCCTTCAAATTTCACAAAACACACTAGTACTAACTCAAGAAATAAAGAAATAAATTAACAGTTTCAGGTTAAACCAAGAAGCATATTTGCACACTAATGTGTGTGCTGCTGCATCAATTTAAAAGAACAACCCGAAAAACCTTAGTTAACGTACCAGGAAGATTCCAATAACTATAACCTGAGCTTAGCACCTGTTGTTGTAGTAATATCAGCACACGTTTTAATGAAAATTAAAGGAGCAACTCACTAGAAGCTTCAGCACCGTACGACAGTCTTTCTCCAATTAATTCAATTCAACCAGCATCAAAGAAACCATTTGAAACAAAGATTCTTGACTGGCCAGTATCAAAATCCCACCAAAAGCAATGCTGCTTGACCTTTTATATATTCCAGAAGGAAATAAATCCTTCTGCCTCGTAGACACCACCGAACTGATATCCTTCTAATTCAACTCAACCAGCATCAACCAGACGCTGTTTCATAAATAGTGATCGTACTAGCTTAAATAGCACTTACCAAAAAGGGAAAAAATTACCAAAAAGTGAAGTGATCTCTATCCAACATCACCAAGAAGATTCAATCTCCTATTTAAACTCAGACATCACCAAACAATCTGTTGTTTTCTAATTTTTTCCTCCTCCCTATTGCTATCCAATTGCGTCAAACCAATCCAAGGCACTTACCAAGCATGCAGCCCTCATTCTCCTTTGCTTAAATTTCCAATCTTCTAGTGCTCTTCTTGATTTACAGCCTGCTCTCTACCATGAGCTGCAGGGGAAGAATAATCCCATGACCTCTATAAGTGAGAAGTCGTCACCTAAACACCCGCTCAGATTCCATATTGAAACATTAGGGATAGGGATTCCGAAGACACCTAGAAGTTACAAAATTGTCCGTGCAAGGAGAGGGATGGATGCTACCTATGTAAGGGTTTCCGGTGCATCCACTGAAATTACAAAAATAACCTTAAAGTAAAAGAAATTACAAAATTCACCCTGTAAGGCTCTTCCTATAAAAATTAGCTGAAAAAATCAGATTTAAGAGCTAACAGCTAAGAAAAATAAAAAATAAAATAAAATAAAATAAAAAAAAAAAAAAAATAAAGAAAAACTTTCAAAAAAAAAAAAATAAAAAAAAACTGAAAATATAACCTTTTTTGTTGTTCATTGATGTGCCCAATTTTATGGTAAGAGTCTACTCAGTGTTTAAGGGTTACTCGAGATGTTAACCTCTTGGGGGAGGAATTATTGGCTTGACTCAAGTTGAATGTTGGATGCATTTCATTTATTTGGAGTTAGCAAGTCTAATGGAATCACTCAAAGTGAAGAAAAATGAGTGAGAATCTGAAAATAATGCTAGAGGTTTCACCTGTTTGGGCACCAACCTATTTTCCATGTGGTCTGCCATGTTTGTCAAACAATAAAAATAAACTGACAAACTCAGATTTTGGCGCTAGGAAGCTAAGAAAAGAGAAAAAATTGTAAAATAATACTGTTAACTTTTTATATCCCTTGGGTGGCCCTTGGTATAGCGGTTTTTTTAAGGACAACATGTAAGCTTTATAGAATGGAAAATAATCTTATCGAGGTTCCTTTAGGAAAGTCAAAAATGAAAAAACCGTTGTTTCACTTAATACATGACATAAGGCACAAGTGGCTGAAAGAGCACCAAAACTTCAAAAGGGTTTGATAGCATAAAACATCAAAAGTTCTAACAACAAGTTGGATGTTGAGGAAGCCGTTGTAGAGGACTTTTAAAATAGTCGATTGTAATATATGATTGGAAAAAGATCATGGATCTTGGTTGTTTTTCAAACGGACTCACATTGTTAGAGACTTGTACAAATATGAGAGTTTGAGAAAGAAACAACTACCTTCAAGTAACCCAAAAGGTGATTTACACTTGCAACAGATTTCCAACTTGACTTAACTTTCTTCCCATTTCCATACAAATTGAAATACTGCTTGTTGTGATAAAATTTAATTCTCTTATCTAGTTGGCCGAGAATTAAACTTTTATTACAATGTTGCTCTTAATATGAACACCAAAAAAACCCTCTCACCTGCTTCATGGACGAGTTTTTTTGTTATTATTATTATTATTATGCAATTGCCATTATTCAAATCTTGAGATGTGATCTAATGGCATGAAGAGTATCACCTATAGGTTGTTTCTTATAGGTTACACCAGGTTACTTATTCTGTAGGCATCTATAGAGAGGTTTTTTGTCAATGGTTTTTAAAGAGTGGAAAATGTGTATAGTTTGCACTTTGTGTGTGTGTGTGTTCGTGTGTGGCTGTGTGTGCTTGTGTGTGCGCACATGTACACGTGCAGGCTTGTGTGCGTGTGTTTGTGTGTGCACGCGCGCTCTTGTGTTCGTGAAACAAATTGAAATACAGTTTGTTGTGTTAAAATACAATTCTCTTATCTAATTAGCCAAGAGTTAAACATTTATTTACAATATTGCCATTAAAATGAAAACAAAAAACACCCTCCTCCTCCCACCTGCTTCATGGACGATTTTTTATTACATAATTGCCGTTATTTGAATCTTGCGATGTGATCCTATAGCAAGTAGAGTATCACCTATAGTTTGTTTTGTATTGGTTGGGTTACAGCAAGGCACTTATTTTGTAGGCATCTACAAATAGCTCTTTTGTCGGTGGTTTTTCATATAGAGGAAACTGTATATTTGGCACTTTCGTGTGTGTGTGTGAGTGATGCCTTGGATCTATAAAAGAAGATATATAAATGGATAGATGGATAAAAACACGAGTTTCATTTCTTTTGTTTGTCTTCTTTTATGAGAGTCTTTGGCTTCAGATAGCTCAGACATTTGGTGTGAAGATGGGTCTGTAGAAAATGGTTCTCATGATGCCTTGGATCGATCAGATTTGGACAGAGAGTGGCACAAAAGGCACAATGAATTCCATACAGTATCCTTACTAATTCCTTACGAACATACATGATTTATCTGTTTATTCCTACAAGTTTGCCAAATTTGCTAAGACTAAAAAATATTCTTCAGCAAATTCTCATGGGTGCTTGAAAAGGCATCTATATAAAAAGCTAATGCATTGAAGCCACTTATGATTTTCTTGTGCAATCTGGCTGATGAGAGAAGTAGGGTTCTTTTATTATACCTTTCTACCTTTAAGGGGCTATTTTGGCAAGGTCTGAGATAGTGAGAGCAGCATTTATGGACAGCAGCATTTATTTTGACTTCCATTTTAGATGGTTACCAATAGGAGTTAGATCTTATGGGAGGAAACCAGCATGAATATGTTATAAATGCTATTGACTTTTATTATTATTTCTTTGAAATTGTGATTTGTAAGCAATATTCCATGAAGGAAGGGTAATGGCTTTATATTATTATAAATAAACCTGTCTACCTAGAAGGATGGACATAATTTTCACTCTAATTCGTAGATTAGCTCATTCCTCTTCTCTCTTACCTGTTTGCTTACAAATTCTCACAATTAAAGCAACCAGAAACAGACTTCCTTTCTGCACGGCTTGTAACAGAAAGGGCTCATGCATTGTAAGGAGTTCATATTCTGCCCAACATGTGGATGACTTTGAAACCTACTTCAGATAGTAACTCCAAGATCTAGCTTGTGCAGCTTCTGGGTGGAGCCTGCTCTCCATACTATTTGTACCATGACATGCTCTGTCCCTATACTGCTCTCCATACTATTTGTACCATGACATGCTCTGTCCCTATACTGCTCTCCATACTATTTGTACCATGACATGCTCTGTCCCTATACTGCTCTCCATACTATTTGTACCATGACATGCTCTGTCCCTATACTGCTCTCCATACTATTTGTACCATGACATGCTCTGCCCCTAGCGTGCCTCACGATTTGTTTCGAGCATATTCGCAGTCAACATGTGCCTATACTACCATAATCCATTTTTCTTTTGAACAGAATTACTTTGGAAATCTTGACTACTTAGATTGGTTACCGGGATGGACTCTTATCAGGGAAAGAGAAGTCTGCACAAGAAGGCTTCAATATGGGGTTTAAGCAATCTGTTGTTGCTGGTTACAAATGGGGCCTTGTTAGAGGTGTTACTAGGTAGAATCTTTTGCTGATGTTTCTTTTCGAGTTACCTTCAAGTTGTGGTGCCTTCCTGAGTTACTTTTGTTTTGCAACTGTGTCAAGTGCACTCTTTTGTCTGCCGGATCATTTGAGAGAAGAGATGCTACTTAAGTTGGAAACGAGAGAGAAGGTGGGGAGCTTATATGAATCTGTACAGTCTATTTCTACCAGAGATGCAACTAAGTTGTTCTACGAGGATATTATGCACAGTGAACTAGACACATCTCAATATCATCCAGTAGCTGACGATGACTCAGGGAATACCCCAGATGGTGTGAACTGCAGTCAGCTGACAACTTTTTCAAGAAACCTCAAATTGTTGCTTGAGGAACTTCCCAACATTAAAATGGGAGGTGCCATGGTTGATTAGTGTTGGGAGCATGTAAAATAGACTTACATTCTAAGTAGCAATAATGTAAATTTCTTGATAACTATTTGCCAGAACTAGTTCAACTCTTGGTTGTTCTTCTAAATTCTGTATAATTTGTGCATGTAAATTACAAGGAGTTTTCCTCTTTTCTTTTTCTTCTTTTCATTTTTTCAGTTCATTTTTTTGTTGATAGAACAAATAAATAGATGAGCTTGTGCAAAAATTATAGACACCAACTCTCCCAAAACTGTTTTTTTTTATCTCAATTTAACTTGACGTCAGGGTTCAATCTTAATGGAAAAAAAGTTCTAGATGGGTTTTTAATTCTTTTATTACTGTTGAAATAATTTTGGATAAGGAGACAAGTGTAGATAGGGATGTAAACGGGAGCCAATTACCCGCTCTATTGTCCGACCGATTAACAAAACGGAAATAAAATATTATTATTCGTTTACTACTCTACTATTTACTGCTCTATCGTTTATTAAATGGAACGGAAGTGGAAATAAATCTTTTCGAACCCGTTTTACTCGTTTATTGTTTAAGGGTAATATGGTATATTTATATATCCACTTAGTTTAACAATAAATTTTTTATTTTTCATATAGATAACCTCATTATCATTCCAATATGTTTTTTATCACTTATCATAAAAATTTGTAGAGTTGAAAAGTTAGGAGAGAATTTGAATATTTTTATATTTTTAGTAATTATTAGAAGTCAATATATATTGACTCATGATCTCATAGAGTTAGGGGACATTCTATATTTGTATTTGATTTTTATGTTATGTAACTTGTGTTTGAACTCTGAAAAAAATGTTGTATTTGACTGTATATCTTTTGATATATTTTTATTAGTAAATTTCCCTAATTTTTCTTTTTTTTTTGGTTTTTTAGTATTTTTATATATTTTTATATTTTTATCTATTTTTAGTATTTACCCAATTATTACCCATTGAAAAAACAGGTAATAGACAAAACGGTATGAAACGGAACTAAACAGATGAACGATAAACATGTAAAGGGTTGGAAAACGTAAACGGTAAACGGAAACTCTTTACCTGTACCGTTTATTACCCATTTACATCCCTAAGTGTAGATTGATGAAAGGAAAATGCTAATTGCACCTATTCTCAGTATCCATCCAACTCGCTAGCCAATCTGAAATATGGTTTCTTTTTTAGATCTAGGATTTTATAAAACAAAATAAATATTTTTTTAATCTTTTTAAGTGTTTTGGCTGGTTGTTTGCATAATTTCTAAACCAAAGAATTATAAATATTTTTCTACCCTCAAGTGGAAACTTGGCAAACATTTGAAGTATATATTTTATTGTTAAATTTTGAAAAGACAAGTACAAAATTGCAACTGAATTACAATTATGTTTAAATTTTTTGGCTAATCTTTTTAATATGATATTTTTGTAGTTCTTTGATTTTTCAGTTCATTTCATTCCGTCTTTTATTGGCTTTTTGGTCTTTTGTTGTTCTATTGTGTGACTTTTTCTTTGTTTTTGGCTATCTAGGAAGAAGCCAATGTTAGTTAGTGGCCATCGGTTAAAATGCAAAAAGGTTCTGTCAAGAATGAAGATGTGAACAAAGTAGGGATGAGGAATACTTTAATCTTTCTTCAATTCGCTTGTTTCCATTGTTTTCTTTGCATAGAAATCCCTTTAGCAGAGAAAAATAATAGTGTTTCTCTCTAGATTGCAAGACACAATACATACGATTTTATTCGTTTGGGTATTATTGCAGCGGGATTCAGTAGAGTGAAAGGATGTTAGGCACAGTTTTTTTATATTGAATAATTTGTTTCTCTAGGTTTTCTAGTAAAGGAGATAACTCCTCATTGTATTGTCACTTGATAGAGAATGGTACATACAGATACTAGTTGAGCAAATTGTATAACCCTAATTTAAAGAAGATACTTGGAAAACAGGTGCAATGTGAATGGTACTCTAAATAGCATTATTCTTTAGGATCTTCTTGTCTAGGGTGTCCTTGATTAGTCCTAGGGTGAATGGTATGGAGATTCAAAGAATTGAACTTGAAGAATCTTGTTGGAATGTACTGAACTCGAAAAACTCATTAGCAAGATGGTCCTAGACAAGGTGATTTGAACTCCAAATGCTTATCCTGCCATATAAAACTAAATTTGCCACTCTAAAAGATTATAACACTAAATAAGTAGAGTTGTTTTGACAAAATGCAAAATTTTTTGAATAACTGAAGTATATGTGATACTTCAGTCGCAATGATAACAAGCGCATGATCGATACTCTGCTTTAGCACCGCACCGAGACATTGTCGATTGCTTCTCGGTGGCCCTAAGGGGAAGGACCTGTCTAATAATCATGGTTTGCATTATCGATACGTATCGGCTGATACTGGCTGATACATATCCGTTTCTTAGCAAAGGAAACAAAATACAGGGAGAGTTTCCATTTATAGGAAACTAACCCTCGTATCCTTCTATATCGGCAGGTTTCCTAAGGTATCGAGGAAACCTGTCTGTCGATATGATACACTGATTTGTTTAGGGAAGCTGAAGTTATGCGACCCTTTGTTTTTTTTTCCGCCATAATCCGTCGTCGTTTGGTGACGAAGTGTCGGCTGTCGGTGGATGGATGACCATTCTGTTGCTGCAGCCGGCTGTAATGGTGGTTGGAAGGCCGCTGCAGAGAAACTAGGCAGAGAACCCATAGTTTCTTTGCAGGCGAGAGAGAGATTAGAGATGACCTCCCGCAGATCTGTTTCCGCCAGGCCGGTTTGGTCCGGTTCGACGATGGTTTAATAAAAGAAAAGGTTTTTACATTATAGAACTGGTTTAAGTCCTTAGTAACATCCAATTTGGATGAAATTGGGACCATAATTAGAATTAAATATTTTTATTCTATGATATAGTTTTTAAGAATTTTTTTATCAACAATTAATATAATGTAGTTTATTAATATATTTGGTTTAATATATTAGGATTTTATATTTGATGAATTATTGAATAACAATGAGAATACTTGTAAAAAATATAGTACATTATTAGGATACTGATTATATTTCAAATGATGGGTGATGTTGGTAGATCTTTGCAAATATTTTGGAGAAAAATAATATGTTGACCATACTATAGAGGATTGTGATCAGGGTGAAAGAAAAAGACTGAGCGGTGGTGTGTTAGATAGTTAAGTTTTTTTTTAAAAAAATATTTACATTAATAAGAAAATTATGTCTTTTATTTTTATAGTATTAATAAATATTTATATTTTTCCATAATTTCAATAAGTTTTCCAAGAGTATCCACACTTATTACATGCGTATCTTTACGTATCCACGATACATATCCATTTCCTTAATGTCCGACACTATGCGTATCTCCGATACTGCAAACCTTGCTAATAATGCAAACTATCCTAATAGCTATTTGCAGTTTTTAGGACACCCAATCTAATGTGCTCTTGTAAATATCTCGTCCACAACATCAGATGTTTGTGTAATAGTAATGACATGTAGGAGGGTTGCTTTAATGTACCAAAGGATGCACTTTAGAGCAGGTTGCACTTATGGGGCAATGCTGAAATTGACAAACTTGATTCATAGAGGCATTGAATGCCCTTATTTGTGTGCATAAGTTATTCTACTTCAACAACAGTGGCTCCAAAGTGTCTAAGTGACAAAAGCAATGGTACTTGTATTAGAATTTGATGATTTGTGTTTCTTTTGAGAAAGATTTCTTGTTAAGTTGGAGTTGAAATGCTTATTGAACAATTGAGGCTAATTAATGAGGAGAAAAAGGAGGAAAAAAGAGTTAACTCTATAAAACAGATTGGATGCCATGAGAGTATTCTGGTGGCCTTTAGAGTCAGTGATTGTGATGCCAATGGTGTCAGCCTGGGCACTGCAATGCCAGGGATTTTCAGAGAGTCTAATTCGAGGTTTTAGAGTTTCTTTAGGTGAGGTTCTAGCCCTTGGAGAAGAGGAATCCGCGAGTTGTCAATCTTTTTCAACCCAAAGCTAGAGCTTGCAATTTCAATGAGACATGTTGTAATTTTTTGTTTTTCTTGTCAATTCTGTTTTTTTATTTTCTGTTTGTCTGATTACTTGGTCATATTAGAAATATTTCCTTTCAGGATTTTGTGATGTATGTTGAATATATGATGTTTAATTTCATGAAAACTAGTTCTTCTGCAGCAATGAGTAGTTGTTTCAGGTTTCGGATTTCTTTTGTTCTTACAATATTTTGTTTCAAAATAAAAACTTTATTTTACATAATAAAGTCACACGACCTTCTTATAACTGTGCTGAATTCTTAAGTTAAAATCAGAACTAAAATCTATCTAAAACCTTTACTTTCCAACCTAGTTAAACTCTTATTAAGATAACATAAATAATAGAAAGGAATTCAAATGATTAAGTGTTCCCACTTCCCCCGATTTGACTTAATTACAGTTTTAATAATAAAGATGCTTAAAATATACTTTTTCAATCGGTAGTCATCATTCTGACTTTGGTTGAATTGCATCAATAAGGATTAAGTATTTTATTATTTTTTCTATCAAAGGACTTCCTAAATTTCATACATACCATTTATTTGGGTATCACAATTTATAAGTTTCCTCTTGTTCCCAAGCAATGCCATACAATCAACTTTTGATTCATATGATATTTTGGGCAGTCTGGAAGAGGCTGGAGGTTTCTTTGTCGTATTAATATGTTTCATGTTTTCATTCATTGTTCTCATCTCATCACAATATACCCACTATAATAAACAAAATGGCCTAAAATGGATACAATTTCCATTCACTCGCTCGGTATTCATGAGATCGGTTTCCATTTTAGCTATAAATACCCCTATTATGACCATGAGCTTATAGATATCCACGACTACAAAAAAAAGAAGATCACTGCTGTTGTATTTGTTTTTCTCGCTTTCTCCTTTATTCCTTTTTATCAATGCTGTGAGTCAATGCCTCATCTTTTTCTTTTTTTAATATTTGCTCAGGTCGACTAGAGCCCAATCAAGAGTCAATTAAAGTATTTTTGTCCCACTACTTGAGGTCCAAGTTGTTTAGAAAAGACCAACAGAAAATGTTATTATAATGATTGCAACATTGGAGTTAAGGACCATTTGTATTGCCCAATTGATTGCCCACCAAACTGCATCCAAAGCAACGATGAAAAACGGAGTTATTGTGATTGTTACAACAATCTCACAAAGTAACGTATATTTGAATAATTTATAAAAGAAATTTACCATATCCTTTTTTAATATATAGCAGGGGTGTAAACATAAAAGAAACGCAAGAGACATTTCCGCCTACCATATCTGATTACTAAATGCTCTACCATTTCTGTTTCGATTCGATAACTTTTAGGTTCTACCATTTCCGATTATTTCTGATTATTTTCTACGGTAATCTGATAATAATTGGAAATATTTGGAAAACTTTATTAAAATTTGAAAAAAATATTTAAAAAATCAAAAAAAGAAAACTAACGAGTGAAAAAATATTCTCAAAATTTATCAATTGAAACACAATAAAAATTAGAAAAAACGTTAATTATAAGCAATTCAACACTTTGAATAAACATACAATATGCACTACATTGATATTAAA
Source organism: Aristolochia contorta (assembly GCA_022405105.1). NCBI lineage: Eukaryota > Viridiplantae > Streptophyta > Magnoliopsida > Piperales > Aristolochiaceae > Aristolochia > Aristolochia contorta. The sequence goes on from CM039665.1 coordinate 23,325,077, forward strand.
AAAGAAAATATTCTGCATTTATATCAAATGAAATTCAACATTATAAATAAAAATACAATATCCACCAGACCAAACCACCACATTGATATTAAAAAAATGAAAAATATTCTAAACATATATCAAATCAAAGACATATTAACAAATTAATTAATTAGTAAAATATTAAAAATTAGAAATGAGAATGATTGATATATTTACCATATTACCCTTATTGTAGAATGGATTCGAAAGAGTTATTTCCATTTCTATTCCGTTTATTAATCGGAAAAAGGTTATACGGAAGAACGGTAAACAAATAATATTTTTTTATTGACGTTTTGTGCCATTTAATAATTAGTAGGACGCTAGAGCGGATAATCGGCTATCGTTTACACTCCCTTATGTTTATTCTTAAACTTATTGGTAGAAAAATTATAGAATTGCATACTTTTTTTTCATGAACAATTAAAGAGTAATGTTATGTGCACCCTCGGGGTGTGCATTTCGTCCCACCTCCCCTTTGTGTGGGTAGACCCACATAAAAAATTGAGGTGATATAAATGCACCCACATAAGGGGGAGGCGGACGAAATGTGCACCCCTAAGGGTGCGTAGAGCATTATTCATAATTATAAATGAATATAAAAGACTTTATGGAAGAATGAGTTTAAAGGGTAGGCGCAATTGGAAAACCAACTTGTTGGATATCCTAATCTAATTTAGATATAAGCATGAGTTTGTTATGATTCATTGCTTCTATATTTGGAGAGTTGTGGTTGTTGTTAACGGACAATACCAAAACAAGCAACGGGTGGGCCACGAGGTTTTGACAGCGATGGAATGATATAACACCCTACAAAAACTATTTTAGATTGAGCGGTGATATGCGTACTGCCAAATTTTACTGTGAGGGTTTACATTGTGGCGTGGCATCTCGTTGGCAGTCCAGGTTAGAGATAAGGTAGGAACTATCTTCCTACTCGATAGGTAAGCCTAAACCTTGGCCTTATCTAGACTGCCAATTAGGCTGCCAGGAGGACAACCACTTCAGGATGTAAAAATTCACAGTAAAATCATTTTTTTTTAGATTTTAGAATACTGTTGGAAAATGGCAATCCAGGTAGGGTGTTTATTTAGATCCGAATCTGGTTCAAGAATAACCTTTTACCGTTTATGTATTAACCGTTCAAAACAGTCATGAGATCCGATTTTTTGAGAACTACCTTTTACCGTTTTTGTATTAACCGTTCAAAACAGTTATGAGATCCGATTTAATCGGATCTAGAATGGAGTGGAGGATGATCAATCTTCTGGTTTGGGGACAGACGATACGAAAGGGTAGCAGACTAGTGCTCCTGGTTTTTTGGTGCTCTGATCATTCTGATCTCGGTCTTCTTGATTTAGATCTTGTTTTGCGATCTTTCGGTCTAAGAGTTTTGTACTAGTATCCCTTTCTAAGTTCTGAGTGGTCTTGGACAAATTTCAAATCTCCGGCGACAAGTGCATGTTTAGGGAGATTGGTTGTGTTACCTTGGGAGACACTCGGCTGAAGACTACACCGGTGGTCACCGAATCCGTCTTTAAGGCAGTGGGTTCTCCACGCCGCAGCCTCTACAAATCGATTAAGTTCCAACATATCCTACTCCTTTTTTTTTTTCTATTCTTGATATAATAGTCTTTGTTTATGGTAGTTTCTCTCTTTTGTTACCATTCTACTTCGTGCAACAAATAGTCATATGGCACTATTGAATGTACTAAGTTACTAACCCTTAATTGTTTTTTTTGCAAAATATGAACAATTTTTATATTGATTTTTTATTTCTATTTTATATTATATCTTTAAAAAAATTTAAAAATTTATTTTAATGCTCTTTTACTCCTCACTAGAACTTTGTATTAATTTCTCATCTTCTTCTTGACTAAAATTAGCTATTTCTCTCACTATTGGTGTAAGCAAAGGAAATAATGTGGAGAGAATTTTTATCACTAAACTCTCCAAATTAGTAATGGTTCTAGGTAACAACGAAAGGAGTTTAGCCAGGACTTTGCCTTTCCTTTTAAGGAGAAAGAAGAGAGGCATAAGCGGACTAACTCATAAGAAGCATTATGATATGTCATGGTTCCACAAATATAAAAGGAATGCTCTAATGTGTGCATTAGGATCTTCCTTGTCAGACCCATGAAAAGATGGTGAAAGATACAACACTTTGGATTAGACTTCAAAATAATGTTTACTAATTGCATACACAAATACTTTGCTATGCAAACTGGATTGTGCTCACAAATCCTTTATTTCCATAGGCAATCCAATTAAAGTAGTGGAGTAACATAGTACTTGTTCTCTAATTGGATTCATCTTATTTGGATTTGTTTTTTTCAAACTTGAAATATTTACTTAAAAGAAGAGTATGATTCCTGATTCATGAAAATATTTCTAAAAATGATAGAGTACAAATATATTCTTTTTTTTTACAAATAAACTGTGATAAACTAGTTATATGCGCGTCCATGTGGACAGATTCCAGCGTGGACACAAACTCTCGTATTAGTCTCATGATAACTATTATTATGTGAAGCTCTGTGGTTGTGTTTGTGTGTATATGTCTCCGTCTCCGTCTCGGTCTGTCTCCGTCTCGGTCTGTCTCCGTCTCGGTCTGTCTCCTTCTCAGTCTCCACCTCTGTCTCTGCGTGTCTTGAGTGTTATACATATACATGCAGGAAAGTACAGGAGGCGGAACGAATTTAATACAAATGTGCCTGAATATGGGGTTTAAGCTATCTGTTCTTGCTAAATTATTATAGATTGGGCCTTGTTAGAGGTATTAGAAGGTAGAATCTTTTGCTGATGTTTCTTTTGTTCTAGTTAAGCTTAAGTTGTGTTGCCTTCGTGAGTTACTTTAGTTTTGCAACTGTGTCAAGTACTGCACTCTTTTATCTGCCGGATCATTTGAAAGAAGAGATGCTACGTAAGTTGGAAACGAGAGAGAAGGTGCAGAGTTTATATGATGATTATTCCACTCAAATAAACAAGGTTAAATATTATAAATAAAGATAAAAAAATAGCATTTTATATAGTAAGGAGAACGGTACTCTGCCACTCTATTTCTCCTTTGGCTCCTCTGTCACTCTGTTAAAACTGAATGCCGAGACTAAATTCTAGTTAAATAACTTTCCTTATTCATGACATTATCTCCCGTTCTCTCAAGAAAAATCCAGAAAAATCAAGAAGAGAACTTTTTCCCTTTTCTATTTAGGGAAGGAGATATGATTTGATATCTGGAGGACTTTTTTTTCTGGAGTCTTCTTCGTCCAGAACATTCTTTTCGGCAGAAAAAGGGCGGGCGTCCGCTCCAGATTATGCTACAGAGTACGAACACAGAGGCCTATAAACACTCACAAGTCCTGATCTACCTTTGCCTCATCGGAAAATTTTGCAAATCAATACATCTTCGGCGCTTCTCCAGCTAAATTCGAGCAGCAACTCCATGAAAGCGCTCAAATTTAGTACTCGTAAGATCTTATTCAAGCAGTGTCAGAGATATCGATCATTCCGAGCTAGTTGATTTCGTGAATTTTCAAGATTGTTTGGATGCTGCATCCACTTCCAAACCTCTCCAGATCCTACCGATGGTCACAAATTGTTTTATAATATACATTAAATAAGCATCTATAATTTTACTATCTGTAACTAATAAATACAAATTAAATGCATATTATCTTTGGTGTTTCACCCCATACGATTTGGAAACTCTTATTACCAGCATTTGACACTATTTTAACCTAATTGATTTCTCTATGATCATCATTAATATGCTTTTATATAAATAATGCCATTATTTTTAATTCATATATTTTAATTTTTGAAGTTAAAAGTCCTTTTTTTCTTATAATCTCATTATAAACTGCCCAACATCTACTAAATAACATAAATGTTAAGCAAATAATATATCCAATATACTAGTTTATCACTTTTTTAAACCAAAGCTTGAGCGGAAGCTCTAAGTTCAAATAAATGTTGAGTTGAAATAAATGTTTTAAAAAGAGAAAGAGTCATCAAATTGGTAAATAAGTCAACTTGGCCAAACTTGGGTTGACTTTATGTTAGAAAGATTTTAGTATTAATTTTTTGCTAAAATCCTCCCTCTTGCAATTTCGGTTTATTATACTTCTATCTTATCCCACATCTGGACCCAATTAGAGGGGATCAATTCGAGGTTGAACTACCACCTGGCTGGCTGGTCCAATGATTTAGGAGAAAACCGGTTCTAACCTTTGTAAAACTTGGAATAATCTCCGGTATTTATTCAACCCGGTTGAACTGGCCGGTCAGGTCGGGTTTTTAAAACACTGGTTCAGACAACTAAAAACTAGAGATAGTTTTATTGTTTTAAAATGACAATCTTACAAAGAAATGGTGATACAAACTTACCCGACAAATCCTATGTTCACAAGACACGTGCAAGGAGAGGAAAGGAAGAGAAGAGGAGATGGAGAAAAGAGGAAAGGGGAGGGGGAGGGAGAGGGAGGGAGAGGGGGGAGGGGAGGAGAGAGGGAGGGAGGAGAGGGAGGAGGGAGGGAGGGAGGAGAGGGAGGAGAGGGAGGGAGGGAGAGGGAGGGAGGGAGAGGGAGGGAGAGGGAGGGAGGGAGGAGAGAGGGAGGGAGGGAGGGAGGGAGGGAGGGGAGGGAGAGGGAGGAGAGGGAGGAGAGGGAGGGAGAGGGAGGGAGAGGGAGGGAGAGGGAGGGAGGGAGGGAGGGAGGGAGGGGGAGGGAGAGGGAGGAGAGGGAGGAGAGGGAGGGAGAGGGAGGAGGGGGAGGGAGGAGGAGAGGGAGAGAGGAGAGGAGGGAGAGGAGGGAGAGGGAGAGGAGAGGAGGGGGAGGGAGGAGGGGAGGGAGAGGGGAGAGGGGGAGAGGAGAGGGAGAGAGGAGAGGAGAGGGAGAGGAGAGGGAGGAGAGGGAGAGGGGAGGGAGAGGAGAGGGGAGGGAGAGGGGAGGGAGAGGGCAAGGGAGAGGGAGAGTCAAGAGCAAGAGGAGAGGGGAAGAGGAGAGGGGAAGAGGACATGGAGGCGAGGAGAGAGGGAGAGGAAATCGAGGAGAGGAGAGAGGGAGAAGAAATGGAGAAGAAGGGAGACAAGAGAAGGAGAGGAAGGGGAAGCAGCCACACGCTGCTCAAGAACAGACGCACATAGAGGCATCTAGGTTTCCCTAGTAAGTCTCGATTGGGGTATAACTATTCTGAGATAGGATCCTTATGACCAAGTGTAGTTAAAAGGCTTTCATGTATTTATTTGATCCTTAGTGCGTGATGGCACAACACTAGAAAAGAAAACTGAGGATTTTGTGTGGGTTTATGTGTTGTACTGAGTAGTCAGCATATTTCCTTAAACTATTCATAATGGTGGTTGCTGTTTCGGAAGCTGCCCTTCCATCCAAGAGCGTGTCATCCGCATAGTGCAGATTACAGACATTTGGCATATGTTCAAGAGGTTTCAGGGTATAATATTTTAAAAGATAGTACATTCCTATAGCTTAGCTGAGTGTAATTTTGTGGTTATTATGAATAGGGTGTGAGAGATAGGGTCTCCCTATCGGATTCCACACCTTAGTGAAACAGACTCAGTATGGGACCCATTTATTACAAGGGGGCGAGAGGGGAGTGAGATGGAGATGGAGTTAGAGGGAGAGGTAGAAGGGAGTGGAGAGTCAAGAGCGAGAGGAGAGATGAAGAGGACATGGAGGTGAGGAGAGAGGGAGAGGACACGGAGGCGAGGAGAGAGGGAGAGGGCATGGAGGCGAGGAGAGAGGGAGAGGAAATGGAGGCGAGGAGAGAGGGAGAGGACATGGATGCGAGGACAGAGGGAGAGGACATGGAGGCGAGGAGAGAGGGAGGACATGGAGGCGAGGGAGAGAGGAGCAGACATGGAGGCGAGGAGAGGGAGAGGACATGGAGGCGAGGAGAGAGGAGAGGACATGGAGGTGAGGAGAGAGGGAGAGGACATGGAGGAGAGGAGAGAGGTAGAGGACATGGAGGCGAGGAGAGAGGGAGAGGACTTGGAGGCGAGGAGAGAGGGAGAGGACATGGAGGTGAGGAGAGAGGAGAGAGGGGGATGACTCGGAGGCGAGGAGAGAGGATGACTTAGAGGCGAGGAGAGAGGGGGAGGACATGGAGGAGAGGAGAGAGGGAGAGTACATGGAGGTGAGGAGAGAAGGAGATGACATGGAGGAGAGGAGAGAGGGAGAAGAAAGGGAGAAGAAAGGAAGACGAGAGGGAGAGGTGAGGGAATGGAGAGGGAGTGGAAGGGGGAGAGGCGAGAGAGAAGAGAGGGAGTGGAAGGTGGTGAGGAAGACGATACGACAAGAAGATGGCATGGAGAGGAGAAGATGGCTAGAACAAGGAGAGGAAAAGGAGAAGATTGGGCAAGAAAAGTGAGGGGAGGAAGAAAAGACGAGAAGGAAAATGCGAGGAGAGGAAGAAGAGAGAGCAAAGGCAAGGAGAAAAGACCTAGAAGGCTAAAAAGGGGGAGAGGAGAGCGAGAAGAAATGGAAAAAGGGGTAGAGGAGAGTGAGAAGACATGGCATTTGCATCCAGTCTATTCAGCACATCCAGTGTGCATGAGGCAGCATGATCGCGCTTAACTACCGGGTTACAATTTTGTTACCCCACTCATGCAGCCGCAAGGGAGCAATCGGGTGCGCCTCAAGTACCGACGCACATAGAGGCATCTAGGTTCGAGCCAGACCGCATAGAGCAACTTAGTGAAAGAGGAGCATACTTACAGCGGGTCCGACGAGCCAACGATGATATGGTGGATGGCATGGCAGCTAACATGGCACACGAGGTGGCACTTTACGGGGCATATGAGATGGCTTGCATGAGTTGGCAAATAACAAGGAGCACGTGCTTAGTAGGTGGCAAAGATTAGTTGAACTTTGAATTCAAAATAAGGCCATTCAAATGGGTTTGAATTAGCTTGATTCGAGGAGGTTTTCTTTAAGATCTCCCACATGTAATATATGTAGGAAGAGTAGCCTATAAATAGGCTGGTAAAAAAGCATGCAAAGTACTTTATTCCGGAAAATAGAGAATACTTTCCTCCTAAATTTAGTATAAGTTCTTGCCATTTGATTTTGAGGTTGTTTTAACGCTTAGAACAGAGTGTTCTTACATTAACTCTTAACTAGGATGTTGACCAGCAACCAGAAGGAATTTAGAGGCTAGGCCGCATGCTGCAAAGGATCAAGTTTGGGCCTTAGTCAATCCGGTGGGGTGACAACCTGTATCAGAGGGAATGTCAGTCAAATGTCAACATTAGAAACTGAGGTCGCTCCAACTAAAGGAAAGGAGAGTCCATAAACCGTTAGAATGGACAAGGTGATAGCATGTTGTTCCGGATTGGAAGAACAAGTACAAGAGAGCCTAAGTTATGGGAACAGGAGTCCATAAACGGTTCAAATTTTGGAGGAAAACATCCATAGTGCCATGGTGGTATTCTGGGAGGATCTAGATGAGCTTTGGAACGAAATGGGCGATTACAGACGAGGCTTGCCTTGCTGGAATGTGCTGTAGAAAATGGAGGTGGAAGCACGAATAAAGTAGCAACCAAGATCAAAGTGTCTAAATCAAAGCTTTTTAATGGAGTATGAGATCCCAATATCATTGTCAACTTCTTGTGGCAAGTAGAGCAATACTTCCTGGTCTCTAAACTCACTGATGAGGCGCAAAAGGTAATTACTGCTTTTATGTTCCTTGTCGATGATGATGTGCTCTAGTGGATGAGAAGGGCTGTGGATGGGGAATCGGTCACCTCAACCGTAAAGACGTGGGGGGATTTCAAGAAGGAATTGAAGTCACAATTTTTCCCAAAGGATGTTGTTTGCTAGGGTCAAAAGGACTTGAGAGCCTTAAAACAAGAAGGAGAACATTATGCTAAGGACTGCCCAAAAGTGAAAGTGTTGAATACTCTTTTAGGAGTAGGAGATGGAAAGCAAAATGGGGGAGAGCTACGCATATGGGTTCCATAGCGTTATTCAACTGGTGAGGCCTAAATGAAAACAATTTTTTCTTGATTTATCTTTGAATGGTAGTAAAACGGTAGCAATAGTAGACACTAGCACGACTCATTACTTCAAGTCGGAGGAGGAGGAGAGATGCCTCCAATTGAAGTTAGAACCAGACAATAGCTTGATGAATGTTATAAATTCAGTCGCCAAGGCAATGGTTGGTGTTGCTAAAAATGTTCATGTTACCTTGAGTAGGTGGGAAGGAAGTCTTGATCTTACTGTTGTTTCAATTGATGATTACAATGAAACTTTGGGGATGAATTTTATGAACATTTGTAAGACATTTGTGGGAATTTTTTGATTGGGGTAGGCCTTGTGCACATTTTGAATCACAATTGGAAGATGTAAAAGGAAAGGATGTAATGTTAACCATCCTACAACTGAAACTGGGTCTTAACCAAAGGGATCATTCCTACGTTGCACCTCTAGTGGAAGACAAAGAAGCAGACAAAGTCCTAGTACCAAACGAGGTTGTTGAATTTCTGAAATAGTTCAAAAGCGTCATGCCTATGGAGTTGTGGCTGCAGCTTCCCCCAAGAAGAGGTGTTGATCATGCAATAGAGTTGGAATTGGGCACGAAACCGCAAGCAAAGGCACCATACCACATAGCTCCTAAGAAGTTGGAGGAGCTGAAAAATCATTTGGGAGAGTTGTTGGACACTGAATTCTTTCGGTAATTTGGTTGAGAGAGGTAACAAACATAGGACATTTGTTTTTTATTGTCGCAGTATTCCGTTAAAGTCCATGATCAATTTCAATGGATCCATGCATCTTACCAAAATCATAAGTTCTCGATAATCTAGCATGATATAGATCCTAGGCATTTGGTATTTTGACCAAAGATGTTTCGCATAAAGAATTTATGGCTTTTCTAATTAGACAAATTTTAACGAGCGATATCTGTAGGATTATCATTATCAGATGATTGGGATTTGTGAATACTTTATTCATATGGCATTTGGATAAATTTTTCTTGATAGAATATTTGTGGTTCTTGGTTTTGGTTTATTATGGAACAGTCTATGCCAATCGGCATTGTTGCTGCAAATTAGTCTTTTGGCCCACCGGATTTTGTCATTGTCCAATGACTGCATGCCTAACATTTAGGCGCCGACCCTCGCTGACCATTTCCGCACTAATATGTGGCAGCAATAGGAGCCGGAGATCAAGAAAGACAACAAAAGGAAACAAAGACCCCATCATATAAGGTGGCATGCTGACTGTTCTATTGTGGTCGCTGGCTAAAGTGGTGACCAGGAAAATAGGCAGAGAAACTAGGGTTTCACCTCAACCAATATTACTTGATTATAGCTTTAATAATAAAGATGTTTGAAACATACTTTTTCAATTGGCGATCATCATTCTCTTGTTGGTTACATTGCATCAATAAGGATTAAGTATTTCAATGGTTTCGATGGAAGGACTTAATCATACATACCATTTATTTAGATATCTCATTTTTTAGTGTTCACTTGTTCCTAAGCGATGCAATACAACCGCTCGCACACACACAACAACGCTCGCTCACAGACACACACACACCGCAATGCTCACACTCACCAACGGTCGCACACACAGCAATGGTCGCACACACAGCAAGGCTTGCACACTCAGCAACGCTCACAGAAATTTACATACACACCAACGCTCCCGCACGCACACACTCTCACCAACGCTCGTAAACACACACACACACACACACACACACTCCATGATCGCAAATACACACACACACACACCAACACTCGTAAACACACACACTCCAACACTCGCAAACACACACACACACACACACACACCAACGCTCGAAAACACACACTCACCAATGATCACGAACACACACACACCCCAACGCTTGCAAACACATACACACACACATGCTCGCTAACACACAAACACGCACCAACGGTCGCAAACACAGATACCAGCGCTTGCACACACACAGACACACCTCCATGCTCGCACGTACACACACACTCATCAATGTTCGCACACACACCAATGCTCCCACTCGCACACCAACACTCGTACACACACCAATGCTCGCATACGCACACCAACGCTCTCAAACACACACACACAACAACAACGTTCGGAAACACACGCACACACACCAACACTCGAAAACACACACACACACACCAACGCTCGCAAACACACACACCAACGCTCGCAAATACACACACACCAACGCTCACAACACACACACACACATACGCCAACGGTCACAAACACACACACCAACGCTTGCAAATACACACACACACATGCCAACGCTCGTAAACACACACAGACACCCCAACGCTCGCAAACACACACACAACACACACACCGCTCGTAAACACACACACACACACACACACAATACTTGCAATACACACACACCACCTGAAGATTTTCACGAAGATCATACATAAGGATGCAAGAAGAAGATGACACACAGTTATCGTTCCACACAACTTGGGTCGTGGTTATCCCTAAACCATGTGTGTGCTCCCTTCAAATAGGGTAGCACTCTTCTTACATTAAGAATAAAAGAGTGCATAATTACAAGTATACCCTTATAGGGGTGAATCACTAAAATTATATAATATACCCCTATATACACGTGTACAAGCATCTCTAACACTCCCCCTCAAGCTGGAATAGACAGAATTAAGAGGCGGTGCTTAGTCATATTAGGATGTCCAAACCGAGTATGCCATTCCAATGGAGACAATGATAGACGTGTGAATGGATAGACATGTTGCTCGATGTAGAACATGCCCCCTCTCTCACGGCCCGAACCAATCATCTTCTGGGTTTCGAGGTCCTGTATAACACAACCTTGTGATGAGAAAATGACATAACAATTGAATATTTTAGTCAGCTAACTAACCGATAGGAAATTATCAGAAACTTCGAGACGAATACGACCTTATCAAGTGTCAATGAAACTGAAAGATTTAAGCGACCAACTCCAGTTACTTGACATGTTGAACCATCAGCTAAGGTAACACAACCCAAATTAGAGGAGTAAGTTATTGAATAAAAAAGGGAACAATTACCCGACATGTGAACATTAGCTCCATAGTCAATCTCCCAAGTGGGTGTAGAGCTAGAGACATGGAATGTTGAATTACCTGTTTGAGCCAAAAAAGCAGAAGATGTTGACTCTGAGATCAGAGACAAACTTGGGAACCTTGGGATCTGCTGAACCAAAAATATTTTCCAACGCTTCTTCAACTTCTCCTTTCTCTCGGATAGGGTTCACTTGAATATCAGCCATAGCCACTCTATATAGTAGCACCGAATTCAGTAACAATGACTTATATAAAGAAACCCAAGTAATTTAGCAAACAAGCAATAGATTCCAGAAAATTAGCCAACCAGGAAAACTCTATAACTCAGCTAAATATGTTAACAAGTAATAGACATCTAACAAGTTAACAAATTTAGAAACTTTCCAAACTCAGCTAAACATTTCCAATAGAATCAAATAAGTCAAATTCTAATGAAAATGAAGTAGGAAACTCTCTCAGAACAGAATTACAATGGCAAAGAGAGTCCAACTTCGAATAACCCAGGGACAACCCTTAATTCACAAAAAACAAGCACCACATTCAACCGACAGCTTGTGTCAATATACGTAATGTCGGCACTCATAAAAAACAATCCAACCATCAAATTTCAATCTCCACCATTCCAAATAAAGACTGAGGTTCCGCGAACATACTCACAAAAGTTCTGCCAATCTGACCTAGGATGCTTCTCTGATTGCTAAGAATTGTGATACGGTCGGTGCAGAATTTGTTGGTGAAAGCTTTCGGTATGACTTGTTAAAACTCCTCCAGACCTCCAAAAACGATGTCTCCCATTCATAACGTCTAAACAGAAGAGGCGAACATACACCCAAAATATCGGCACGATCCAACGGCTAACGAATTTGGAAACCTCAATATTCTGAATCTAGTATGTACAAAATCGAGAAGAACAAAACTATTCTCTTTATCCTTTTTCCTCAAGACAAAGTTTCTCTTCTTAGTTGATTCAAACACCACGAATTTCTTTTCCTTGAACCTGCACTGATACCATGCAGATTTTCACGAAGATCAAATGTAAGGATGCAAGGAGAACACACAAGTAGCTGTTCTACACAGCTAGGGTCATGGTTAACCCTAAACCATGTGTGTGCTCCTTTTAAATAGAGTAGCACTCTTCTTACTTTAAGAATAAAAAATGTACAAAATTACAAGCATACCCTTATAGTGTGAATCACTAAAATTATATAATATACCCCTATATACACGTGTACAACCATCTCTAATAAAACCAACGCTCGCTACCACACAAACACACACCAACGCTCGCAAACACACATACCAACGCTTGCACACAACCACACACCTACCCTCGTGCACACACCAACGATCGCGCATGCATCCACTCCCACACCAACACTAGCAGACACACTAAGACTTGTATACACACACCACCGTTTGCACACACACACACACACACACACACACCAACTCTCGCACGCACACACACACACAACTCTCGTGCGCACACACACACAACTCTCGCGCACACACTCATAGACACACACACACACAGATGATGCATACAAAATATTCATTTTGAAGGAAGTAAATTGTCCTAATTCATCGTCAATTCGTGTTAAAGTTAAGTTTTTAGTAAACAACTCTACGGACAAAAATGTGATGAGAAATTTAAGTAATATTTCTTCCAAGTGGGTATTTGTCAGACTTTGACTAGGGTCAATTTTAAAGTAATGAGTTTCTAAATGTAGTCTCTTATATTAAATTTGATTGATGAACCATTTCAATCCGATTTACAATTGTGTTAAGGAATTTTCGTTGTTCACACAAAATACTATTTTTTAGTTTGTATTGTTTTGGTTATTATTGATAACAAATTTAAAAGAACATTGCATTACATACTTTTAAGTACTATTTTCATGTCTGTAGTTAGTTCAATTATACACTAATACACAATATTTAAGCTTTATAGAGTTTAATTATCTGTTGATGTATATCATATGAGCGGTGATATGTGTACAACCATATTTTACTGCAAATGTTTACATCATGACATGGTGTCTTCGTTGGCAGTCCATGTAAGAGATAAAGTCGGATCTACCTTCCTAACCCAAAACCCTAAACCTTATATGGATTGCCAACTAGGCTGCCACGAGGATGGTCACGTCACAATTTAAAGCCTCATAGTAAAATATAGAAATATTTGTGTAACATTTAGTCAAGCTATATGTAGGAGTCTAACTAGGTGTTTTGCCCATAAATGCTAAAGCAGCATTTGGCTAAACTCTTTGATAAATGACTCGTTCTATGCCTCTTTGAAGGAGTATTTTTGGGAAACTTCGTTTTGAAGCTCTAAAATCTTCTCTTTTAATGAGAGATTTATCTAAAAGTAAGTGCATTGAAACATGTTAAAACAGCTCGCTCATAAAAAAAAAGTGTTTTTAGCCCTCAATTCGGTAAACGTCCCCTAATCTTTATATGTTTGGATTTTCAAGTATGCAAACATGTTTTGTGTTCATTTGAATATTTTTCGAAATGAACTCATGTGGCAGTCAAATTAGCCACTCAGTTATATTTTTAATATTTTATTAGCTTAAGACATCATAAAATTATTTAAACACTATAAATGATTTTTTATTTAGTATTGATTTAGAGTGGTGATATGCGCACTGTGACTTTTTACAGAGACTTTACGGTCTGACGTGGCGTCCTCGTTGACAATCCACGTAAGCAAAAATCTCGGTTAAAGACTTCCCTGGAAAAAAAAGACGAGATTGATGAAAGGGAGAGGAGTAAACCACCGACTCCGAAACAATCTCCTATTTCAGAGTGGTGGGATGAAATCGGCTGGATTTTTTTGCGGGAAAGAGTTCTTGGCATCCCAAACTCGGCCAGGGTTCTTGAATTTCGACCTTTCCTACGGGTTTTGGAAGATTTAGAAGCTCATTTGCATCAAAAATTTTGTATTCCGAGGTCTGATAGAAATACCTCAAAGGTAAGGGTTTTTTTTTAATTTAATCTTCCTGTACATTTCATAGCATTTTTGGTGATTTTATCTTCCTCCCCGTTTAAGCTTGTGAACATTGCTTAATGCATGATTTTACGGTTTTGGAATATCTTGTTTTATCTTCATGGACTCTAACCTGAACAGTGCCTTCAGAGAGAAGTGAAATGTTATCATAACACCTTGCCATGCCACACCTTGTTAGTCCTCGCTTCATCATGATTTTCCCATGTGTTAATAGATTGCTCTCCAAAGAGGTAATTGTCAGTCTTATAACTTTTGCCTGACATGGTTTTTCATGTTTTTGTTTTTATTTGTTGTCTTTTCTTTAATGTTTGGTCTGTATGATTTTCAGTGTTGGATGAATCAGACAGCTTCGTGATGAGCTTCCTTCTATCTCATTGCACAGCCAAGTGGAAAGCGGCTATAGATCAGGTGATTTGATGCCTTGCAACACATTTCTGCAAAACAATATGCCTTTATCCAAAATAGAGGGAGAAAAATCTAATCATGAAAAGAAAATACTCGCAAAGAAAAACAAATGTCAATCTTTATTTGGGAATCTAGACCACATATTCTGATCAAATTGGTTTATCAAGCTTAGTTGGGTGTGTTGTATAAGGAACCATTGTCGTGGATGTTGGGCGTATACTATATGTTCAATAGAATGAGCATAGGAAAACTTGTAGTCAACTTCTCAATAGATACACATGTTTATTTGATATTGTAGATACTTTATGATAAGATGGTAAACTCTTAACTAGTCAAGAGGTAAAAACTTTAAGTCTTCAAAGCCTTCTACGATCTCTGCTTGTGCTTTAAATCGAAAGACAGAAAGTAGAGAAATTAAATGAAGACAGCAAAATGAGCAAAAAAAGGCAGGTAACCAATAATAATTTCTCTCGTATATGAAGTAAAACAGTTGTTTGTGGGTTTTTCCAGTAAAATATATCACCAACTATGAAAGCATTTGGTAGTTTTAGCCTTTGGTTTTGTTATTTTCTGCTATATGTACAAGTGAATATGCTACATTTTGAGACCTATTGCTTCTTGGAGACTTTTCTTTTTTCACCCAAGCAACCAAGGTGGGAAGCCCCATACCCTTCATAAGGTCTGATATATTTCCTGCATCCTAAGTTCTTTGGATGTGAGGAACCAATCTAACCTACTTTTCTACTGAAGAACAAGTTCGTGATCTGCCTTTGGTGTTCTTTAGTGACCCCGAGTTGGCATCCATTTTTTCAGAAACACTTGTGGCCGTGTGGTATGGCTCTGAGCAGAGTAAGGGAGTTGTGCTGCAAAAACCTAGCATGGACATGTTCTTGTCTTTGCTCAATTTTGTAGACAATAATTGACAGCTTTTCATTCTGATCCATATGCACCAGAAATCAATTCTGCATGTGATGATCCTACTGATGTTAATCAACCAGCCCTAGATTCAAGAAAGCTTCAACGTGATATATAGGTGAGACTCACTATTGGCAGAAATACCTAGAGAGGCTCCAGGGCCTTCTTGGGGAAAGGAAGCATCCTAGGCTGTTATGGAAGGCAAAACAAGGTCAAAAATCCAAAAGAAAGTAAAGGACAAAGCTTGCAATGAATACACTTTGAAGCACAACCTGCCACCTGATTATTCATCGACTTTCATGTTGCATATAAGATAACTGATGAGCTTTATAGATAGAATACAGTTGTGTATTTTCCAAACTAGAGTTGTATATTTTCCGAACTAGAGTTGTATAAATCGAAACTTGAAAATAGACGCACAATATATGTAGTTATTTCATGAGTGTACAGTCTATAAATGGAGAATCTCAGCCTCACTTCTTCTATCAGAATTTTTCATAGACTCAAGAAACGAGTTGAGCTTGTGAATATGATTACTTTCTTTACTTCTTTATTTCTTTTCTCTATTTTGCAGTTCTTTCATCATTTCTGGTCAGAAACTGTATCTATTTTATCCATCGCCAATATTCAGAAACAATGAACCTCCTCTCTGCAACCCATTAAATAATTTGTTTTTTTTCATGACCCAAGTTATCCATACAAATAAGTGTCATAAATTCCCTTGAGAGGCATTTACACTAAATTTAAATGTTTATACAATAAGATAGAAGAAAAAGATCATTTACTACAAAAAACTTGTATTCATTATCAATCTTGACTTCTCATCCTTAGTAATATAGAAAAGTGTAACCATATATGTCTACAAAGTCTTCAGTATTCTTGAGGAGAAATATATGATGTGGCCTCTTTTCTCCATCCAATTCCTTCAAAACAAATAACCAAATGTAAGTCATAAAATATTATATAAATATCAGATATAACAAACCAAAAAATTGATCTTTGAACTATACAAATAACTAGAAGACAGACCTGAAATATTTTAGTAGACATTTCATCTTGATTCCAAATGTATGCAAGTGAATATATTTCTTCTATTGATGTCCAAATGAACTATTAAATGACTAAATATGTGGATTGACTTGTACTTGTAATATTTTTACAGATTACAATCCATACTAAAGAAATGGAATGAATTAAAAATAAAATTAAACAAATAAACTCCAACAACCATTAAATTAGCTTCTTCAGTCCCAGTAGGAGTATCCAATCTATCCACGAGTCTTGTTCCATTTCAAGTTTTCTTCGAGAGACCTAATGACAAAATATCATTAGTTTAAAATACACACATCATTTAATAACAAAAGTATATAATGAAATAGAGATAAAATTTTAAGTGATAAAAATTGCATACCTTTTTCTTTTGTTTAGTACTTACTTTCTCCACTATTGATTGTTTCCTATTAGTAGGAGGCCTCCCTTTTCTTCTCACTTGAACAGGGTTTAGAATCTTAGATGAAGTATTTTCATTTTTCTTGAATTTTGTCACTGTCAAATTTCATACCATTTGTTGCATCATTTTATTCCAAAATTTGTAACAACGAGAATATGACTTAGTCCCACACTTCCAGATCTATCAATCTCCTCCAAACGTTTTTCCATCATTTCATTAATTAACTTTAAAGCAAGCTCATACCCATCATTAGATGTCAATGCTATATTTGCAAACTCTAGGCAACGAGCATATAAAATCTCAGATTTTTCCATTGTTGCATCAGCTTTAATGTTAGTAGCAAAAGACAAAGCATGTAAACGCTTAAAATCTTTTTCCAACATGCTAAAATATACCGAAAATGAATCTTATTCACCTTAAAAAATATGAGTACAGATAATGTGTGCCTACATAGGATGCTTCTAAAATGCACCAAACTTTTGTTCTTTTACATTGTAACAAACAGAGTAATTCTCTCGTTCCCATGTTTTTCCTTCATTCCTCACCACATGTTCTAGAACATCAAAGTTAAAGATTAATCCATCTTCTGCCACTAATAATGCTTGACAATACAATAAAGCCTTCACCTCATCCTGAAACTTCTTAAAAATATCAAATGTATAAATTTCACTTAATTGTTTTTCCATATAATAGTTTGAAATTAATGGCGGCTTCGTATTGAAAGAATGAAAATCTGCTTTAGCTTCTTTCTCATATTTTCTTTCATAATGCAAATTCATTCTGCTCAACAAATTGCTTCAAAGTAGTCTTTGAATATATATACCCATAAAAAAATGCATTCATACTCTCACTTCATTGGGTTGTAGCCATGCCTGTCCAAAAACATCCTTTACATACATAGGGATCCATAGTTTTCGTATGTCATAAAGGGATTGAAGCTACTCATTTTCTTGAAGGTCAAATTCCTTGATGAAATTCAACCAATTTTCTTCAAACTCTTCAACTTTCAACAATTGATATACAATCACCATTAACTTCTTCTTAATGGCCTTATAATCACTTAAACTACCCAATTTATGAGGAATGTTTTTCATTATATGCCACAAGCACAAACGATGGCGAGCTTCTGGAAATATTTTAGTAACGGCTGCTTGCATGGACTTACACTATTCGGTTATTATAGCCTTTGGAGGAATTCCAGACATACACACTAACCATGTTTCAAATATTCAAATATAAGTCTCAATACTTTCATCCGCAAACAATGCGCAACCCAGCAACACTTACTGACCATGATGTTTTACACCAACAAATAAAGTGAATTGTATATCATACCTGTTTGTTAAATATGTGGTGTCGAAATATATTACATCCCCAAAATACTGATATGCAGACTTTAATCGAGCATTTGCCGAAAAAACATTTCTTAAACGACCTTCAAAGTCCATATCTATCATATAAATGAAGTATGGGGATTTCCTTTGCATTTGGACGAAATATTTATGAATAAGCTCACATCTTCATCTCCAAGCTTTAATCGTCTAACTTCATCAATATAATTTCTGCATTCCCTTTCATTGAAACTTAGCTTGTCAAATCCTCCCATTCGTTTTGCCCATATTTGGACATACTTATTCAGTTTGACCCCTGCATCATCATTAAATTCTAAGTGTTGTTTCACATAAGTGGGTATGTTTGTATTTGATTTGTAGAAATGAGACTTTGATGGGCTAACTGTATGATTATGCTCAAGGTGAACATGTTGCAGATGATAAAGTCCATTGATGCAAATGGGCTATGATTTTTGCTTTACAATTTGTCTTTGGTGATGGTCTAGAACCATATGGGTGTTTAGTAGTATTCCTTGGCTTCCCCTCCTTGACACATGCAAGAGTGAATGTTTGGTATCGCATGTCTTCTCCATATGATGAACTCCTTTTAATTATATTAAATCCAATACGTTGAGCATATCGTTGTAGAAGGCTTTTGTATCTTCATACATATTGAAAACCAAACCTAATTGAGGAATCTCATCTTCTTCTCTCAAGGTATTATAATCCCCAACAGATACATTTTGATATTTTTCTTCATGAAGATTTTGGTTACTCAAGAGGCACAATTTCTTTATTTTCATCAAGAACCATGTCTATTGATTCGCTAGCCACTTCCTATAAAGTTATAATTAACCAATCAAAACAGTAGCTCAAACTCGAATTAAAACATGCAAAATCCAGAAACTTAATAACCTTATTAAAAACAAGTGAAAGAAAAGGGGATGACAAAAAAGAAGATAGGAGCAACAACAGTCTTAAATAAGATACTACTCTCTTCAAAATACAGACTAAGTTCTCCCTGCTAAGACCTTAACACTTTTTTTCTCTTATTGGCAACTAAAAAAAATATTCATTGCCCAATCAAATGGAACATCTTCAAATGGAATATCTGTCTTTGAAAAGGATATGCAAAAGCCAAATAAGATCTTAATGCAGTTCGCATTTGCTAAGTAAACAATAATTTTTTTCCTTATTGACTACCAATGAAAATATTCGTTTTTTCTTATCGTTCCTAGAGTAATAGAAGGATAAATAGTTAAAAGTAAACTTTCCTAGAGCTAGGAGACTATCTAAATAGATAGACACAATGGTACCAACATGTCAATTTGCCAAATTCTCCATCAAGTGTTTAATACGCTTATTCAAAAAGCAAACAGCTTGGCAGCAGAAAACAAAACAAAACATGGCTTTTACCAAGTGCTGATCAAGATTTAAAATTCAAATTTGATGAAAATAAGGAGGAAGGAAAAGACAAGAAATTCCAACAGGTTCTGGTTAGGGTAAAGATAAATTGACATCAAGCAAGTTCTGGTAAGGGTAAAGATAAATTGACATCAAGCAGGTTCTGGTTAGGAGAATAAAAATGTGGATAGAAATTGGTTCTAGAATGGACATCAAGCAAGGAAAAGATAAATCGACCAAAAAAATTACAGTAAGCAATGTTCACAAGCATAAAACAGAACGGAAGTTAAACTCAACCCAAAAAATAGTATGAAACACATAGGAAGATAAAATTAAGAAAAAAAGGTCCTTGCCTGTATGAATTCTTTTGACATTTTTCCATGCTATCTAAACCTTCTAGCCCTGAAAGTTGGACGCTCATGCTCATGTCTGGTATGCTGCTGGAGGTAACAAGCTACTGGTGTTAATGTACTGCTGGTGTTCACTTCTCTCTATAGGCAGTGCTCAGGTTAGAGTCTGTGAAGATAAAATAAGAAATTCCAAAACCGTAAATCATGCACTAAGCAATGTTCACAAGCTTAAACAGGGAGGAAGATAAAATCATCAAAAAAATGGTATGAAACGTACATGAAGTTTAAATTAAAACAAAAGCCTTACCTTGGAGGTATTTCACAAGCTTAAACGAGGAGGAAGATAAAATCACAAAGAAAAAAAAAATGGTCTGAAACATACACGAAGATTAAATTAAAAAAAGCCCTTACCTTGGAGGTATCTCCTTCAGACCTCGGAATAAAAAATAGTTGATGGAAACGAGCTTCTAAATCTTCTGAAAACCATAGGAAACGTCGAAATTCGAGAACCCTGGCTCAGTTTGGGATTCTGGAGAACTCTTTCCCCACGAAAAATCCTGTCGATTTCATCTCTCCCAACCTCTTTGAAATTGGAGATTGTTTCGGGAGTCGTGGGTTTACTCTCCCTCGTGTCAATCTTGTTTTTTTTACAAGGAAGTCTTAAACCGACTTTTTTGCTTACGAGGACTGACAACGAGGATGCCACGTCGGACTATAAAGATTCACAATAAAAAGTCGTACTGATAACTTTTTTATTGATTTAATATATGCATAATATTATTTACAAGATTATATTTAAAATTTAATAAATTATAATTATTTTCAATTTATTTATTTATTCTCTGGGCCAAGCACAAGAAGAGCTGGTGTAGCCTGATGGCCTACTATGATCTGGATTTATGGGTGGACTCTAAACTAAACAGGAGAGCTGTAGACCTAAGCGTCTAAGTCACCCACTCGGTCACTAAAACACTGATTCACTAGCCGGGTCGGTTTCGACGAGTTTTGGAACTCGAACCAGTTCTTTTGAATTTTGGAATGGATTCGCTACACACAATCCATGAGCACCGGTAGTCAAAGGAAAAAATTGAAAACCCCTTAATTTGTATGTAATACTATATCGCGATTTTGTGACTCGATCGATCGAGACCGAGAGAGAGAGAGAGAGAGAGAGAGAGAGAGCGAGAGAGCGAGAGAGCGAGAGAGAGAGAGAGCGAGCGAGAGAGAGAGAGAGAGAGCGAGAGAGAGAGAGAGAGAGAGAGAGAGAGAGAGAGAGAGAGAGAGAGAGAGAGAGAGAGAGAGAGAGAGAGAGAGAGAGAGAGAGAGAGAGAGAGAGAGAGAGAGAGAGAGAGAGAGAGAGAGAGAGAGAGAGAGAGAGAGAGAGAGAGAGAGAGAGAGAGAGAGAGAGAGAGAGAGAGAGAGAGAGAGAGAGAGAGAGAGAGAGAGAGAGAGAGAGAGAGAGAGAGAGAGAGAGAGAGAGAGAGAGAGAGAGAGAGAGAGAGAGAGAGAGAGAGAGAGAGAGAGCAAGAGAGAGAGAGAGAGAGAGAGAGAGAGAGAGAGAGAGAGAGAGAGAGAGAGAGAGAGAGAGAGAGAGCGAGAGAGAGAGAGAGAGAGAGAGAGAGAGAGAGAGAGAGAGAGAGCGAGAGAGAGAGAGAGAGAGAGAGAGAGAGAGAGAGAGAGAGAGAGAGAGAGAGAGAGAGAGAGAGAGAGAGAGAGAGGCGAGAGAGAGAGAGAGAGAGAGAGAGAGAGAGAGAGAGAGAGAGAGAGAGAGAGAGAGAGAGAGAGAGAGAGAGAGAGAGAGAGAGAGAGAGAGAGAGAGAGAGAGAGAGAGAGAGAGAGAGGAGGCGAGAGAGAGAGCGAGAGAGAGAGAGAGAGAGAGAGCGACAGGGAGAGAGAGAGAGAGAGAGAGAGCGACAGGAATTTTTATTTAACAGAATTCTAGACTTCTAAGCCAATATCATGCTTCAGGATAAAAGAGAGATATATCTACTGAAATATTTAAGAGATAGATCATGAACTCTTACCGATAAATGCGTCTTCGCGGATTCCCCTAACGGCCACCTTCCTAAACGGGTTCTGGTTGCGATCTCGCAAGGAATCGGTCTAAAGAGATGGATAAACTCGAAAAGTTTTTCAGAAAGGAATACCTTTATTGATATTCAACCCTCGATTACAAATCCTTTTGAAGAAGCAAGGATCAATGGCCTAGGGCCTAGAACTCCGAGGAGTTTTACTCACAAAGCATTAAGAAAGCAAATAGAGAAGAGCGGAAGGGAGAGGAGTCGTTCTGTAGTCGATGCCTTAAACATCGAATGAGCTTATATAGCCGCGAAAAGGCCCTTACAATTATTGTGGGAATGTGTCAGTGATGACGCTACATCCTGATCTCCAGGAATAAAGTAGAAGGTTTCTACTTTAGCTTTTGGTGCCGCCTTTGTCGCATCCTGCTTCCGAGTTTTTTCTTGAAGCGTCGACGTCTTTTGTCCGCTGGCAAAGGAGACAGTTGTGGTCCTTCATTATTTTACAAAGTAATTTGCAAATCTTTTCTTTAGTGGAGGGGTCCACTAAAATTTCTCCTTCTCTGAAGATTCTCTCGAAG
Source organism: Aristolochia contorta (assembly GCA_022405105.1). Classification (NCBI taxonomy): domain Eukaryota; kingdom Viridiplantae; phylum Streptophyta; class Magnoliopsida; order Piperales; family Aristolochiaceae; genus Aristolochia; species Aristolochia contorta. The sequence goes on from CM039665.1 coordinate 23,347,639, forward strand.
TTGCTGATGAGTTTGATGTCACCAGGATTTTTCCTCAGGGGTTTTTTGGTATTGGAAAAAACCATTACATGTGAATCAACATAATTGATTTTAATGCAGGATTCATCGTTGATTTTTAGGAGTTTAGAAATTAAGAGGTTAAATTTCTGAATCCTTAAGTTGTCAACGTCACTTTTATTCAACGGTTCAGAGTCCTTGAAGGTTATGGCTTCGTTCTTGACGTTACCATTGGATATTCCCATAGTCACCAGGTGATAAGGGGCAAGTCCTTGTCTTTGTTCTGTCCAGTCAACAATAGCTGAGGTGAAGTGAAGAAAGATAGCCGTTATTGGAAATGGAGATTTCATTACCCTTAACAAGGTATGCCAAAATCTTAACGTTTTGATTGCGGGAGAAATATTTCATATTCCAACCATATATCAAAATAGTTGTGGAACTGATTTCATTCTTGGAAATAATTTCCTTCAGTTATATGAACCCTTTGTTCAATTTACTGATCGAATTATTTTACATAATGAAAATGGGGGAATAATCATTGGAAAAATGATTAAGGCTTGGGCAAAAGCACACCCCGACTTATTAAAGTCATTAAAGAAAAATTCAAAGGTAGTTACACCACCACCTGTGAATATTGCTCCTGAAAAAATTCAATTTTTAGGAGGGGGGAGTAATGATAAAACCCTAAAAGAATTCAATTCAGAGAACCAAAAATTTTCTATCTTAGAAATGTCTTCTGAAATAGCTAAAGAATCAAATATTTTGGAAGAAATTCCAGAAATTAATGAAGTAACTTTTAGTGAAAGTAATTCAGGTTTCAATGCATCAATTTTATTAAAAAATGATCAAATTGAAAGAATTGCTTCCTCGAAGTTGAAATTATCCAAAGACGCTATCTTTAGGATGCCTAGTGTAATTGACAAAACCTTTAGTCATCTTACATGTAGAAAAAATGAGATCTATTATGGAATCTCTAAAAAAGAAATGCATATTGACATTAAGCACACTGCTGGTCAAGTGTATTTACCATTGATTACACATCAAGAAATCAATCAAAAACTGAGTACTATACCCAGTGAAATTAGAAAGAAAATTAGCACCTTACATTTAGGAGCTGTTAAAATTCTAATTAAATCTGAGTTTCAGGATGGAATTGACTCTCCGATAAAAATGGCATTAATTGACAATAGGATTAATGACAGAAAAGACTGTATTTTAGGAGCTGCACAAGGCAACCTGATATACGGAAAATTCATGTTTAGTGTTTACCCAAAATTTGGATTAGCACTTAACACAAAGAACTTAGATCAGGTTCTTTCTTTTATTCATAAGTTTGAACGCCACAACCATATGGATGAAGGCGATAAAATCTTTAGCATAACCTACCTTGTAGGATACGCTCTTGCTTCCAGTCATCATTCAATTGAATACAGGAAGAAAGAATTTATCGAAATAGAAGATGTCTTCTCCGAAGTCGGAAAAGTTCAAAGTATCCCCTTTGCAGAACTTTCCCCTCTTCAAGATTCATGGAGTCTTGACATCTCTAGAAAACCCACACTAAGTGAAAACCCTTCACTAAGAGTCATAGGAAGTAAACTGTTAATTGGAGAAACCTCCAGACCGCAGATTACAAAACCTTTGGATATACCCATCCAAAGAACATCATTATCTCTAACTCAAGAGGAAAGAGATAAAATGTTAGTATCTATCTCCCGAAGAATAGATGACCATTCCTCAAGAATTAAAGAATTACTTGGGTAAAATGGCAAACACAACTCTTCATCAAACAAAAGAGTATTTAAAAATTTAGCAGACAACATTAGTATTCTTACTAATAAAATCTCTAAATTAGAAGATTCTTTTTCGCAGGAAAAAGAAAATTTTGAGGCTATTGCTGCAAAAATAATCAATAATCTTTCTGAGAAGATCAATAAGGTTTTAGAAGAAATAAAAATTTCTCCTCGGACCATAACAACTCTTGAAAAGAAAGAAAAAGTCTTTGAAACTGTTCTAGGACTTAAAAATACTCTCTACCCAACCATGGTGTAGGAAATAAAGAGCTAGGTACTTCCAGTAACTCACAGGCCATAGTTTGGGACTGTAAAAAATGAGTTTCTACGAAAAACTAGAAAATTACTTCTGGGATCATGCCCTAGAAGATGATGACATCTTCATTGAAGGTCAAAACACCTCTCGAATGAATGAAGTCATAAAACTACTTGCTAAACCTAGCATAGAAGCAGAGTTAGAAATAACTCGAAGTCCTCAACTTCAAAAACTTTTAGGTTTTGAAATCATGCAAATGAATCAAACCAATGAAGATTTTGAAAAAGATTCTGGACCTGAAGAAATGGATGTAGAAACATGCTCATCAAGTGATGAAGAGCAAACTCCTACACAACCCATAAGAATGTCCAAGACAGGTTATCAAAGTTCTGATGAAACCTATCAGGAAAAATTCCGTAGGAAAGGAAAAGGAAAAGTAAAAACTGAAAGAGAACAGTTTTACTCCGATTTACCTAGATCTGTAGGTGAAAAGAAAAGCTCAACTGAAGGTTTATTTTCTCTAAACCTTGATTGTGCTACTAACAGAAAAGTTCTGTTAGAAAGATGGGCGGCTCAAATTAGTTTACTCATTCAAACTAATTCTGAAAGCTATACAGATCCTAAAGCTGTTCTATTACTCTTAGAACACAAAAGCGAAGGAATTGCCAAAAGTTTTATTAAAAACACTATTTGGGCAAACCTAGGAGACATACATGGAATCGATTTATTCGCAAATGTAATCGATGCCCTTTATACCATGTTTCTTGGAATAAACTACTCTATGAATAGAGAAGCAGAAACCTTCAAAGAAAGGGAAAAAGTCCGTAAAAGACTTATAAGGATACAGCTATGCAATATCTGTTACCTTGATGAATTTACATGCGAATATGAAACTCTCATGTATAAACTTCCTCAATCAGATTTCTCCTCTTTCATCCTCCAGTATTTGGCCAAAATACCCATAGTTGGAGAAAAAGCTGAGAAAAGATTTAGAAAAGAAGCTGATTCCCTTACTCAGCATTCTCTAGGCTTTCCCATAAAACTAGTTCGAGAAGAGATTGAAAAAATCTGTACTCAAACTAAAGAACAAAAGAAATTAAAGAAATTTAATCTCTCTTGTTGCCCAGATGACACCAAAAAGAATTCGGATGTCATAAGTCTTCTAAGAAAAAGAAGACTAAGAAATTCAAGAAAAGAAATTATTCTTGGAAAAAGAAAATTAGGCGATTCAAACCTAGTAAATATTTTAGGAAGAAAAAGCCTAAAGATGATAAGGCAAAATTCTGTCCTAAAGGAAAGAAAAACTGCATATGTTGGATTTGCAGCGAAGAAGGACATTATGCAAATGAATGCCCACATAGACAAAAGTTTCCCCAAAAGGTCAAACTTTTAAAGTCTATAGATCAAGACTATGAACCTTTGGAAGATGTTTATACTCTGGAAAGAGAAGTATACTCTCTAAAAATACATGAAGTAGAAATTTCTTCGGAATCTGAAGATGAGTCCTATTCAACAGATTCAGAATAACCTTTCTAAGAAAACCTTCCCCCGGGATATTTTAGAGAAAGAAACCCTACTGTCCAATTTAACAAATCCCAGTAGTATTTATGTCCAAAGAATACTCAAATTCAAGTAATATAGACAGTTAGAGTTAAGCATATTTGTTGACACAGGAGCTTCAATGTGTCTTGCAAACAAATATGTAATTCCCAAAGAACATTGGGAAAATACCCCAAATCCAATTCAAGCAGTTATTGGAAACAGAGATTTCATTACCCTTAACAAGGTATGCAAAAATCTTAACGTTTTGATTGCGGGAGAAATATTTCATATTCCAACCATATATCAAAATAGTTGTGGAACTGATTTCATTCTTGGAAATAATTTCCTTCAGTTATATGAACCCTTTGTTCAATTTACAATTATTTTACATAATGAAAATGGGGGAATAATCATTGGAAAAATGATTAAGGCTTGGGCAAAAGCACACCCCGACTTATTAAAGTCATTAAAGAAAGAGAGAGCGAGAGAGAGGGAGCGAGAGAGAGGGAGCGAGAGCGAGAGGGAGCGAGAGCGAGAGGGAGCGAGAGCGAGAGAGCGAGGCGAGAGGCGGGGGCGAGGGCGGGCGAGGCGAGGCGGGCGAGCGGCGCGGAGCGGCGGGCGAGGGCGAGGCGAGGCGAGGCGAGGAAGGCGGGCGAGGCAGGCGAGGAGGCGGGCGAGGCGGAGGGCGGCGGGCGGCGAGGCAGGCGAGAGGGCGGGCAGGCGGGGCGAGGCGGAGGCAGGCGAGGGGCGGGCGAGAGGAGGCAGGCGAGAGAAGGCAGGCGAGAGGAGGCGGGCGAGAGGCGAGAGGCGAGAGGAGGCGAGAGGGCGGGCGAGAGGGAGGCGGGCGAGGCGGCGGGCGAGAGGGGCGGGCGGAGAGGCAGGCGAGAGGCGGGCGAGAGGAGGCGGGCGAGAGGCAGGCGCGAGGAGGCGGGCGAGAGGGGGCGAAGCGAGGGCCAGGCAGGCGGAGGCAGGCGAGAGGCGGGCGAGAGGAGGCGGGCGAGGGCGGGCGAGGCGGGCGGAAGGGCAGGCGAGAGGGCAGGCGAGAGGCGGGCGGGGGGAGGCGGGCGAGCGAGGAGGCAGGCGAGGAGGCGGGCGAGAGGCAGGCGGGCGAGAGGGCAGGCGGGCGGCGGAAGGGCGGGCGGAGGGCGAGGCGAGAGGGGCGGGCGGAGGGGCGGGCGAGAGGAGGCGGGCGAGAGGAGGCGGGCGAGAGGGCGGGCGAGGCGAGAGGAGGCGGCGAGAGGAGGCGGGCGAGAGGCAGGCGAGAGGGAGGCAGGCGAGAGGCAGGCGAGAGGCGGGCGAGGGCGGGCGGAGAGAGGGCGGGCGAGAGGCGGGCGAGAGGGCGAGAGGCGGGCGGAGGGCGGGCGAGGGGCAGGCGGAGGGCGGGCGAGGGCAGGCGAGAGGGAGGCAGGCGAGAGGAGGCGGGCGAGAGGCAGGCGGAGGCGGGCGGCGAGGCGGCAGGCGAGGCGAGGGCGGGCGAGGGAGGCGGGCGAGGGGGCGGGCGAGGGAGGAGGCGAGCGAGAGGCAGGCGAGGCGGGCGAGGAGGCGGGCGAGAGGCGAGGCGGGCGAGAGGGGAGGGCGAGGCGAGAGGAGACTTATTTTTTATATGAACAGGCTGTCTGAAGTATTGGTGTGAACGAAATAAAGTGAACTATATGTCTTCTATTTCTGCCCCGTGGAATGATGATGCCGTTTCTGTTGCTCTTGATTGTGCTGCCTTTTGGGTAAAGGGTTTGCCCTTTGTGAAGTCTTTAAGTGGCCACTGGAAATATTTCCTGGCTTCCAGTCCATTTAGTGTTCCAGAGAAGTTTTATGTCGCGGATTTTGAAGATTCCACATGGGAGACTTTGCCAGGTAATTCAGGTTGCATGATGTGTGCTTTCCTGATGGAAGAAAAACCATTTCTGGTGCTTTCTTATACATGTTCTGGTTTGTGCTGTCTTTTTCTTTCTACTCTTGTCACGGCACTGAATGTTTGCCTCAAATACCATGCTGCAAATATCATAAACCAGAAGATGACAGCTGAGCTGTAATGCAACTATTTTATATCAAATATGGTCATCTTCGAGACCTGTTGACAACAATTCCAAGAGAATGGGAACAAGGAACTGAATTTGGGAAATCCAGAAGGAACCCTTTTGTAAGATCCATGCTTGAAAGGGTGATCCGTCTGTTATTTTTAAGTTGGAATACTATTAAGTTTTTCCTTGCTGCAGAATAACTTGCTATTTTCTTGGTTTTGTAAATGTTGTGTTTCCCTAGATTCAGCTTATATATCTGCAGCATGATTGGCTAAAATGTTGGGATTGCATATTTTTGGGGCTCGAGGGCTTTGCTCTCCCTTTTGTTATATTTTGGTTCTTATCAATGAATTGCCGCATAATAAAATTCTATCATAATTGTTTGTTGGAAACCTTCTAGTGTGGAAGAAATGGTTCTTTAAGAATTTTGCTTGAGATTTGCTCATGTTTTACTTTTTCTTTTGACAGTTCCCTCCAATTGGCAGATGCATGGGTTCGACAGACCTATTTATACCAATGTTCTTTATCCATTTCCAGTAAATCCTCCTAAAGTTCCTACTGACAACCCCACTGGTTGTTACAGGATACATTTTTCAATTCCAACAGAATGGGCAGGTACAAACTGGATATTAGTTTGGGGGTCATAAATTAATTATATTAGTTCAGTAGCCTTTTGAACTTTGTCTTGGCTGTGAAGGCACACCAATTGATACTTTTTAACAATTACAGTGTCTAGCAGACTTTTTTATACTTTTGTTTGACAAGTTCTTGAATGTCATGCATCAAATGGTTTGGCAGGCCGCCGCATCCTGCTGCACTTCGAGGGTGTGGATTCTGCTTTTCTAGTTTGGGTAAATGGCTTCCTAGTTGGTTACAGGTATGTGGAGTGATATTGAATTTCCACTATTGCAACTTATGTCTGGTCTTTTTATCTTCTAATGGCACTTTTATTCATGCAAACAGTCACATTAGGACGTTTACCTTATGGTTCAGGGAATTCTGACTGACTTGTGTAGTACATGGCTAGTTTTAGTTGAAGTTGCTGTACTTTGTGCTGACATGATGACTTAATTTTTTTCCACTTATTGAAAGTCCAGTGTCTGTTATTTGATGGTATTTGAACCAATCGGTCAGATTAGAATAGGACAAATATGAAGGCTATTTTTGTTGAATTACTAATTGTTCTGATACCTAACTTTTATCTTTACCCTTTTTTGGGGTTATTTGTAACACTAACAATTTTCTGCAGTGTTATTTTGATGATCTGAGTTTTAAAAGATGTTTGCATGTGCACAAATTCTTGATTGTTTCACTGTATGTGCTTGACCAGTCAGGATAGTAGACTTCCCGCTGAGTTTGAAATCACCGACTATTGCCACCCAAGTGATTCATCAATGCAGAACACAATGGCTGCCCAAGTCTTTAGATGGAGTGATGGATCATATCTGGAAGATCAGGATCACGGGTGGCTGTCTGGTATTCACAGGGATGTGCTTCTTCTGGCAAAGCCTCAGGTTGTTCTTCATCTTCTAGCTTTTCAAAATTTACAGTATGCAAGTGCCAGATGGAATTTATTTACAGATAGACTTTTGCTTAATTGAAAATTTTGGGAGGCTGGAAAATCATCTATAAGCTCGTCTGATCCTAGATCTTTGAATTAGCATTTTGGAGATATTACTCCCATGGAACGTCAAGTTGATAGCACTATCTTTCTCTTTGCCACTATGTTTGATAGTGTCTTAAGAATCACCCTAAGGTCACAGTTGAATGATTGGTGTGTCTCCATTTTTAACAAGCTAGCTAGTGGTCTTATTGTTACCCATCTGATTTTTTCTGTGGTTCCTTTTTTAGTCTGATAACAAAACAAAGTCACTTGCTATGCCATGGAATGCCTTCACAATGGCCTTATGAAGAGATCTTAGCGGATTTGTCTTTAAAAGGAGCACTTTGTGAGAAGCATATCGTGCTTTGCAGCTCGTCGTATGTGCCTATGGGTAACCTGACAATTGTAGTTGACAGATACTTGAAGTCCGAGTTGGACCAGCCGAGTCGAATGGTATTGATCTCTGACTTGGTTTGACTCAGACTTAGTAGGAGGAGACTTATTACTTAGTAGAAGGGATGAGCCCAATCTCCAGTCGACAAGAAAACTTAAAATCTGAGTCAGCTCTGAATTAGCCGAGTCGCAATGCATAAGAGTCTTATTTGAATTAGCGTAGAATTAGGATATTTTATTTGAGATGAGTTTGAATTGGGATTTCTCTTTAGTTTAATATGTTATTTAATCTTTTAGTAGATTACAAACTCCTTATTAGGTTATGTAATAAGCCTATAAATAGGCTGAGTCTTATGAATGTGGTAGGTTTGATTGATCTAATTGAAAAGCTTCTTTATCTTACTCTGGTGTTCGTCCCTCTTTCTACCCTTTCTTCTCCCCTTCTTCCTTGTTCTCTCTTTTCTTCTCCTTCTATTCTCCTCATTTCTCTCTGTCTTAATCACACAATCATGCCCATATGTGCTTAAGCGTTACCGGGCTATTGCTTTTATGTGTCTAAGCCGTAAGAGTTCATGATTTTTAAGTTATTGAGAAAAAAATTAAATCCTTGTATATTGAATGTGGACTCATGCCTCTTTCACCATCTTGGTTTAATCTGTTGCCTTTTCATTATTCAGTTTAGTGGCCATTTACATTACACCCTTAATTCCTACCATTGGAGTTGTACTGCTAATGTGTCCATTTGCAAAAACAAAAGAAAATCGTGAGTATGTTCATCATCCTGATAGTCTATCTTCACAATTGCAGGTCTTCATCACGGAATACTTTTTCTTATCAAGCTTGGGCGAAAATTTTTCATATGCAGATGATCAAGTAAGACCAATCTTAGAAGTGTTTTATAGTATGTGAAAAAGCGTATTACTGCCAATGCCTTATGTGGAATGGCTTTACATATTTATCTTATCATAAGCTTCACACTATGAAAGATAAAATACTAAGAGGACAATAGATAGAGTAAAAACAATCTGTTTGTTGAGTAACAGATTCTTTGCATAAAAACGCTCTAGTTGGGGTGGATATTTTAGAACTCTTAACCATTATGTAGTTGATGAACTTAAGTAACATTAATTGAGTGCATCGGCGTTCTCTATAAAAAAAGGGATATCGTTGGAGCTTATTACGGATTTTGTATATTAAAAACTCCATTTTTAATGAAAACTTGAACTGCAAACTCAGTTGCAGACACCCTAGCCAGAGACGGAGTTACACTTCCCCATTTGGAAGTAAAGGACCCACCGTAGAAGTAGAATCCTCTGAAGTGTAACAAGCATTTGCTATTATCGAAATAAAATCGTCTCCTTCAAAAAAAAAAAAACTCCATTTTTAATGAAAACTTGAATATTTGTTACATAGCCTACACAGACGGTATCAATTTTTAATATATAGTATTATTTCAGATTATTAATCTGGGGTTGTAGCTTCCTTGTATAGATCTCGACTTTATGTGGTGATTGCAATGTTATGAAATACGTGTTAGCTTGTTTTTAAGGTAGCATTTATTTTCAAAAAAAAAAGGTTGCATTTGGTTAGCTCATTCTGTGGGAATTCTATTCCTGTTGTACAGGTTGAAGTAAAGATAGATGCATCAATGGAAGCACCTTCATATTATGTGCTGGCTAACTTCTTGATTGAAGCTACATTATATGACTCTACGACATTGTACACATATGATGATAATGGGGATATCCTTCCTGCTGTTGCTCACTTGAAGCTGGACCAATTCCCCAAAAGTATTGATGGGTTCCGCGGTTTTGTGCTTGCGGGGAAACTGGAAATTCCCAAACTTTGGTCTGCTGAGCATGTGAGTTCTTTCTCTTGTGTTATGTCATGGAAAGTAAAAATGATGAAATAATATCCAGTCTTTTTTAAGATATGCTACTTTAAGATGCTCACTAAAACCATGTTAGATAGAACTTTGTACTATATTTGGTGTGTGTATGTTGAAATTAATGGGTTACTTCACGAGCTTTACTTGAATGTTTCTGTTTCTGCTAACCAAAATATCAAACTGGTGAAGAGAAATTATGCATAAAATGCATCACTAATATGCTCTCTCTATTTAAAACATCACTTGAAAAGAATTAACTAAACAGAGATCTGTATCGCATTTTCTGCTTCAAAAATATTATGGTTCAGGCTGTCAAAAGTTGCTTTTTATTTCCTTGGTTTGACTATATGAGCTAAAGAAACTTGTCGTAGACAAGGAGAAGAAAGTTCAGACATTGAGCTCTTACAATAAAATATATTTGTGTCAAATAACTATTATTATTATAAGAGAATCAACATCACTTTATTGAAAATATCATTTGATTTGTGTTGCCTCAATATCTAAATTCCAGTTTTTTGACCAATATTGTATTCTCTTCTTTAATTTTATTCTATCGCTGTTTGCATCTTTAGAGCATAAATATTTTGTTGGGGTCATATGAGCCACCTCTGTAGCTAAATAAAGTTTTCATGTTTATTTGGTTCACCTTCGTAATCCTAAAATAAACTTATCTGACAATTTTAAACCTAGAATAAACTTGTCATCTTCTTCCACATCATTTGTTTGTCCTAAAATTCCATCATATGGTTGGTATTATGTGGTAGATGGTAATGTGGTGTTAAATTTCTTTCCACATTTAATTTGGTTTGCTCCTGCAACTGTAACATTGTCTTAAAACTACACATTTGCCTGCATAAACAACCAAACTTATACACTCTAGTCGTTGTCCTGAAAGATGCTTCTGGGAATCTAGTTGACTGTGAGTCCTGCCAAGTAGGTATACGGCAAATATCACAAGCCCCAAAACAGCTGCTGGTCAATGGGCAGCCAATTGTCATTAGAGGCGTCAACCGACATGAACATCATCCACGGTTGGGGAAGACAAACCTAGATTCTTGCATGGTTAAGGTAATAAACCCGTTCTAATGGACTTTTTTTGTTTTCAATCATGTCTCTTTTGCATTTTGTTATATTTGACATCAATGTATCTTCATTGGGCCATTCCGATTGCAGGACCTGGTCCTTATGAAGCAAAACAACATCAATGCTGTAAGGAACAGCCATTACCCACAGCACACACGATGGTATGAGTTATGTGACTTATTTGGTGTCTATATGATCGATGAAGCCAACATTGAAACACACGGTTTTAATCTATGCACTCAATTGAAGCATCCAACTCTAGAGCCAAGCTGGGCCTATTCCATGCTCGATCGTGTGATTGGAATGGTGGAAAGGGACAAAAATCATGCTTGTATTATTTACTGGTCTTTGGGAAATGAATCTGGATACGGACCAAATCATGCTTGCCTCAGCAGGTAAATATATTCCAACACTGTTTAGGTCCATTTTTATTGTAGCATCGAAGCGATCTTATTCAAGTGTATTTATCTTCACCAATTATTCAGTCCTCCATTCCCGGGAATGAAATGAAACGGTCTAGCCAGGTCTTACAGGGTACCACAAGTGGATTTGCTTCAATTGGTTTAATTTTGACAGCTTTGCTAAAAAGACCTGTTCGGTTTCACTTTAGCTATTCTAGAAATCATATATCTGATACATTGTTCACATTTTAGTATGATGAGCTTAGCTTAGCTTTTAATGAAATTGCTCAATTCTCAACAAATGGGGGTGTCGAGCTCCATCTTTTGTCTTTTTGTTTAGACCCAGAGCTCGCTCTTTTCCAGGTCTTTTCTTTAAAAAAAAAAAACTTAAAACGTTTCCGAACATTTAATAGATTCTTACATGGAAAATATGGACATTACTTTTACTGTCAATCTGTCATGGACTTTCCTTTTAAGGTATTATACAATTTTTTGGCCCTTACAACTGAGAAGCAAGAGTGGTTCAAGCACAAGTTATTCTTCACTATTCTTTTTTATTTTTTCTTTAAGGTTGAGGCATTTGGTGTCACTGGTAGCTTTTGATTCTTCTTTGTGTAGGTTGGATAAGAAGTAAGGACCCATCAAGGTTATTGCACTATGAAGGAGGAGGATCTCGAAATTCATCAACAGATGTAATATGTCCTATGTATATGCGTGTTTGGGACATAATAAAGATTGCTAATGATCCAGTGGAGACTAGACCCCTTATTTTGTGCGAGTATGTTGTTTTGCCTATGTATTTCAAACTATTTCCAATGAACCTGCTATCTATGATGTATACATGCTTTTCTGCTCATGAATAAATGTTTCTGAATTCTGCATTAGGTATTCACATGCTATGGGAAATAGTAATGGAAATCTACATGCGTATTGGGAAGCAATTGATAATATGAAAGGCTTACAAGGAGGATTTATCTGGGACTGGGCTGATCAGGTTTTGAGAATTGTCCTTACCATTTAATTTTCTTCATTGATTTTGGTCGGATTATTTGTATTATTTGGAGCTACTCTCACTAATTTCTAGTTTGGTTTTAAATTAGTTTCACTATGGTTGCATTGTTAAAATTTTCTTGTTGGACTTGTCTGGAGTTCTTTTATTGGTTCACAATTTTGATTTTTTTCTTCAATTAACAGAGCATGTTGAGAATCCTGTTTTTATCCATTCACCTGCATGAAGGGTTGGTTAATGTGCCATAAATGGTTTTATTATTGGGATCCTTTCCATTTTTTGTAGGGCCTTCTCAAGACGGTTTATTATTGTCATCAACTCTCTTAAAAAAATATTTTCTTCAGCTTTTGGTTAATGGCACAATTACCATCCATAACCATCTTTTGCCTTTTCTTATCTTAGTTTGGAAGTTATGTGGCTCCATAACCTTCCCGTATTATGTTCTGTAAAAATTATCTATTTCAATTGGGTTAGATCATCTCTAAGAGTAATGGAATTCTTGTTTCATTCTTTTATGACATTTTTGTGTAGATATTTTTTCTTTGAAGTAGTTTCTAGTACTTTCTTTGATTTTAATTATCATCCATACTTCTGTTCCCACTTTGTGCATAATTGTATGTGGTGATTGTCTGTATTAGTAAAGTGTATATGGTAATTTACTGTTTTCGGGCGTTCTTCCTTTCTTGCCTTTGATTATATTTTTTAGTTTCATAACTACTAATTTGAGTAATTAGTAAATATTTAGTCTTTTTGACTTATTTTAGTTTTTTTAACTATTACTCATTGATATTTTCTCTATATGAAGAATAAAGAGCTTGAGGCAAAGCTTGTGAATGTCTGTGGCACAGCTAAGCCATCACGTAAGATGGTAAATGGCTACTCCTTTTTGTTTTATACACCAATTTTTAAGTTTTTTAAATTTTATGGTTGTGAGAATCAACTGACGAGCATTGTCTTGTTATTATCCGTTTTTTTGTCAATTTAAGGTTTATGTGCGAAGCTGTTCTTCAACATTCCTAGGAGTGAGACAAAACCCGTTTTCTTACCATTTGGTTCCTGCCTTTTTGGTTCACTGCTTTGTCTCCATTTATCTTTCAGCTGCAATGTCCGCAAAACAAGTGAAACTATCTTTGTGTCCCGAAGGTTATCTTCTCATAATGTTAGATGAGATATGCCTGTCCTTTTAAAGTGTTATATGCCTTTTGATGAAACATTGTTTTAAGTAGAAAGTCCTGTTATTAAACTCGGTTTTGTCATTTGCATTTAATTTGGATGAGCTTTTGAACCACTGAATGACATGAGATGTTAGTGGAAGTATAAATGGTAGCGACAGTAGCTTGAATTGTGAAACATGGCAGAATGTGGGGTCTCCCAATGGCTAATGTTTTCAAGACAACAACCAAAAAGTTAGGATTGCTATATAGATCTTTCTCAAAATAGTTACAGTATTTCACGATAGACAAAGATGGAGAAACCGATTGTTATTATTAAGATTGTCATTATAATAGTTTAATATTATCTTTCAAAAAAAAATGGTTTAATATTATTCTTTCATGCATGGCTTGTCTGTCTGACAATTTTTTTAAAGTGATGATGACATATCTTTATCAAGTTGTTTTTCTCTGATTTGTTTTATTCGGAACTGCAAGTGCATCTTGTTTTTCTTCTCTCCCTCTCTCTCTGTGACTCTCTCTTTTTCAATTTTGTAAAGCTTTTATTAAAATTTCAAAATGTGAGAACCAGTTGTATGTTAGTTTATTCTTAGGTTTTTGGGGCTATTTTAGTTCATGTATGTTCGTTATCCAAAAAGGTTAAGTCTAAACTATTGGATGCTGCAAATAAGTGATTATGATACACTGATTCTAGTGTCTACTTTTATGTTGCGAAGTGCAAATTTTTTAGAAAGTATGTTGAAGGAATTTTGTCTTAAATAATGAAGCTGTAGTTGATTATAATGCATTTGATTCCATTGGTTGATTTTTTGTTGCTAACATCTATTTTGTTTTGCAGTGTCGCTCCATCATGTTCTTGAGGGCATATTTGTTGGACTTGAGATATGGAGCAGGCACACTTTTGGTCAAATTGGCTCAGAGTCTGAGTCCTTTTTTGACCATATAGTGATAGTTTTCAGCATAAAGGAGAGTTAAAATCCCAATGCTTTTGAGTAAGCCAATTGATAGGGGAAGCTTTTTTATGGTCCTTTAAGCAACTCACTATTCATTAGTAGTGTTTGATTGACTGTTGCGGTGGCAAGTGGAGGTTGGTATGGTGTTTTATGATGATCTCACTAGACTCTAGAACCAGTTTGAGTGAAACTCGAGGCGAAATCAGAGAAAAACACCGGCTTAGAGATATGATTTAGGCATTTGTTGGATCGTTTGAGCCTTTCTAGCCTACCTAGTTTTTTTTTCTTCCATTGTGTAACCCATTTGAGCCTTTGTCATCCTCATTTTTTTAACCTATTCATTAGCCTTCCCATTGAATTTTTTCCTTTTTATCCTTTCTCCTATTTGCATGTTATTTTGTATGCATTGTATCATTGAGCCTGTGGTTACAATGGGAAAGTGTGGAGAAAAGTTTGTGAGTTGATGAGATGGAGGAAATTGAAGAAGTGAAAGGAAGAAATGAAAAAAATATGAAAAGTCAAAGTTGAGTATCTCTATGAAAAATAAAGAAAGAACAGAAAAAAAAAAAAGAGAAAAAAAAAAAAAAAAAAAAAAAAAAAAAAAAAAAATGAAAAAGAAAAAAATGAAAGAGAACGGAAGGAAAAAGGAAGGAAAGAAAAACGGAGGAAAGAAAAGGAAAGAAAGAAGAGTACAAGGAAGAAAGAAAGAACATAGAAAATTTGAAAAGCAAGGAGGAGATGAGCTGAAGATTGGAGAATTTCGGGTGGAAGGCTTGAGATGCGGAATGATACATGCGAGTAGGAGAGAATGCAACCTTCAATGAATTTATTTTGTCCTTTCCCTTCCCCGGCCCCATTACAACCTAGTGGAAAACCCTATTGATCTTTAGGTGGTGTTTTTCTCTATCAGTGGAGAGTGGATCGAAAAACCGGCCTATGGAGTTGAGTTTTTAGATTTTTCAGAAACACGGGTTTGTGGTGGTTGGAGAGAGTAACAGTCAGTTAGACACTATATGATGGGTGGTGTGGGGTGTAGAGGACCATGGCTGAAGTAGACCTTAAGAAAGGCTTGAAAGAATAAGTCTATTGGGCTTTTAACATTCCTTTAACTGAGCTGCATGTTCAAAGCTTTTGAGCTGGACTGTATGAGTTGGTCATTAGTTGCATGTGAAATTTTTTATGTCATCTTGTGCTTGGGGATGACAACATTGTTTATTCACAAGTAAGAATTTTTTTCCTTCTGATTTTAATTAATAAATTTGGTTGTAGCGCTCTTAACATCTTATACTTCTTCAGGGCATCATCCATGAGATCTGAAGAGCTTGGCAATGTGGAAACCTTTTCTCAGGTATGATTTTGATATGCGCATCAAAGATCTCGCACCAGTGCTTTCTTTTTTTGTTAGAAGAATTGACTTTTTCACGTTTTCAGTTAGTATGATTTTTTTTGTTTCTATTGATTTTTATTTGAATTGTCTGACATACAGTGGGGCCCTAAAGGATCTTAGTCTGTACCAATTTCAAGTGCACTCTACTCTTGTGTTGGTTTGTTGGTATATGCTGGTCTCTTTGATGGTTCTATGGGAGTGTTTGGTCTAGACGGTTTGAGGCTGTTGGACGAAGGAAACATGTAAACATTGTGGGATTTTTCCTTTCTTTTTAACATGCTACCATTTGCAAATCCTTTTTAAAAATGCCAAAGCTACTGGTTCTCATTAACCGGATGTGTGACTTGCTGCTTTTACATTGCCAAAAGTTTTACATAGAGCAGCTTTATTATTCTTAAGAAAAGGCCAGCTGTATGATATATGAGCAAATAAATTCAGTTTTTTGCTTCATTTCTATCAAGGTCAGCACTACATGCCTATTAGTGGTTCTCTCTCAAATATACAGGTAAAAAGCTTCTCTGATGTACTTTTTGTCTATATGTATATAGTGTCTTTCTAGTTAAGAAATATGGTTGATTACTATGTTATTGCTTTTCTATATTTTCAGGCATTTTTTCTTCACTGCAATGTTGTTCACTAATGGGCGCTTTTTAAGCAAACAACTTGTTAATACTGTCACCATATAGTAGAAGAGGTTTCGCCGACATGTTTGTTTGGGCGATTTATTTGAGAGGCAAGATATCGCATCTCAAGTAATTCATTAGCTTCATCATTAACAGAAACATGAATTGTTTCTAGGTCTAAGAGTTTTTTCTTAGTACCTTCAAAAATAGATCGGAGTTGATCTATCTTTTCTTGATTACAGTTAATTTTTAGAGTAACTTTATTTAATTTATTATCAAAGTAAGCTTCCATAATGATTTTAGAAATTAATTTTTTGATTTAACAGAATTCTAGACTTTTAAACCAAGATCATGTTTCAGAATAAAAGAGATATATTTACTGAAAAATATTTAAGAGATAGATCATTAACTCTTATCGATAGACGCGTCTTCACGGATTCCCCTAACGGCCACCTGCCTACACGGGTACTGGTTGTGATCTCGCAAGGAATCGGTCCAAAGAGAGAGATAGACTCGAAAACTTTTCACTAAGGAAGAACCTTTATTGATAATCCACACTCGATTACATATCCTTTGATGAAGCTAGGATCAATGGCCTAAGGCCTAGAACTCCGAAGAGTTTACTCACAAAGCATAAGGAAAACAAACAGAGATGAGCGGAAGGGAGAAGGGTAGATGTTGAGTCGATGTCTCAAACACCGAATGTGCTTCACTTATATAGCCGTGGAAAACACTTACAATTATTGAAGGTGCGTGTCATTGATGACGCTACATCTTGATCTTTAGGAATAAAGTAGAAGGTTTCTACTTTAGCTTTCGGCGCCGCCGTTGTCGTATCCGTTGGTTGATGATGACGTGTCCGAAGATGCTTCTAAGTTTTGTCTTGAAGCGTCGGCGTATTTTGTCTGCTGGCAGAGGAGACAGCTGTGGTCCTTCATTATTTTGCAAAATAAATTGCAAATCTTTTCTTTAGTGGAGGGGTCCACTAAAATTTCTCCTTTTCTGAAGACTTTCTCGAATTTGCTGATGAGTTCGATGTCACCAGGATTTTTCTTCAGGGGTTTTTTGGTATTGGAAAAAACCAATATGTGTGAATCAGCATAATTGATTTTAATGCAAGATTCACCGTTGATTGTTAGGAGTTTAGAAATTAATAGGTTAAATTTCTGAATCTTTAAGTTGTCAACGTCACATTTCTTCAACGGTTCAGAGCCCTTGAAGGTTATGACTTCGTTTTTGACGTTACCATTGGATATTCCCATAGTCACAAGGTGATAAGGGGCAAGTCTTTGTCTTTGTTCTGTCCAGTCAACAATAGTTGAGGTGAAGTGCAGAAAGATAGGATTTTCGATATCAGATTTGATTATCTTTTTTCTGAAAGTTTTGACTCCTACCTTGATTCCCAGGGGTAGTTTTGAAATTTCTTTCAAATTTTTTCCCATGTAGATATTTTTGACTAGTCCATAGTCAAAGGTTTGTTTTACCAAGTCGGGAGATGCTCCAGGGACGAAGTTGTAATAACTGATCTGTTTTCCGTCTTCGGTAAAATAGAAATCAGATAAGATAGAACTTGGTCCTGAAACGCGTGCGTTGTACGTGCATTCGATAAAATCTTGAGGGGACCCAAGAATCTTTTCTTCTGTGTGCGGGGGGCACAGTTTTCTTCTTTTCAGATGGATACAAACGCTTGTACCAAAAATTTCTGAGATAACTAAAGAATAAAAAATTTTGGAAGAAATTTCAGAAATTAATGAAGTAACTTTTAGCGAAAGTAATTCAGTATTCAATGTATCAATTTTGTAAAAAAATGATCAAATTGAAAGAATTGCTTCTTCAAAGTTAAAATTATCCAAAGAAGCTATCTTTAGGATGCCTAGTGTAATTGACAAAACCTTTAGTCATCTTACACGTAGGAAAAATGAGATCTATTATGGAATCTCTACAAAAGAAATGCATATTGACATAAAACACATAGCCGGTAAAAAAACACACAGGCACGGGCACGCGCACGGGCACACGCACGGGCACGCGCAAATTCTCACACGCTCCAAACGCTCACACTCAGACACAACACACACATACCAACACCTAAACACAACGCTCACACACACCCAACACACAAGCTACGCTCACGCACATGAACAATGCTCACAAACACAACGCTCACACACACACCCCAACGCTCTCACACACCCCAACGCTCTCACACACACCAATACTCACACACACACCCCAACGCTCTCACACACACCAATACTCACACACACCAATACTCACACACACCCAACGCTCTCATACACACACCCCAACGATCTCACACACACCAATACTCACACACATACCCCAAGGCTCTCACACACACCAATGCTCACACACACACACCAATACTCACACACACATACCAAGGCTCACACACACACCCCAACGCTCTCACACACACCCCAACGCTCTCACACACACCCCAACGCTCTCACACACACCCCAACGCTCTCACACACACCAATGCCCACACACAGACAAAACTGTCACACTATAACACTAGGCGCGCTTGCACTAACACAAAACGTTCCAACTCAGTAATACTCACCCACACGCCACACACACACACAATGCTCACACATATACCAATGCTCTCTCTTTCTCTCTCACACCGCTCCACACACACACCAACGCTCACACACACCAATGCTCACACACACACACACACAACGCTCACACACACACCAACGCTCACACACACACCAATGCTCACACACACACACCAACGCTCACACACACACAACGCTCACACACACACACCAACGCTCACACACACACCAACGCTCACACACACACAACGCTCACACACACACACACACTCCAACACACACACCAACGCTCACACACACCAACGGTCACACACACAGCAACGGTCACACACACCAACGGTCACACACACCAACGGTCACACACACCAACGGTCACACACACCAACGGTCACACACACCAACGGTCACACACACCAACGGTCACACACACCAACGGTCACACACACCAACGGCCACACACACCAACAGTCACACACACCAACGGACACTCCAACACACACACCAATGCTCACACACACACACACACACTCCAACACACACACCAATGCTCACACACACACACACACACACCAACACACACACCAATGCTCACACACACACACACACACTCCAACACACACACACACACTCCAACACACACACCAATGCTCACACACCAACGCTCAGACACACCTACGACCACACATACACTAACGATCACACACACCAACGATCACACACACACCAACGATCACACACACACCAACGATCACACACACACCAACGATCACACACACACCAACGATCACACACACACCAACGATAACACACAGCAACGATAACACACACACCAACTCTCTCTCTCACACATACACCAACGATCACACACACACCAACTCTCTCTCTCACACATACACCAACGATCACACACACCAACTCTCTCTCTCACACATACACACACAACAACACTCGCGCAGACACAAACAACAACACTCGCGCACACACACACACTCACCAATGCTAGCGCGCTAGCACACATCAAAGCTCACTCACACACTCACACCAACGGTCTTTCTCACACAGAACCATACAAACACTCGCGGACCCTGACACTTACACCAAAGCTCGCACACACACCCCCACATAGACTCACCAACGCTCGGATGTACACTCACACCAACGCTCGGGCATACACTTACACCAACACTCGGCCTTCCACACACCAACGCTCGGGCGTACACACACTATCGCTGGTGCACTTAGACCAACACCAATATTCATATGCACTCACACCAATGCTCACACAAACACACCAATGCTTAGTCACACAACAAGGCTCACACAAACACACCAATGCTTAGTCACACAACAAGGCTCACACACAACAACGCTCACACTCACAACAACGCTTACACAACAATGCACACACACAACAACACACACAACAACACACACACAACAATGCACAAACACACAACAATGCACACACACACCAAAGCTCACACACAACAAACGCTCACACACACACTACGCAAAAATGCTTAAACACACACCAATGCTCACTCACACACCCCAACGCTCTCATACACACTATAACACTCACGAACACACACCAACGCTCTTTCACACACCCACGTGCATACGTTCTCACACACCAACACTCACATAGACTCTCACACACTAACGCTCACATAGATACTTACACACATACCAACGCACACACATACCAACGCTCACACACACCAACGCTCACACACACCAACGCTCACACACACCAATGCTCACACACAGACGCTCACGCACACCAACGCTCACACACACCAACGCTCACACATACCAACGCTCACACACACCAACGCTCCCACACACCAACGCTCCCACACACCAACGCTCCCACACACCAACGCTCCCACACACCAACGTTCCCACACACCAACGCTCCCACACCCTCTTGCACACGAACGCTCCAACACACCAAAGCTCGCGCACACGCACCTACACCAACGCTCTTCCACACAACCATATATACACTCTCGTGCACATTGATTGATACACAAATGGTCGCGCACACACCCGCTCACACACTCACTAACGCTCGAGCGAACACAAACCTTCGCACAGGCGTACGCTCACCAACGCTGGGGCGTACACACAAACCAATGGTTGGGCGTACACACACACCAACGCAAGGGCGTACAACCACACCAACGCTCGGGCGTACAAGCACACCTTTGCTCGGGCGTACACACAAACCTTTGCTCGGGCGTACAACCACACCAACGCTCGGGTGTACACTCGCACCAACTCTCGGGCGTACACTCACACCAACGCTCGGCCTTCCACACACACCAACGCTCGGGCGTACACACGCACACACTATTGCTGGTGCACTTAGTCCAACACCAATATTCATTTGCACACACCCCAATGCTCACACAAACACACCAATGCTCACTCACTCAACAAGGCTCACACACACAACAACACTCACACGCACAACAACGCGTACACACAACAACGCACACACACAACAACACAGACACACAACAACACACACAACAATGCAGACACACCGAGGCTCACTCACAACAAACGCTCACACACACACACTATGCGCACTCGTACAATCGCTTTAATGCTCACGCACATACCAATGCTCACTCACACACCCCAACGCTCTCTCACACACACACACCAACGCTCTCTCACACACCCACATGCATACGTACTCACACACCAACACTATCATAGACTCTCACACACCAACGCTCACATAGACACTTACACACATACCAACGCACACACACACCAAATCTCACACACACCAATGCTCACACACACCAACACTCAAACACACCAACGCTCACACACACCAATGCTCGCACACCCCAATGCTCGCACAAACACTCCCACTCACACACGAACGCTCCAACACACCAAAGCTCGTGCGCACGCACCTACACCAACGCTCTTCCACACACACAACCACACATACACTCTCGTGCACATTGATTCATACACCAATGGTCGCGCACACACCCACTCACACACTCACTAACGCTCGGGCATAACAACACCTTCGCTCGGGCGTGAACACACACCAACTCTGGGGCGTACACATACAGCAACGCACGGGCGTACACACACTCCAACGCACGGGAGTACAAACACACCAACTCTCGGAGGTACAAACACACCTTTGCTCGGGCGTACACACACCAACACTCGGGCGTACACAGACACACACATACCAACGCTCGTGCATATACACACACACACACACACTATCGCTAACGCAGTTACACTAACACCAACGATTATATGCACACACAAAAGCTCACACAAACACAACAATGCTCACTAACCAAACAACGCTCACACAACAACAACACATACACAACAACGCACACACACAGTCACCAATGCTCACACAGCAAACGCTCACACACACACTACACTCACACACACCAACGTACAAACACTCAACGCTCACACACACCCAACACACACAAGCAATGCTCACTCACATACACAATGCTCACAAACACACCCTACACATACACACACCCCAACACTCTCACTCACACCAATGCTCACACACACACCCCAACGCTCTCACACACACCAGTGCTCACACAAACACCCCAACGCTCTCACACACACCAACGCTCACACACACACACACACACACACACACACACTCTAACACACACTCCAACGCTCATACACCAACTCTCACATACAAACACCAACACTCACACACAACAACGATCACACCCACACAAACGATCACACTCACCAACGATCACACACACACACCAATGCTCTCTCTCTCTCTCACACATCAACGCTCTCTCCCTCACACACATCAACGCTCTCTCTCTCTCACACACACAAACAACGCTCTCTCTCACACACAACTATACCAACACTCTCGCGGACCCTGACTCTCACACCAATGCTCGCGCACACACACCAACGCTCGGGTGTACACTCACACCAACGCTCGGGCGTTCACTCACTCCAATGCTCGGGCGTTCACTCACTCCAACGCTCGGCCGTCCACACAAACCAACGCTCGGGTGTACACACACACACACTATCACTCACGTACTTACGCTGACACCAATATTCTTATGCACACACACCAACGCTCACACAATCACACGAATACTCACTCACACAACAAAGCTCACACACACAACAACGCACATACACAACAATGCACACACACACCAAGTCTCACACACACCAAGGCTCACACACACAACAAACGCTCACTCACACAGTCTACACGCACTCACACAATTGTGCAAAATGCTTAAACAAACACACCAATGCTCACACACACACCACACTCATTCAAACACAATGCTCACACACACACAACAATCACTTACACACACAATACTCACAAACAACACAATGCTCACACAGACAACCCAAAGCCCTCACACACACACCAACACTCATGCTCACACACCAACGCTCTCCACACACCCCAATGCTCTCAAACACACCAACAGTCATGCACACACACCATCACTCTCTCACACATTAACGCTCACATAGACACTTTTCACTCACATACCAACGAACACACACACCAACGCTCACACACATACCACCCACACACACAAATGCTCCCACAAAGCAAAGCTCGCGCACACACACACTCACACCCCACATACACCAACGCTCCCACACACCAAAGCTCGCGCACACGCACACACCACCCACCCACACCAACGCTCCCACACACCAAAGCTCACGCGCACACACACACACCAACGCTCATTCCACACACTCACCAACGCCCTTCCACACACACAACCATACCAACACTCGCTCACTCTGACTCATACACCAATGGTCGCGCACACACCCACACACTCAGTCACTAACGCTCGGGCATACATGCACACCATCGCACGGGCGTACAGACAGCATCGCTCGGGCGTACACACACACCAACGCTCGGGCGTACACACACTCCAATGCTCGAGTGTACTCACACTTCAACGCTTGGGCATACACTCCCACAAACACACACCAACGCTCGTGCGTACACACACACACACACACACTATCGCTAAAGCACTTACACTAACACCAACGATCATATGCACACACCAACGCTTACACAAACACAACAATGCTCACTCATCAAACAACACTCACACAACAACGCACACACACACAACAACGCATACACACACAACAACGGACTCACACACTCACGAATGCTCACACACAACAAATGCTCACACACACATTCTACACTCACACAACCCAACCCTCAAATACACAATGCTCACACACTCCCAACACACACAAGCAACGCTCACGCACATCCACAACGCTCTCACAAACACCAATGCTTACACACACCCCAACGCTCTCACACACACCAATGCTCACAAACACACAAAACACTCACACACACAAACACTATGCGCGCTTGCACTAACACTAAATGTTCCAACACAGTCACACTCAGCCACAGACAACACACACACACACCACGCTCACACATACACACACCAAAGGTCTCTCTCTCTCTCACACACACACCCCGACACACACACCACGCTCACACACTTACTAACGATCACACACACACCCCTACGATCACACACACGAACGATCACACACACACCAACTCTCTCTCTCTCTCTCACACACACAACAACACTCGCACACACTCACACACTGCAACTCTCGCACTTACACACTCACCAACGCTTGCGCGCCATAACACACCAAAGGTCTCCCTCTCTCTCACACACACACACCCCGACACACACACCACGCTCACACACTTACTAACGATCACACACACACCTTCGATCACACACACGAACGATCACACACACACACCAACTGTCTCTCTCTCTCTCACACACACAACAACACTTGCGAACACTCACACACCGCAACTCTCGCGCTTACACACTCACCAACGCTTGCGCGACAACACACACCAAAGCTCGCACACACATACTCACTCCAACGCTATTCGTCACACACAACCATACCCACACTCTCGCGGACCCTGACACTTACACCGATGCTCATGCACACACACCCACACTCGGCCGTCCACACACACCGATGCTCGGGTAGTTACATTAACTCCAATATTCATATGCACACACACCAATGCTCATGCAAACACACCAATACTCACTCACACAACAAGGCTCACACACTCCAACGCTCTCACACAACAATGCTCACACACAACAACGCACACACACAACAACTCACACACACACAAACACACACACTCTACAATGGACACCCACACCAAGGCTCACATACAACAAACGCTCACACACACTACGAACACTCGCACCATTGCGTAAAATGCTGACAAACACACCAATGCTCACTCACACCACACTCACATGCACACACAATGCTCAGAAACAACCCAACGTTCACACATACACCCCAACGCTCTCACACACACCAACACTCACGCACACACACCAACGCCCTCTGGCATACCCACATGCGTACGTTCTCACACACCAACACTCACGTTGACTCTGACACACCATTGCTTACATAGACACTTATACACGCATACCAATGCACACCCACCCAAACGCACACACACACCAACTCTCACACACACCAACACTCCCACACACCAACGCTCACACACACCAATGCTCACACACACACCAACGCTCACACACACACCAATGCTCACACACACACCAACGCTCACACACTCTTCAACCATCACACACACACCAAAGATCACACACATACACCAACGCTCTCTCTCTCACACACACACGAACGCTCTCTCTCTCTCACACACAACAACACTTGCGCACGCTTCAACACACACACACACCAATGCTTGCGTGCAAGCACACTCCAAAGCTCGTGTACACACACACACACACACACATTCTTCCTCACACACAACCATACCACCACTCTTGCAGACTCTGACACTCACACCAAAGCTCTCGCACCCCCCCCACACACAACAAAGCTCGGGAGCATACTCACAACAAAGCTCGGGCGTACTCTCACACCAACGCTTGGCCGTCCACACACACTAACGCTCGGGCATACACTCACGCAACAACGCTCACAAACACAACAAAGCTCACATGCAACAATGCACACACAGACAACAACGCACACACACAACAATGGACACACACAGCAAGGCTCACATACACAATAAACACTCACTCACACACACTACGCGCACTCACACAATCACGAAAAAGCTCACACAAACACCCCAACTCTCACTCACACACCACACTCATTCAAACACAACGCTCTCACACACACAATACTCACGTGCACACACAATGCTCACAAATAACCCAACGCTCACACAGACACTCCAACGCTCTCACACACACAAACACTCATGCACACAGACCAACACTCTAACACACACCCCAACACAGACACAGACACACCAACACTCACGCACACACACAATCTCTCTCTCACACACCCACACAATCTCTCTCTCACGCACCCACATGCATATGTTCTCACACACCAACACTCACATAGACTCTCACACACCAACGCTCACATAGACACTTACACACACATACCAACGAACACACATACCTTCATTCACACACACCAACGCTCACACACACCAATGCTCGGGCGTACTCACACACCAACACTTCGGGCGTACACACTCACCAACGATCGAGTGTACACATATATATACTATCGCTCGCGCAATTACACTAGCACCAAGGATCATATGCACTCACACCAACGCACACACAAAACACACCAATGCACACTCTCTCAACAACGCTCACACACACAACTATGCTCACCCACAACAACACATACACACAAAACAACGCACAGACAACAACGTGCACACACACTCACCAAGGCTCACACACAGAGCAAACACTCACACACAACACACGCCACACACACACACACTACGCACACGCGCACCCTCGTGCAAAATGCTCTCACAAACACACCAATGCTCACTCACACACCACGGTCACTCAAGCACAACGCTCACTCACACAACGCTCACACGCACACACAATGCTCACAAACAACCCAACGCTCACCCATAAACCCCAACGCTCTCACACACACAGCAACACTCCTGCACACACATGCATACATACTCACACACCAATACTCACATAGACTCTGACACACAAACATGCACATAGACACACACACACACACACCAACGCACACACACCAACACTCGCACACACCAACGCTCACACACACCAACCCTCACACACACACCCCAACGCTCTCACACACACCAATGCTCTCACACACAAAACACTCACAAACACAAAACACTCACTCACACTAACACTAGGCGAGCTTGCTCTAACACAAAACGTTCCAACACAGTCACACTCACCCGCACACCACACAGACACACACCACGCTCACACATACACACACCAACGTTCTCTCTCACTCTCTCTCACACACACAAACCCCCACACACACACCAACGCTAACACACAAACACACACACTCACACACTCACATACTCCAAGACTGATACATCAGCGCTCACACACACACACACTCCAACACTCACACACCAACGCTCGCACACCAACGCTCACACACGCACCAACGCTCAGACACTTACCAACGATCACACACACACCTACGATCACATACACACCAACACTCTCTCTCTCTCTCTCTCACACACACAACAACACTCGCGTACACACACACACAACAGCACTCGCGTACACACACACAGCAACTCTCGTGCACACACACTCACCAACTATTGTGCGCAAGCTCACACCAAAGCTCGTGACACTTACACCAATGCTCACACACACGCATTGTCGGCCGTCCACACACACCAATGCTCGGGTGCACAGACACACACAGTATTGCTTGTGCACATACACTAACACCAATATTCATATGCACACACCCCTATGATCACACAAACACACCAATGCTCACTCACACAACTAAGCTCACACACACTCCAACGCTCACACACACAACAACGCTCACACACAACTACGCACACACACATCAACACACACACACACAAAACAACACACACACACCAAAGCTCACACACAACAAACGTTCACACCCACATTACGCGCACTCGCTCCATCGTGCAAACTGCTGACAGACACACTAATGCTCACTCACACCACAGTCATGCACACACACAATGCTCACAAACAACCCAACGCTCACACAAACACCCCAACACTCACACATACACCCCAACACTCTCACACACACCAATACACACGCACACACACCAACGCTCTCTCACACACCAACACTCACGTTTACTCTCACACACCACTGCTCACATAGACACTTACACACACATACCAACGAACACACACATCAACGTTCACACACACCAACGATCACACACACCAACGCTCGGGTGTACTCACACACCAATGCTCCGGTGCACACACACACCAACGCTCGGGCGTAGACACACACACACACACACACACTTTCTCTCGTGCACTTACACTAACACTAATATTAATATTCACACACACCAACGCTCACGCAAACACACCAATGCTCACTCACACAACAAGGCTGACATACACAACAACGCTCACAAACACAATAACGCTCAGACACAACTATGCACACACAGACAACAACGCACGCACACAACAATGGACACACACAACAAGGCTCACACACACAACAAACACTCACTCACACACACTACACGCACTCACACAATCACGCAAAAGCTAACACAAATACACCAATGCTCACTCACACACCACATCATTCAAACACAACTGTCACACACACACAACACTCACGTCCACACACAATGCTCACAAAGAACTGAACGCTCACACAGACACCCCGACGCTCTCAGACACACACGAACACTCATGGACACACTCCAACGCTATCACACACACCCCAACGCAGTCACACACACACCAACACTCAGGCACACACACAATCTCTTTCTCACATACCCACATGCATACGTTCTCACACACCAACACTCACATAACTCTCACACACCAATGCTCACATAGAAACTTACACACACATACCAACGAACACACACACCAACGTTCACACACACCAACGCTCAAACACACCAAGCTCGGACGTACTCACACACCAACGCTCGGGCGTACACACACACCAATGCTCGAGTGTACACATATACATACTATCGCTCGCGCAATTACACTAGCACAAAAGATCATATGCACTCACACCAACGCTCACACAAAACACAACAATGATGACTCACACAACAACGCTCACACACACAACTAATCTCACACACAACAACCCACACACACAAAACAACGCACAGACAACCACGCGAACACACACTCACCAAGGCTCACACACAGAGCAAACACACACACAACACACGCTCACACACATACACACTATGCACACGTGCAGTCTCGTTCAAAATGCTCTCACAAACACACTAATGCTCACTCACACACCACGCTCACTCACACAACGCTCATGCGCACACACAATGCTCACAAACAACCCAACGCTCACCCATACACCCCAACGCTCTCACACACACACCAACACTCACGCACACACATGCATACGTACTCACACACCAACACTCACACAGACTCTGACACACAAACAGTCATATAGACACACACACACATACCAACGCACACACCAACGCTCGCACACACAAACGGTCACATACACCAACGCTCACACACACACCCCAATGCTCCCACACACACACTAACACTAGGCGAGGTTGCTCTAACACAAAACGTTCACCCGCACACCACACACACACACACACCACGCTCACACATACACACACCAATGCTCTCTCTCTCTTTCTCTCTCACACACACACACCCACCCCCGCACACACACCAACGCTCACACACAAACACACACACTCACACACTCCAACACATACACCAGCGCTCACACACACACACACACTCCAACAGTCACACACCAACGCTCACACACCAACGCTCACATACACACACCAAAGCTCACACAGTTACCAACGATCACACACACACCTACGATCACATACAACAACACTCACGCGCAGACACACACAGCAACTCTCGCGCACACACACTCACCAACGCTTGCACTAATCTCACACCAAAGCTCGCGCACACATACTCACAGCAACGCACTTCCTCACACACAGCCAAACCCACACTCTCGCGGACCCTGACACTTACACCAATGCTCGCGCACACACACCCACACTCGGCCGTCCACACACACCCACACTGGGCTGTCCACACACACCAATGCTCGGGCGCACAGACCCACACACTATCTCTCGTGCACTTACACTAACACCAATATTCATATGCACACACACCAATGGTCACACAAACACACCAATGCTCACTCACACAACAAGGTTCACACACACTGCAACGCTCACACACACAACAACGCTCACACACAAAAACGCACACACACAACAACACACACCAACGCTCACACACCAATCCTCACATACACACACCAAAGCTCACACACTTACCAACAATCACACACACACCTACGATCACATACAACAACACTCGCGTACACACACACACACAACAACTCTCGCGCACACACACTCACCAACGCTTGCGCTAAGCTCACACCAAAGCTCGCGCACACATACTCACACCAACACACTTCCTCACACACAAGCATACCCACACTCTCGCGTACACACAGCCACACTCGGCCGTCCACACACACCAATGCTCGGGCGCACAGACCCACACACTGTCGCTCCTGCACTTACACTAACACCAATATTCATATGCACACACACCAATGGTCACACAAACACACCAATGCTCACTCACACAACAAGGCTCACACACACTCCAACGCTCACACACACAACAATGCTCACGCACAAAAACGCACACACACAACAGCACACACACACAACAACACACACACACAACAATGCACACACACACCAAGGCTCACACATAACAAACGCTCACATACACACTAGGCACACTCACACCATCGCGCAAAATGCTCATAGACACACCAATGCTCACT
This sequence comes from Aristolochia contorta, assembly GCA_022405105.1. Classification (NCBI taxonomy): domain Eukaryota; kingdom Viridiplantae; phylum Streptophyta; class Magnoliopsida; order Piperales; family Aristolochiaceae; genus Aristolochia; species Aristolochia contorta. Next base: position 23,378,405 of record CM039665.1, read on the forward strand.
TACACCACAGTCATGTGCACACACAATGCTCACAAATAACCAAACACTCACACATACACCCCAACGCTCTCACACACACCAACACTCTCTCGCATACCCATATGCATACGTTCTCACACACCAATACTCACGTACTCTCACACACCATTGCTCACATAGACACTTATACACATATACCAACGTACACCCACAGAAACGCTCAGACACACCAACGTTCACACACACCAACACTCACACACACCAACGCACACACACACCAATGCTCACACACACACCAACGCTCACACACATCAACCATCACACACACACACCAATGATCACACACACACACCAACGATCACACACACACACCAACGCTCTCTCTCTCACACACACACCAACACACTCTCTCTCTCTCACACACCGCAACACTTGTGCGCACACACACACACACACCAACGTTGGCGTGCAAGCAGACACCAAAGCTCGTGCACACACACACATACCAACACACACACACCAACGCTCGCACACACCAATGCTCACACACACCAATGCTCTGACACACACCCCAATGTTCTCACACACACAAATGCTCACACACACACAACACTCACAAACACAAAGCACTCACACACACTAACACTAGACGAGCTTGCTCTAAAACAAAACGTTCCAACACAGTCACACTTACCCGCACACAACACACACACACCACGTTCACACATACACACACCAACGTTCTCTCGCTATCTTTCACACACACCCCCACACACACACCAACGCTCACACATATACACACACCAACGCTCACACGTATACACACACACACACACACACAAACACTCCAACACTCACACACACAAACTCTCCAACGCTCACACTCCAACGCTCACACTCCAACGCTCACACACCAACGCTCACACACTAACGCTCACATACACACACCAACACTGACACACACACCAACGATCACACACACTCCAACGATCGCACACACACCAACGATCACACACACACCAAATCTCTCTCACACACACTCACACTGCAACGCTCGTGTACACTCACACACAGCAGCACACACGCACGCACACACACACACATACGCACACACACGCTCACCAACGCTTGCACGCAAGCACGCACCAAAAGTCGCGCACACATAGTCTTACCTCGCTATTCCTTACCCACAACCATACCAACACTCTCCCGGACCTTGACACTTACACAAATGGTCGCGCACACAACCCCAGACACACTCACCAACGCACGGGTGTACTCTCACACCAACGCTCGGGCGTACACTCACACAAACGCTCGGCCGTCCACACACACCAACGCTCGGGCATACACACACACACACACTATCACTCGTGCACTTACACTAACACCAATATTCATATGCACACACACCAACGCTCACATAAACACACAACAACGCTGACACAGAACAACGAACACACACAACAATACACACACACAACTACACACACACACAACAATGGACACACACACCAAGGCTCACACACAATAAACGCTCACACACACACACTACGCGCACTAGCACAATCATCCAAAATGCTCACTCACACACCAATGCTCACACACACACTCACCAAAGCTCACACACAGCAAATGCTCACACACACACACTACGGGCACGCACACAACAACACACATACACAACAACGTACATACACACTCACCAAAGCTCACACACATCAAATGCTCACACACACACTACGGGCACGCACACACTCATGCAAAATGCTCACACAAACACACCAATGCTCACTCACACACCAAACTCACTCAAACACAACGCTCGGTCACGCATGATGCTCACGCGCACACACAATACTCTCAAACAACCCAACGCTTACACATACACCCCAACGCTCTCACACACACACACTAACATGCGCACACACAGCAATGATTTATCACTCACACACATGCAAACGTACTCACAAAGCAACACTCACATAGATCCTTACACACACTCTAATACCAACTCACACACACCCCAATGCTCACACACACCAGCGCTCACACACACCAGCGCTCACACACACCTGCACTCACACACACCAGCGTTCACACAAACCAGCGCTCAGACACAGCAACGCTCAAATACACAACGCTCACACACACACAACACAAGCAATGCCCATGCACACACACAATGCTCACTAAAACACACCCAATGCTCACACACACACACCCATCGCTCTCACGCACACCCCAAAGCTCTCACACACACCAACGCTCTCACACACAAAACGCTCACACACACTAACACAAGGAGTGCACACACACACATAAAACGTTCCTACACAGTCACACTCACCCACACTCCATGCTCACACACACACACACACTCCACGCCACACATACACACAGCAACACTCTCTTTCTCTCCTCTCTCTCACACACACCCACCCCACTCACTCACACCAACGCTCACACACACACCCCCACACACTCACACCAACGCCACACACACACACACACCCACTCCAACACACACACCAATGCTCACAGACACACACCAACGCTCACACACACACCAACGATCACACGCACACACCAATGTTCACACACACACACACCAATGGTCACACACACACAGACACACCAACACACTCTCTCTCTCTCACACACACACCCCCACACACACACCAACGCTCACACACACACACACACACACACACACACACACACACACTCCAACACTCACACACCAACGGTCACACACCAACACTCACATACACACCAACGCTCACACACACGCACCAATGATCACACACACACCAACGATCGCACACACACACCAACTTTCACTCTCACATACTCACAGCAAAACTCGTGCACACACACACACCAACGATCGCACACACACACCAACTTTCACTCTCACATACTCACAGCAAAACTCGTGCACACACACACACCAACTCTCTCTCTCACATACTCACAGCAAAACTCATGCACACACACACACTCTCACCATCGCTAGCATGCAAGCACACACCAAAGGTCGCGTACACACACACACCAATGCTCTTCCTCACACACAACTATTCCAAAACTCTCATGGACCATGACACATACACAATTTCTCACGCACACACCCCCCACACACACACCAACGAACGGGCGTACAATCACTCCAACGTTCGAGTGTACAATCACACCAACGCTCGGCCGTCCAAACACACCAACGCTCTGGCACACACACTCACACACACCAACGCTCCGGCGCACACACACACACACACACACTATCGGTTGCGCACTTACACTAACAGCAATATTCATATGCACACACCAACGCTCACACAAACACACCAATGCTCACTCACACAACAAGGCTCACACACACAACAACGCTCACACACAACAACGCTCACACACAACAATGCACACACACACAACAACGCACACACTCACAACAACGCACACACAAAACAATGCACACAAACACCAAGGCTCACACACACAACAAACGCTCACACACACACACACGCACACTAGCACAATCACGCAAAATGCACATGGAACACACCAATGCTCACTCACACACCACTCTCATTCAAACACAACGCTCACACACACACAACACTCACGTGCACACACATTGCTCACAAACAACCAAACGATCACACATACACCCCAACTGCTGTCACACACACACCAACACTTACGCACACACACCAACACTCTCTCACACACCACAACGCTCTCTCACACACACCAACACTCACGCACACACACCAACACTCTCTCACACACCCACATGCATACGTTCTCACACATCAACACTAACTTAGACTCACACACACCAATGCTCACACACACCAACACTCAGACACACTAACGCTCACACACACCAACGCTCCACACACACCAATGCTCACACACACCAATGTTCGCACACCCCCTCACCCACGAACGCTCCAAAACACCAAAGCTCGTGCACACGAACCTACACCAATGCTCTTCCACACATACAACCTTGCATAGACTCTCACACACACTGATTCATACACCAATGGTCGCGCACACTCCTACTCACACACTCACTAATGCTCGGGCATACACACACAATCGCTCGGGCGTACACACACACACCAACTCTTCGGCGTACACATACACCAACACTCGGGCATACACACACACACACACACTATCGCTAACGCACTTACCCTAATACCAACGATCATATGCACACACCGAAGCTCACACAAACACAGCAATGCTCACTTACCAAACAACGCTCACACAACAACACACACACACAACAACGCACACACACACTCACCAATACTCATACACAGTAAATGCTCACACACACACACTACACTCACACACACCAACACACAAACACACAACGCTCACACACACCCAACACACACATGCAATGCTCACTCACATACACAATGCTCACAAACACACCCTAGGCTCACAAACACACCTCAATGCTCTCACACACACCAGTGCTCACACACACCCCAACGCTTTCAGACACACCAATGCTCACACACACCCCAACGCTCTCAGACACACCAATGCTCACACACACACCCCAATGCACTCACACACACGAATGCTCACACACACACAAAACACACACACACTAACACTAGGCGCCCTTGCACTAACACAAAACGTTCCAACACAGTCACATTGTCCCACACACCACACACGCACACACCACGCTCACACATACACACACCAACACTCTCTCCCTCTCTCTCTCTGTCACACATACTCACCCCCACACAGACGCAGCAACGCTCACACACAAACACACACACACACACACACTCCAAAATACACACCAACGCTCATACACCAACGCTCACATACACCCACCAACGCTCACTCACGCAGCAACTATCACACACACGCCAACGATCACACACACACCAACGATCACACACACACACGAACGCTTTCTCTGTCTCACACACACACCAACGCTCTCTTTCTCACACACACAACAACACCCTCTCTCTCACACACACAGCAACACTCTCTCTCACAGACAACCATACCAACACTCTCGCGGACCCTGACATTCACACCAATGCTCGCGCACACCCCCCCCACACACTCACCAATGCTCGGGTGTAACTTACACCAACGCTCGGGCGTACACTCACCGTAACGCTAGGCCGTCCACACAAACCAACTCTCGGGCATACACACACACACACACATTATTGCTCATGCAGTTACTCTAACACCAATATTCTTATGCAGACACACCAACGATCGCACGAACACCCCATTTCTCATTCACAGAACAAGGCTCGCACACACTACAACGCTCACAAACACAACAACGCTCACACACAACAACAGACGCACACACACAACGCGCACACACTACAATGCACACAGCCACGAAGGCTTACACACACAAAAAACTCTCACTCACACACACTACGTGCACTCACAAAGTTGTGCAAAATGCTCTCACAAACACACCAATGCTCACTCACACACCACACTCATTGAAACACAACGTTCACACACAGACACACACACTATTGCTTGCGCACTTACTCTCACAGCAATATGCATATGCACACACAAACGCTCACACAAACACACCAATGCTCACTCACACAACAAGGCTCACACACACAATAACGCTCACACACACAACAACGCTCACACCCAAAAATGCACACACACACAACAATGGACACACACACAATAACACACACACACAACAATGAACACAAACACCAAGGCTCGTACACACAACAAACGCTCACACATACACACTCAATGCTCTCTCACACACCACGGTCATTCAAACACGACGCTCACACACACAACACTCACGTGCACACACAATGCTCACAAACAACCCAACGCTCACACTTACACCCCAATGTTCTCACACACACACCAACACTGACGCACACACATCAACGCTCTCTCACACACCCCAATGCTGTCTCACACACACCAACACTCACTCACACACACCAACTCTCTCTCACACAGCCACATGCATACGTTCTCACACACCAACACTCACTTAGACTCACACACACTAGTGCTCACACTCACACACACCAATGCTCACACACACAAACGGTCACACACACCAATGCTCGCACACACACCCCCCTCATACACGAACGCTCCGACACAGCAAAGCTCGCGCACATGCACCTACACCAACTCTCTTCCACTCACAGAACCATACATACTCTCTCACGCACTCTGATTCATACACCAATGGTCGGACACACTCCCACTCACACACTCACTAATGCTCGGGTGTACACACACTCCATTGCTCGGGCGTACACACTCACCAACGTTTGGACGTACACACACACCAACGCTCGGATGTACACACACGCCAATGCTCGGGCATACACACACACCAATGCTCGGGCGTACACACACAGCTTTGCTAGGGCGTACACACACCGACACTTGGGCATACACACACCGACGCTCGGGCATACACACACACACACACCAACGCTCCTGCGTACACATAGACACGCACACACACACTATCCCTAACGCACTTACATTAACACCAACGATGATATGCACACACCAAAGCTCACACAAACACAGCAATGCTCGTTCACCAAACAACGCTCACACAACAACACACACACATAAAAACGCACACACACACACTCCCCAATGGTCATACACAGCAAACACTTACACACACAATCTATACTCACACACAACAACTCACAAACACACTACGCTCAAACACACCCAACACATACAAGCAGCGGTCACTCACATACACAATGCTCACAAACACACCCTACGCTCATACACACACCCCAATGCTCTCACACACACCAATACTCACACAACCCCAACGCTCTCACACACACCAATGTTCACACACACACCCCAACGCTCTCACACACACCAATGCTCACACATACCAATGCTCACACATGCCAATGCTCACACACACACAAAACCCTAACACACACTAACACTAGGCGCTCTTGCACTTACACAAAATGTTCCAACACTGTCACACTGTCCCACACACCTTACACACAAACACCACGGTCACACATACACACAGCAATGCTCACTCTCTCTCTCTGTCACACATACATACCCCCACACAACACACCAACGCTCACACATAAACATACATACGCACACACACACTCCAACACACACACCAACGCTCATACACCAACGCTCACACACACACCAACGATCACACACACACCAAAGATCACACACACAAACCAACGCTCTCTCTCTCTCTCACACACACATCAACGCTCTCTCTCACAGACACACCAACGCCCTCTCCCTCACATACACACAACAACGCTCTCTCTCACACACAACCATACCAACACTCTCGCGGACCCTGACATTCACACCAATGCTCGCGCACCCCCCCCCCCACAAACACCAACGCTCATTGCAACGCTCGGGCCTACACACACTCCAACGCTCGGCCGTCCACACAAACCAACGCTCGGTAGTACACACACACACACTATCGCTTGAGCACTTATTCTAAAATCAATATTCTTTTGCACTCACACCAACGCTCACACAAACACACCAATGCTCACTCACACAACAAGGCTCACACACACAACAACGCTCACAAACACTACAACGCTCACACACAACAACACACACACACACACAACGCACACACACAACAATGCACACATACACGAAGGCTGACACACTCAACAAATACTCACTCACACACACTACACGCACTCGCACAATCACGCAAAATGCTCACTCAAACAGACCAATGGTCACTCACACACCACTCTCATTCAAACACAATGCTTACACACACACAACACTCACGTGCACACACAATGCTCACAAACAACCCAACGCTCACATAGACACCCCAGCACTCTCACACACCAATACATGCACACACACCAACACACTCTCACACACCTCAACGCTCTCAAACACTCCAATTCTCATGCACACACACCATCGCTCTCTCACACACTCACATGCATACGTGCTCACACACCAACACTCACATAGACTCTCACACACCAACGGTCACATAGACACTTACACACACATACCAACGAACACACACACCAATGCTCACACACACCAACACTCACACACACAACCCCCCACACACACACACACGAACGCTCCCACACACCAAAGCTCGCGCACACAAACACACACCAACGCTCTTCCACACACACGAACACCAACGATCTTCCACACACACGCACACCAACGATCTTCCACACACAACCATACCGACACTCTCACTCACATTGACTCAAACACCAATGGTCGCGCACACACCCACGTACTCAGTCACTAACGCTCAGGCGTACACACACACCATCGCTTGGGTGTACACACAGCATCGCTCGGGCGTACATACACACTAACGCTCGGGTGTACTCACACCAATGCTCGGGTGTAGTCACACTTCAATGTTCGGGCGTACACATGCACCAATGCTCGGGCGTAGTCACTCTTCAACTCTCGGGTGTACACTCCCACACACACACACCAACGCTCGTGCGTACACAGACACACACACACTATTGTTAACGCACTTACACTAACACCAACGATCATATGCACACACCAATGCTCACACAAACACACCAATGCTCACTCACCCAACAACTCTCACACAACAACGCACACACACACAACAACTCACACACTCACTCACCAAAGCTCACACACAGCAAAGACTCACATACACATACTACAGTCACTCAACCCAACCCTCAAAGACACAACGCTCACAAACCCAACACACACAAGCAACGCTCACACACATACACAATGCTCACAAACACACCCTAAGCTCACACACACACCCCAACGCTCTCACACACACCAATTCTCACACACACACCCCAACGCTCTCACACACACCAATGCTCACACACTCACCCTAACTCTCTGACACACACCAATGCTCACACACACCAATGCTCACACACACACAAAACACTCACACACACTAACACTAGGCGCGCTTGCACTAACACAAAACGTTCCAACACAGTCACACTGTCCCACACACCACACACACACACTCCACGCTCACACATATATACCAACGCTCACACACAAACATACACACACACACACACACACTCCAACACACACAGCAACGCTCACACATACACCCCAATGCTCTCACACACACACCAACACATGCATACACACATACACCCCAACACTCTCTCACACACCCCAACGCTCTTAAATACTCCAACACTCATGCATACACACCATCACTCTCTCACACACCCACAAGCATACGGTCTCACAGACCAACACTCACATAGACTCTCACACACTAACGCTCACATAGACACTTACACACACATACCAACGAACACACTCACTAACACTCACTCTCACCAAAGCTCACACACACCAGCGCTCACTCACCAATGCTTGGGTGTACACTCACACCAACGCTCGGGCGTACACTCACAACAACACTCGGCCGTCCACACACACCAATGCTCTGGCGTACACACATAGACATTATCGCTCGTGCACCTACACTAACACCAATATTCATATGCACACACACCAATGCTCACACAAACACACCAATGCTCACGCACACAACAAAGGTCAGACACACAGCAACGTTCACACACACAACAACGCTCACACACAACAATGCACACACACTGGAACACAGACACACAAGGAGACACACTCACACAACAATGCACAGACACACCAAGTCTCACACACAGAACGTTCCAACACAGGCACACTCACCCACACACCACACAAACACACCACGCTCACACATACACACACCAACGTTTTCTCTCTCTCTCTCACACACACCCCTACACATACACACCAACGCTCACACATACACACACACACAAACATTCCAACACTAACACACACAAACACTCCAACTCTCACACACCAACGTTCACACACTAACGCTTATATACACACACCTACGCTCACACACACACCAACGATCACACACACTCCAACGATCACACACACACCAACTATCACACACACACTAACTCTCTCTCACACACACTCACACAGCAACACTCGCGTATACTCACACACTGCAACACTCACGCACACACACCAAAACTCGGGCACACTCACTCACACCGAAGCTCTTCCTCACACACAACCATACGAATACGCTCGCGGACCCTGACACTCACACCAAAGCTCATGCAAACCCCCTCCCCTGCACACACACCAAAGCTTGGGTGCACCCTCATACCAAAGCTCGGGCGTACACTTACTCCAACGCTCGGCCGTCCACACATACCAACGCTTGTGCACTTACACTAACACCAATATTCATATGCACACACACCAACTCTCACACAAACACACCAATGCTCACTCACACAACAAGGCTCACACACACAGCAACCCTCACACACACAACAACACTCACCCACAACAACACACACAGACAACCACACACACACACAACAATGCACACATACACCAAGGCTCACACTCAACAAACGCTCACACACACACACACACTACGCGTACTCGCACAATCGAGCAAAATGCTCACTCACACACCACACTCACGTGCACACACAATGCTCACAAACAACCCAACGCACACACATACACCCCAATGCTCTCACTCACCCCAACACTCACACACACACATCAACACTCTCTCGTACACCCTAACGCTCTCACACACACACCAACACTCATGCACACACACCAACACTCTCTCACACACCCACATGCATACGTTCTCACACACCAACACTCACATAGACTCTCACACACCATCGCTCACATAGACACACACACACATACCAACACACACACACACCAACGCTCATACACAACAACGCTCACTCACACCAACGCTCACACACAGCAACGCTCACACACAGCAACGCTCACACACAGCAACGCTCACACACAACAACGCTCACACATATACCAACGATCACACACACACCAACGATCACACACACACCAACACTCTCTCACACACACACACACACCAACGTTCACTCCCTCACACATACACAGAGCAACACTCGCGTGCTCACACCCACACTCACCAATGCTAGTGCGCAAGCACACATCAAAGCTCGCGCACACACACACACACACACACAATGCTCTTCCTCACACACAACCATACCGATACTCTCGCAGACCCTGACACTCACACCAGTGCTCCAGCACACACACCCACACACACACACACCAACGCTCGGGCGCACACTCACACCAACGCTAGGGTGTACACTCACACCAACGCTCGGCCCTCCACACACACCAATGCTCGGGCGTACACACTCACACAATATCGCTCGCACACTTACACTAACACCAACATTCATATGCATACACACCAATGCTCACACAAAAACACCAATGCTCACTCACACAACAACGCTCACACACACAACAACGCTCACAAACACAACAACGCTCACACACAGCAACGCACACACACAACAATGGACACAGACACTAAGGGTCACACACACAACAAACACTAACTCACACACACTACGTGCACAGGCTCATTCGCGCAAAATACTCACACAAACACACCAACGCTCACTCACACACCACACTCATTCAAACACAACGTTCACACACACACAACACTCACGTACACACACAATGCTCACAAGCAACACTCACACACACACACACATGAACACGTACATGCACACACACATGCACTGGCACATACACACGTACACGTATACACAGACACTAATCCATGCTCACACACACACAAGGCTAAAATGCACACACCAACGCTCACACGTACACACCAACCCTCACACGCACACACCAACGTTCACACACACGCTCCAACGGTCGAACACTAGCAAACGAACAGTAACGCTCAAACACACAAACACACAACAATGGTCGCTCACTCAAACACACACGAATGATCTCACACACACACACACGAATGGTCTCTCACGCACACACATACCAATGATCTCTCACACACACACAGGCACTAATGGTCGCACATGGACACACACATACCAATGATCTCACACACTCACACACGCACTAATGGTCGCACACTAACACACACACACCAATTCTCGAACATGTACACACACTAATACTTGTAGACACACACTCACAGTAATGCGCGAGGCCGACACGGCAAAACGCGATTGTTCACCAAAGCGCGCACACACTCACACACACCAATCTTCGAGCATGAACACACACCAATACTGGCACACACACACACACAGACACCAATGCTGGCATGATCACACACACACACCAAAGCTTGCATGTTCACACACACACACCAATGCTCGCATGATGACACACACACCCATGCTTGCATGATCTCACACACACCAAAGCTCGCTAGATCACACACACACACTACAACGCTCCAACACTCACAATCGAATACCAACGCTCAGTCACACAAACACACAACAATGCTCGCACCAACAAACCCACAACAATGATCTCACACACACACACACAAAAGATCTCTCTCACACACACATACCAATGATCTTACACACACACACACAATGCTCACACGCACACTCCAACACTCACACACACAAACGTACAACAATGCTCGCACACTCAAACACGCACCAATGAACTCATAGACACACACACACCAATGATCTCTCACACACACATACGAATGATCTCACACACACACACACTCACTAATGGTCGCACACACACACACACAAACCAATTCTCGAACACGTACACACACTAATACTTGCAGACAGAGACACAAACTCCTATGCACACGCACAAGCACACAATAATGCGCGAGGCCCACACACCAAAACGTTATTGCGCACTAATGCTTGCATCCACACACTCACACCAATGTTCGCACAAGCACAGAAACAGTAACGCTCACACAGCAACGCTCATACAAAGCAACGCTCATACACGGAAAAGCCCACACACACACTACAACGCTTACACACTCACACACATGCACACACACAAATGCACACACACACGCACACGCACATGCACAATGACACCCACTCGCACACGAACACACGCACGCACACACACATGGACTCACACACGCACACGCATACGCATACGCACATACACACGTTCATGTATACACACACACGAATCCATGCACACACACACACACCAACGCTCAAATGCACACACGAACGCTCACACTTACACACCAACCCTAACACGCACACACCAACGTTCACACCCACACTCCAACGCTCCAACTCTCGCAAACAACTGTAACGCTCAAACACACAAACACACAACAATGCTCGCACACTCAAACACACACGAATGATCTCACACACACACACACGAATGGTCTCTCTGACACACCCATACCAGTGATCTCACACACACAAACACGCACTAATGGTCGCACACTGACACACACACACCAATTCTCGAACATGTACACACACTAGTACTTGTAGACACACACACACTGTAATGCGCGAGTCCCACACAGCAAAACGTGATTGCACACCAATGCGCGCACACACTCACACACACCAATGTTCGCGCATGCATACACTCTTATACTAGCACACACACACACACAGACACCAATGCTCGCATGATCACACACACACACCAAAGCTCGCATAATCACACACACACACTCCAATGCTCTCATGATGACACACACACCCATGCTCGCATGATCTCACACACACCAATGCTCACATGATCACACACACACACACACATCAATGCTCGCATGACCACACACACACACACACTCCAATGCTCGAATGATCACACACACACGCACACACCAATGCTCACATGATAACACACACCAATGCTCCCAAACACACCAATGCTCCCAAACACACCAATGATCGAATGCTCACTCACACGAACACACCAACGCTCACACACATATCAACGCTTGCATGCTCACTGTCAAGAACACTGCAACGCTCACACACACATACCAACGCACACATATACCAACGCCCACATATACCAACGTCCACACACACGATCACACCAATGCTCACACACACGATCACACCAACGCTCACACACACTATCACACCAAAGCTCACTCACACATACCAAGGCCTACAAATACCAACGCTCACAGACACACCCACACGAACACTCTTACACACTCACAAGCACACACACACATGTACACAGAGACACACATGCACACGCATAGGCACACCCACAGGCACACACACTCACACACACACGTACACACATACGCACACGCACCCGCACACGCACACAATCATGCACATGCACTCGCACATGCACATACACACGTACACGTACACACACACACACTAATCTATGCCCACACACACACTAATCCATGCCCACACACGTACACCAAGGATAAAATGCAAACACCAACACTCAGACATACACACCAACCCTCACACGCACACATCAACGTTCACACACACACTCTAACGTTCCAACACTTGCAAACGAACATTAACGCTCAAACACACAAACACACAACAATGATCGCACACTCAAACAGACACGAATGATCCCACACACACACACACGAATGGTCTCTCACACGCACACATACCAAAGATCTCACACACACACTCTAACGCTCCAACACTCGCACATGCACATACACACACACACGCATACACACACACACACACTAATCCATGCCCACACACACACACCAAGGATCAAATGCACACACCAACGCTCACACGTACACACCAACCCTCACACGCACACACCAACGCTCACACACACACTCTAACGCTCCAACACTCGCAAAACGAACAATAACGCTCAAACACACAAACACACAACAATGCTCGCACACTCAAACACACACGAATGATCTCACACACACACACACGAATGGTCTCTCACACGCACACATACCAAAGATCTCACACACACACACACGAACTAATGGTCGCACACAGACACACACATACCAATTCTCGAACATGTACACACACTAATACTTGTAGACACACACTCACAGTAATGCGCGAGGCCCACACGGCAAAACGTGATTGCACACCAAAGCGCGCACACACTCACAGACACCAATGTTCGAGCATGCACACACACCAATACTGGCACACACACACACACAGACACCAATGCTGGCATGATCACACACACACACCAAAGCTTGCATGATCACACACACACACCAATGCTCGCATGATGACACACACACCCATTCTTGCATGATCTCACACACACCAATGCTCGCATGATCACACACACACACTCCAACGCTCCAACACTCACAATCGAATACCAACGCATAGTCACACAAACACACAACAATGCTCGCACAAACAAACCCACAACAATGATCTCACACACACACACACAAAAGATCTCTCACACACACACATACCAATGATCTTACACACACACACAACAATTCTCACACGCACACACCAACACTCACACACACAAACAAACAACACTGCTCGCACACTCACACACGCACCAATGAACTCCTTCACACACACACACCAATGATCTCTCACACACACATACAAATGATCTCACACAAACACACACTCACTAATGGTCGCACACACACACGCACATACCAATTCTCGAAGACGTACACACACTAATACTTGCAGACAGAGAAACAAACTCCTATGCACACGCACAAGCACACAATAATGCGCGAGGCCCACACACCTAAACGTTATTGCACGTTAATGCTCGCATCCACACACTCACACCAATGTTCGCACAGGCAGACAAACTGTAACGCTCACACAGCAATGCTCACACACAGCAAAGCTCACACACACAGCAACGCTCACACACAGACCAACGCTCGCATATACCAAAGCCCACACACACACACCAACGCTCATAGACACACACACACGAACGCTGTTACACACTACTACTACGCTTACACACACACACACATGCACACACTCAAATGCACACACACAACAACGCTCACACACACCAACACTTACTCACAGCAACACTCACACACAGCAACGCTCACACAGCAACGCTCACACACAGCAAAGCTCACACACAGCAACGCTCACACACACAAACCAACGCTCACATATTCCAAAGCCCACACACACATACCAACGCTCACAGACACACACTCACGAACGCTGTTACACACACACTACAACACACACACACACACACATGCACACACACACACATGCACACACACACACACACGCACACACACACGCACACCCACACGCACACGAACACACACGCACACGCACACACACATGGACACACACACACACACGCATACGCACACGCACATACACACGTACACGTATACACACACACACTAATCCATGCACACACACACACACAACGCCAATAATGCACATGCACACACAAACGCTTGTTTACACACCAACCCTCACACGCACACACCAACGCTCACACACACACTCCAACGCTCCAACTCTCGCAAACGAACAGTAACGCTCAAACACACAAACACACAACAATGCTCACACACTCAAACACACACGAATGATCTCACACACACACACACACGAATGGTCTCTCTCACACACACATACCAATGATCTCACACACACAAACACGCACTAATGGTCGCACACACACACACACACACCAATTCTCGAACATGTACACACACTAGTACTTGTAGACACACACACACAAGCACACAGTAATGCGCGAGGCCCACACACCAAAACGTGATTGCACACCAATGCTCGCACACACACACACACACACCAATGTTCGCACATGCACACACACCAATACTCGCACACACACACACACACACCAATGCTCGCATGATCACACACACACACCAATGCTCGCATGATCACACACACACACCAATGCTCGCATGATCACACACACACCAATGCTCGCATGATCTCACACACACCAATGCTCGCATGATCACACACACACACACACACAAATGCTCGCATGACCACACACACACACACACCCAATGCTCGAATGATCACACACACACACACACCAATGCTCACATGATAACACACACCAATGCTCCCAAACACACCAATGATCGCATGCTCACTCACACGAACACACCAACGCTCACACACACATCAACGCTCGCATGCTCACTCTCACGAACACAGCAACGCTCACACACACATACCAACGCACACATATACCAACGCCCACACACACGATCACACCAATGCTCACACACACGATCACACCAACGCTCACACACACGATCACACCAAAGCTCACACACACATACCAAGGCCTACATATACCAACGCTCACAGACACACACACACGAACACTCTTACACAAACACTACAACACTTCAACACACTCACAAGCACACACACACATGTACACAGAGACGCACACGCACACGCACACACACACCCACAGGCACACACACACACACACACACACACATCACACACACACGCACACGCACACACCACACCAATGCACACGCACACACACACATGCACATGCACACACACACACATGCACATGCACACGCACACACACACTCGCACATGCACACACACCACACGCACACGCATACACACACACACACACACTAATCCATGCTCACACACACACACCAATCCATGCCCACACACGTACACCAAGGATAAAATGCAAACACCAACACTCACAGACATACACACCAACCTCACACGCACACATCAACGCACACACACACTTCTAACGCTTCCAACACTTGCAAACGAACATTAACGCTCAAACACACAAACACACAACAATGATCGCACACTCAAACAGACACAAATGATCCCACACACACACACACGAATGGTCTCTCACACGCACACATACCAAAGATCTCACACACACACTCTAACGCTCCAACACTCGCACATGCACATACACACGTACACGTACACACACACGCACTAATCCATGCCCACACACGCACACCAAGGATCAAATGCACACACCAACGCTCACACATACACACCAACCCTCACACGCACACATCAACGCTCACACACACACTCTAACGCTCCAACACTCGCAAACGAACAATAACGCTAAAACACACAAACACACAACAATGATCGCACACTCAAACACACTCGAATGATCTCACACACACACACACGAATGGTCTCTCACACGCGCACATACCAAAGATCTCACACACACACACACGAACTAATGGTCGCACACAGACACACACAAACCAATTCTCGAACATGTATACACACTAATACTTGTAGACACACACTCACAGTAATGCGCGAGGCCGACACGGCAAAACGCGATTGCACACCAAAGCGCGCACACACTCACACACACCAATGTTCGAGCATGCACACACACCAATACTGGCACACACACACACACCAATGCTCGCATGATCACACACACACACCAAAGCTTGCATGATCACACACACACACCAATGCTCGCATGATGACACACACACCCATGCTTGCATGATCTCACACACACCAATGCTCGCATGATCACACACACACACTCTAACGCTCCAACACTTACAATCGAATATCAACGCTCAGTCACACAAACACACAACAATGCTCGCACAAACAAACCCACAACAATGATCTCACACACACACACACAAAAGATTTCTCTCACACACACATACCAATGATCTTACACACACACACAACAATGCTCACACGCACATTGGAACACTCACACACACAAACGTACAACAATGCTCGCACACTCAAACACGCACCAATGAACTCATAGACACACACACACACCAATGATCTCTCACACACACAAACGAATGATCTCACACACACACACACTCAGTAATGGGCGCACACACACACACACAAACCAATTCTAGAACACGTACACACACTAATACTTGCAGACAGAGACACAAACTCCTATGCACACGTACTAGCACACAATAATGCACAAGGCCCAAACACCAAAACGTTATTGCACACTAATTCTTGCATCCACACACTCACACCGATGTTCGCACATGCACAGAAATTGTAACGCGCACACAGCAACGCTCATACACAGCAACGCTCATACACAGAAAAGCTCACACACAGCAACGCTCAAACACTCAGACCAACGCTCACATATAGCAAAGCCCACACACACATACAAACGCTCACAGACACACATACACACGAGCGCTGTTACACACTACTACTATGCTTACACACAAACACGCACATGCACACACTCAAATGCACACACACAACAACGCTCACACACTCCAACACTTACTCACAGCAACACTCACACACAGCAACGCTCACACAGCAACGCTCACAGACAGCAAAGCTCACACACAGCAACGGTCACACACACAGGCCAACGCTCAAATATTCCAAAGCCCACACACACATACCAACGCTCACAGACACACACTCACGAACGCTGTTACACACACACTACAACGCTTACACACTCACACACATGCACACACACAAATGCACACACACGCACACGCACACGCACATGCACACCCACACGCACACTAACACACACACGCACACGCATACGCGTACGCACATACACACGTACACGTATACACACACACTCATCCAAGCACACACACACACCAAGGAGCAAATGCACACACGAACGCTCACACTTGTACACCAACCCTCACACGCACACACCAACGTTCACACACACAATCCAACGCTCCAACTCTCGCGAACGAACAGTAACGCTCAAACACACAAACACGCAACAAAGCTCACACACTCAAACACACACGAATGATCTCACACA